>CM047805.1:190947512-191547512 GCA_026214975.1 Gentiana macrophylla | reverse complement strand
ACTAATCAAATAAACCAACATCAATCAAATATTTAAAGATAACAAAGAAATAAAGTTACTTTACAAAGTTATCAAATGTGTGTATCAAGTTGTATATGCGGTGACATCAATATCATTGCATCAATTATCTAATTGTAAATACAGTCATCAATGTCACTGCAAAAGTCATCAATGTCCTGCATCAGACATCAATGTCACTGCATAAGTCGTCAATGTCACTGCATAAAACCTAACAACTGCATCAGTCAGCTCTGCTCTTGTTTTGCATTTCTCCAAATGTGGAGCTTTTAATATGGATAAAGTACAAGTTTGGTGAAACTACAAAGACTCTTCACTACGACTTTGTAATGGCCACACGTTGTTTGTGCCCTCACGATAATTGGATTCATTGTGGAATCCTCAATTCTTTAACACGATCTTGAATGTTTAGCTTAATGTCCATGCATCATTCAAAGAATGTCATCGCATCGGACATCAATGTCATTGCATCGGACATCAATGTCACTGCATAAGTTATCAATGTCACTGCTTCAGACATCAATTTCACTGCATAAGTCATCAATGTCACTGCTTCAGACATCAATGTCACTGCATCTAAAAACAATTTAAAAAAAAACAAACATCAGCTCCAGCGCTTCATCTTTTTTTTTTCTTTTCTTTCTTTCTTCCTTCCTTTTTTTCCTTCTTCTTCTTTATCCACTTGAAATTAGAATGTCTTTATAACTAAATAAGTTTCCTTCTTAAAATTAGAATGTCCTTATAACTAAATAAGATTTCGGAGTGTCCTAAATGATCATTAATTCTCTAACGACGGCTTTATAACTAATTTGCACTAAAAAAATTTACCCAAAAAAAAGGACATACAAACAAGTTTTATTAATTTTTTGCATTTACGGATGTTAAAAACGCGATAAGTGTTGGAAAAATGTAGTACTTAGGGTTTGACAGAGAATTAGAAACTCCAAGGCACGTTAATAATGTTGTCTTTTAAGAGATGTTTCGTCCCACACGATTTGTCACTAAGGGATCAAATGAAAATCTCTTTCGGAATATTAATGGGGTGTTTGATTCAAACAAATGACTTGTTTGAATCAAACCCGAGGACACTCAAAGTTTTTCCGATGATGTTGTCAAACTTATGAATTTTCGTCTGCATATACTTATGCATTTTATAGATTACAAGTACCATAAACGAATGGAGATACTCCTTGCAAGAAAGGGTAGGGTTGTCACTGTTCACCGGATGAAAGCATGCAACCGTTACACGTATCAGTTCGAAAATGATAACCAAAATATTTAGGTCGAAAGAGTAAGTACATATCAGGTCGAACCCAGTTTCGTTGCGATAGCATTAATTCGTACGGCAACTCGTATGCAAACGATAACCAAAATATTTATTTATGAAAAAATATCTAACAATAAGTATGTTTTAAAAAAAATAATTTCAACTAAAAGGCCCAATTCGGGGACTTTGTCTTAAACCCAATAAAAGCGATGACCCGCCCTGAAAGCCACAAGCAATACATATGTGTTTAATTCTGATCGTATTGCGGAGGTGGCTAAATTTAATTCCGTTCATTTTTTTTCTGCTAGGAACACCGGTAACGTTCCGGCTTATTTGTTAGCTCGATTAAGAGTCATTTCTCTTGGTTTCTTGGTGAGCACTAACCGCGAATGATGTTACTACGGCGATTTTAGCGGATTTGGTTGAATAAAAATTGTTGCTGTTTAAAAAAAAAATATTTATACAAAATAATTAGTACTACATGATCAAAAAAATAATAATTAGTACTAGTAACACTATTGTATTTATTTTTCCTGGTAGAAAGAAAAATAGAAAATGAGTAGGGTTGCAATTAACTTCACCCTTTTCACTGTGCGCCCTTTCTATGCTATACATCTCAAAAATTGAATCGACCACATCTCCAATTCATCACTACCCCTTATTCGAATAAGGCTGAGCTTGTGTAGGTAGCCGTGGAATTGGATACTTCTCTTCATCGGTCGATTACTGGTGAGTTCACTCTCCAAGAATCCGATTACTCAACCTCGCCGGGGCAGGAGCCCTAGACAGTCTGGAACTGTCTCTACTGATACAGGCCTACCTGATTGATTTTATTTTATTTTTTTGCAAATTTCCTTTCTTATTTTACTGATTCGAGTTGTGTTGAGATCAGAAACCAGCAGAGTTAAGCAGACCACAAAAACACCTTCTACGTCTGAGCATACTGTAAGAGTAATTCCCCTATATTGTTGTCCTTTAGGCGCACTACCCCTTGATCTTATTTATATGCTTGCTCTTTTTATTCAGAAACCAATTTTTTTTCTTGTCAGAATTACATGTTCTTCTATTGATTATGGTTAAAAGAGATGTCATGCATTTTCTTGATTAGTTTATTCAAATCTCATAGTTATTCAATCATCGTCAGCTGTTTGAAATTATAGGGAAGATTATCTGTGATCTGTGGATTTCCTTATGCTTTTTCTTTGTGTTCTTTGCATTTCACATAAGCCAGGGTAATTTCACGGCCTCCAATGCCAACTGCTAAGTCATAATATTGTTATATATCGACCAGGGGAAAGTAGATTTATACAAAACTGATCACCTGATTATCCTAACTCCTAAGGCATAAGACTACTCGGATATTAAACCTAGGAATTTTGTGTCTCTACTTGGTAGTTAGCATTACGGTCCTTGAATTTCCCTGGCTTATTTGAAGTGCTTCTTCACTTTTCTTAATAACACTAATCACCTGATTATCCCAAGTGGTAAGACTACTCGAATATTAACCTAAGAATTTTGTGTCTCTGCAGTTCGTAGTTGTAGTAGTTGTCAACCCGCAATTCCATGATGTCTTAGTACTGTTGGCATTACTGTCCGTGAAATTTCCCTTGCTTATGCCGACTGCTACTTCCCTTTTCTTAATTCTTTAACAATGATCACCTGATTAATTCTAAGTCGTAAGACTACTCGGATATTAACACAAGTCATTAAATTCTTGATCACCAAATGAACTCGGAATGTTATTTTTCTTCATCTTTTAGAACTTATAAAAACTGAATGCTTTGTTTCATCGCAATGGTTGTACATATTCAGAAGTAGTGTCCCTTCAAAGCTTTGCACTCTTTCATTTGAGCTGCTGTAGAAAAGGAGTTATACTTGTTCTGTTTCACACAATCTTATATAGAACGTCCAGGCTTCTTGCATTCTGGAGGCAAACTCTTATAAATGAAATTTTTCTTCAGGAAAGTATGCACACGTGTCTCAAACAAACCTAAAAAATGTTGCATATTATTTTCTGGTTTAACATCTACTCCAGAATGTTCTTCTCAGGCCTTCTGCAGCTTTGTGTTGTGAAAAGAGCGTATATGAGCTCCTTCTCTCGGCTTAGTGGATAAAGTTGTTTTTGTCACCTATTTTGATTGCCAGTGCAAATCACCTCTACTTTTTGTTGCTTTTCTACAGACTATTTTGAGTGTTACTGCTGATGACCTTTACGTGTTGCTATTTCTCTTTATGAATTGTACGCACGGTTGGAGAATATTTTCGTTCCTTTATCTTTCACATTGTATTTTGTATTAGATCATTACATATCTAAAGTGCATGCTTTGCTTAACAATGCATTTAAATTTTTTACGCTGCTTATGTACATTTTGTTCAATTTTAAGATATTTTTCGAGATTTCTTCTCCCACCTGACGGGATTCCGAACATTCGTGTATCCGATCCCGACACTTGTTGGGTACGGGAATGGGAAAAAATGGATTCCCTAAACCTGTATGGATGGGACTCGTTACCGGATAGGTCCGGACATGATTCTAGCCCTAGGTACAACAACAACACTGGGACCAAATGGCAGATTGACTGGGAGTTGATATAAAGGGCATGTCTATCTTTCCAAAGGGATAGGCTGACTAAATGCAATAGCTTTAAGCCTTTAAGGGATAGTCAAGTTTATTTCTCATATTATCTCTCTGAGTTTTTCATTTGGTTTTCTTGTGGTGGTTGATAAAGTTAATGTGCTATTTTTTGTTTTTGATTTCTAGAATTTGGATATAAGAAATGGGAGATAAGAAGAAGGCAGGTTCGATTTTAGTGAGGCTCGTGTCCGCTGCTGGAACTGGTTTTTTCTATGTGGTGAAGAAGACCAAGAGGCTACAGACTAGCCAGACGAAGCTTGAATTCCGTAAATACGATCCTCGCGTGAATCGTCATGTGCTCTTCACCGAGGCAAAGATGAAATGAGATTTCTTGTGTAAGGCTCTGCCATCCTTTTACAATTATACTTGAACATGTTGATGAAATTATTAATGAAGGTTGCTGGATTTTGTGTTTTCATGCCATTCTCTTTGACTCTATTTGTTGCCTTCATCGCAGTGATTCCTTTATTAAAGTTCTCTATTTTTCAGAAATCAAAATTAACTGTAACAGAAAATTGAAATGAAAGACGTTTTCATTTACAGTTTACAGCAATAAAAATGGAAAGATGAAAGTCATTTTGAATCTTTTAAATGCAGGTGTACTGTGATTACATATTCCTGTGCAAATGTTTATGCAGGCCTCATTCCTTTCCTTGTTACCAAGAAAAAAAATTAAAGAATAATACACCAAAAGTTGACCAATGTTCGAACTATTTGGTCAATTATAGGCTGCTTTTCCATCTTTTTTTTTTAATCTGTAACCGTAGATTTTTCAACTATATGTAATATTCAATTGCAGTTTTATCGGTTATTAACATTAGAGTTATGACAAGTATCTAAAACAATTTTATTTTATTTTATTTTATCTCTTATTACATACTCCAGGTAGCTGTGATACATCTAAGTTTTTGAACGATTGTCTAGCCTCTTACAACAACGAAGACGCTAATAATAAAACCGGTAAGAAAGAAAAAAAAAAACGGAATACCATGATTGGTATGGTGCATGTGATGCCTTTAGCAATGACTTAAACTATTATGAAACCTTCGGATTTCTTGAATCAGAAGAGACACATTGATATGAGAAGATCCACCTTTCTCCATAGCCATCTTTGACATTTTCCCAAGTTGTTTAGCTCTTCTTCTTGTTTCTTTTGCATCTTCTCCATCTTTATTCATCACTTTCACTATCGCCTTACGGATATCCTCCTTCATCACCGTCGCTCCTCCTTCCGCCATCCCTAATTCCCCTCCTAAATTGCGTATAGATTTTGCTCCGACACTCGCTCCATTCTTGAGTATTTGCACAACTTGCTTCTCATTCAAGAATTGCTCTCCAAACATAGGCCATGTAATCATCGGCACCCCTTCTGCAATTGCTTCAATTGTCGAATTCCATCCACAGTGCGTCAAGAATCCACCTATTGCATGATGTGAGAGTATCAATGCTTGAGGTGCCCAATCTCTGATTAATAAGCTCCTCCCTTTTGTTCTTTCCTCAAATCCATTTTCCAGTATCCATCTTTCTATCTCTTCCTTTGCTTTTCCTTTGGCTTTTATCACTAATATAAATGGATACTCTGCTTCTTCTAATCCTAAAGCCAGCTCCACGAACTGGGTTGGGGGTAATCGGGTCAAGCTTCCAAGACATGCATATACCACTTTCCCATGTTCTTGCAAATCAAGCCACTCACTTAATTTTTCGTAATTTGATGAAGATAAGCTTCCTCTTTGAGCTTTGTCTGAAACCTCTTTACTGCAGATTGATAAGGGCCCAATACACCAAACCTTTCCTCCTTTAACAACCTCTCGAAATCCATCCACATACCTTGGTTCCAGCTCTTCAAAACTATTGACAACCACCCCAAATGCTTCTTTTTCACTTACTCTAACCCGTTCGTGAATGTCATCCGATTTCTTCGGGCCGGGGTTGAATGCACCAGGTAGCTGAGATTTAGTAAGCACAATTTCGTCAGGAATGTTGGGAACAATAAAGGGCTGATCTTGATTTTGATCTAGTGAAATGGTTTCTTGAACTTTAGCCAAGTGGTACAGATTATAATTGCACAGTACGCTGAAACAACTCATCCCATCAAAGATAATCCGAGGAATTTGAAATCTTTGGGCAGTTTCTAAAGTCCAAAACATGTATTTATCGCATATAATGCAACAGGGGGTGGGATTAATTTCTGCAATCATCTTCTCCATTGGCTGCTGCAGCATCCCAATAGCAGAAAAGAAGTTGGTCAATAAGTCGTAAGATGGGAGAGTATCTGAACTCTCACATCCCTCCGGCAATCCTGCTTCCGCCGACGGGAATTTGACGGAAAGGAGTTTAACGGAGAGCCCAGAATCGGAGGCCCGTTCAATTACAGAATGAAAACGGGCGGCGTTGTGGGTTGTGGTGATTATGGTTACGGACACACCTTGTTGTCCCAAGTGTTTGGCCATGTCAATCATAGGGATGATGTGTCCTGGGGACATTAAAGGTATTAGGATGAAGTTCAGATGAGTATTCATGCGTTCTTGAGAAGACAATGTCGCTAGTTGATTGTTTTTTTTTTTTTTTTTTTTTTGGAGGAAAATGATGTGTTGTATCCAAATTGTTTTGTTCGAGCAAGAAGATGAATGGATAACTGTAATATATATAGAAGATAGAAAATTCTTATACTCGTGTATTTTCGTTGTTATTGTTTTGTTGTGACGCTAACATTTTCTAATAATATTCAACAATATAAATATCACAAATAATCTGTGATTGTGAATGTGCACCAAAGAATGTTGTGATGTTTTGTATTATTTTATTATTATTGCGTTTCGTATAGTTTGTTATGTTTTACTATTCTTGAGATACCCTTAGCTGTGACACACTATTAAGCTTTGCTATATAAGATGAATCTATTATATTAGATTCAATTTACAAACTTTTGATCACGGATAATCATATAGTTACTTTTAAAGATTTATATAAAGTTCACATTCAATATCATCTCATCATGCATTTTTTTATTTATAAAAAGAAATTAACTAAACTCTCACAACTATAACATAATATTGATTTATTCAAAGTTTTAGAGTAAGCCCTGTCATTTTCTCATTAACCACAATGCTCCAGGCTTGCATGTAAAGCTATCAATTTTGTGTGGAAAGGTTCAATTAAAATAATTTTTGAAGGGATCAATTAAAATAATTAACCCTCTTAACTCTTTCAGCATGAGAGGCCCCACCATGTGGATTCAATGAAGCTCCACAAATAGATACTACCCCTCTCTCTCAAAATAAGTGTCCATATTTTTTAAGACAATTGTCCTATATAAAGTATCACTTTATATTATCAATGTATCATTTAATACTTATTTTTCAAAGATAACTTTAGTCCAACATTTATTTCTGGCAGTCATTTCATATCCCAAAACAAATACTCCGTATTATTATTTATGAGGGGTAAATATGTCAATGTAGTATAAAACACAACACATTAATTACATTTCTTAATATGTGTGAAAACTAAAAAAATGACACTTATTTTGGGAATGAGGTAGTATATTGTCTCTTCTTCCGTTCCTATTTAACTGTCGTAATTGTCAAAATCAAAATTTCATTTTTATCTGTCGTGGTTACATTTTCAGAACATTATTTATTGTATTTTTCTACATCTTCTCTTATTTATTAAGAGGTGGAGATTGAAAACAACATTGCATTAACTATTTTCAATGGGTGTTATTGTCATTTTGTTGTTAAGTTAAAACATTAACTACTTTTTTTAACATGTGTATTTTTAATAACTACGACAGTTAAATATGAATGAAGATAGCAACTTTTAAAAAATGACGCGACCGCTCACATACTATATTGTACCGGAAAGAGAAATTATTATTGTACCAAGTCTTGTAACATCCCAGCAGATGTGTTGACGAATTTAGGTTTTCCTTTCCTAATTGTCTTGCAGATTATTGTAATTGGGAAATTAATCCCCTAACTTTGTTTAGCATATATTGAATTGTAATAAAATTGGGTTATAAAAACAAAGAAATTATTATAAAGAAGGTGAATTGTAAAACAATTGGTTAGAAGTTGATATAAACACATACATATTATTCACATTACATATGTATTTGCTTATTAGGGTATCAATGACGGATTCAGAAAATTAACAGATTCGGTGCATAGGCATCCTAATTGTATTTATTACTACATCTGTCCCAAAATATAAGTTAGCAACAGTTGTTAAAAAATTAAAAATGATTAGATTGATAATAAATTAGGGATAAAATAAATGAAAATCGATTTGAATATGTTCGTTGTTCTTTGGGTTATAGTAGTGCACTTGTTGTGGGTAGTACGGGGGCGAGTGGTGGGCTTGCTTTACTTTGGAACCCTGATATGGATGTTTTTATATCTACATATAATTCGGGTCATATTGATGCAACTATCCGTACTGCTTCTGGAACTGTCTGGCGCTTTACAGGGTTTTATGGCAACCCTGTAGTGAGTCAGAGGGCACATTCTTGGGATCTGTTGCGGCGTTTGCGTGATCGGATGACGCTCCCATAGGTTGTTGCAGGAGACTTTAACGAGGTTTTGTTGCATACAGAGCAGGAGGGCCCGTACTTGAGGCCATATCCGCAGATTGCGGGTTTCCAGTGCGCATTACTGGACTGTGATTTATCTAACTTAGGGTACGTTGGAGCCCCCTTTACATGGTATAAGAGGTCAGAGGCTACGGCGACTCGGGTTCGTTTGGATAGGGGTGTGGCTAATTTGGAGTGGCGGAACCTTTTCCCGCAGCACTCTGTGTACCACTTGTCTAGTTCTCGTTCGGATCATGTCCCCATACTCCTGTCAGCGGTTAACCCTTTTGTTCGAGGCCAGGTCAGATGGCGTCCGATTCCCCGATATGACCCTTTCTGGATTCGGGATGAGGAGTTCGCAGAGTATTTTCATAATTCTTGGCAGAGGGGTGTTGTTACGGGGTCATCCTCTCTCATAGGGTGGGTAACGCATGTTCGCCAGGAACTGCGTCAGTGGAGTTCCCATCGGCATGGGCAGTTGGGGAAACGAGTTGCGGAGAAGGAAGAGGAATTTCGTAAGCTTCGGGAGTCTCCGGGTTACACCGTTCGACGGGAACGGATTTTGATGCAACAAATCGACCAATGGCAGACTATGAAAGAGGAATATTGGCGCCAGCGGGATCTCAGTGATGGTTGGCTATGACGGACAGGAATACTCGATACTTCCATCATAAGGCAGCCTCACGGAGAAAACGCAACACCATACATGTGTTATATGATGCCAATGAGGTGCCCTGGGAGGAACCGGAGGACATAGAGCGTGTAGCAGAGGATTATTTCAGGGGTATTTATTCTTCTAATGGGGCTAATATTGATCAGGAGGGGTTGCATTTTGCCGAGCTTGACCGAGGCCAGCAGTGGGGATTAACTGCGTCTTTCACGCGGGAGGAGATATGTGCTGCTTTGAAACAACTGCCAGGCCGAAAATCGCTAGGGCCGGATGGCATGCATGTGATTTTCTTGCAGAAATTCTGGGGAATTGTGGGAGATGATGTTGTGGCTGTAGTGTTGGACATTCTGAACAATGAGGACCCGTTAGGTATGATTAATGAGACTTTTATTGTTTTGCTCCCTAAGGTAGCTACTCCTACAGTCATGATTGAGTTTCGGCTGATTGCGCTGTGCAATTCTATCTATAAACTTATATCTCGGGTGGTTATTAATCGGCTGAAGGGGGTGATTGGGGATGTAATTTCAGGCAACCAGAGTGCATTTGTGTCTGGCCGCCTCATCAAGGACAACGCGATCATTGCTTTTGAAATCTTCCACTCTCTTAGGGACGGTATACAGGGTTGTCATAATCGTGCGGCACTGAAGTTGGATATGGCTAAGACTTTTGATCGGGTCGAGTGGCAGTACCTCTGGAGTGTTATGGACCGTATGCGCTTCCCCGCAACATTTATTGATTTGGTCCGTCGGTGTGTCACGAGTGTTTCTTTCCAGGTCCTGATCAACGGAAAGCCGAGTCAGCGGATTCTGCCCACCAGGGGCATTCGTCAAGGTGACCCGTTATCCCCTTTCCTCTTTATCATCTGTGCGGAGGGGTTTACGGCATTGTTGGATGATTATGTGCGCATGGGTGCTCTCTCGGGTATTCGGTTTGGGAGGGAGCCCGGGGTCACCATCTCCCATCTGTTGTTTGCTGATGATTGTATGGTCTTTTTCGAGCTGTTGGATGGGGTGACGGAGACGTTGATGGATTTGTTTGCCAGGTATAGGGCTCTTTCTGGACAAGCTATCAATTTCAATAAATCTAGCTTGTACTTCTCAAAGGTAGTTTCCTTAGAGCAGCGGGAAACGGTTTCTGATACACTTCAGATTCCCCTGGGCGATGGGTCTGGCAAGTATCTGGGGTTGCCATTTGTGGTTGGTCGAAATAAGCGCCAGGTTTTTGAGTTTTTGAGAGATAGGATATGTAAAAAGGTGGCGGGCTGGAATGACAAACTGCTTTCCCTGGCTGGGAAAGAGGTCTTTATTAAATCGGCACTACAGGCCATTCCCACCTATACCATGCAGTGCTTCAAGATTCCCACTACTTTGATTCGAGAGTTGGAAAAGGCGATTAGGAGCTTCTTTTGGGGCGACACAGAGTCGAGAAGACGGATCCATTGAAAGAGTTGGGAGGCATGTTGCTTACCAAAGAATCTGGGAGGTATGGGTTTTCAGGATCTAGAATGCTTTAAATTGGCCTTGCTGGCGAAATAGTCATTGCGGATCATGACCGCTCAATGGTCATTAGCGGCTCAGGTACTTCATGAAAAATACTTTGAGGAGGGCACTATTTTGTCGGCTAGACTGGGTTCTCGGCCGTCGTTCATGTGGCGCAGTATACTGGAGGGCAGGGATTTATTGCTTAATGGGATGCGATGGAGAGTGGGGATGGGGAGTCCGTCTTTGTGTTTCATGATGCGTGGACGGAGCGGCAGCCGTCCTTCCGTATACCTTATGCAGGCCACACCCGGTTGATGCTAAGTTTTCAACTTTGTTTACCCCACACACGCATACATGGGATGCCCCTCGAGTCCGGGGCTTATTTTACCCATGGGAGTCAGATGTTATTCTGGCCACTTTTGTTGCCTCAGGGACTCACCCGGGATTGACGGATATGGCGGGCACTTACACGATCAAGTCTGGGTACTTTCTGGCACTCTCGCTTTACCGGACATCTTTGGTGGCTGGGCCAGGGACTTCGGGCGGGGCGGATTGGGTCTGGCGGCGATGTTGGAAGCTCCCAGTCCAGCCTCGCATTCAACACTTCTTATGGAGGTGCCTTCACGACTGCTTGGTAATTGGTCAGGGTCTTCTGCGGCGCAATTTGGGGACGGGCACATGCTTGGCATGCGGAAAGACAGTGGAGACCTTAAAGCATGTTTTGTTTGAGTGTGAGATGGATTTGGCGGGCCTCCCTTACTATGAGGCTTTGGGGTATCTTTGCACGTCCTCCTTTGCGGATTTCTTTATGTGCCTCTTGTCGGAACGGGGGATACCGTATTAATCGTGAGGGTTGTGGGGGCCGATGCGGATATGGAAAGCCGCGCTCGGGGCGGTGTTCATGGCCAGCCGCTTATGTTTCGGCGAGATGCGCGCGTTTTTTAAAGAATGATCGGCCCGAGTTTACTGAGGCCTCGAGGCCTTTCAGGTGCCGGGGGCGCCCTAGCATTTGGTGGACTCTTGGGCTCGCCCGCCACAGGGGATGGTCAAATGTAATGTTGATGCTGCGGTACGAGAGGATAGAGCAGGTATTAGGCTTGTTTTTCGAGATTCTGTTGGGGCAGTCTTGCACACCGTAGGCTATCCTTTTGATGGGGGAGGTCGGCTGAATACGTGGAGCTTGAGGCATTTACTTGGCAATGGAAGAGGCGCATCGATTGCATTTCTGCGGCGGGTGGAGGTGGAAAGTGATCGCCTGGCTTGTGTGCGCTGCCCGACGGCCTGTGGAGGACATCATCGCTGTGGTCGCTCTCCGAGGGATTGTTTAGGGCAATGTACATGCGCACCTTCTTACGCGTCACGCTTTGTCTTTACATGATGTGACTTCCTGGGGTACTTTACCACCTGAGACGCGTTTTAGCGCGTGTTTTTATGGACGTTAATTAATAAAATTTCTTGTTTTCAACAACAAAAAAATATGTAATAAATATCAGACGGTAATGAAAAATGACTCATATCGTGAACAAAACTAAAAGCGTAAGACGACCTATATTTCGAGACGACGACAGCATGTTTTTTTTTTTCTTTCTTCAACTCATTGGTGTTAGTGCAAACAGAGTGGCCATATACTACATAAGCCTTTGTTTGTTTTGGGTGGAGTATTTTTGGGGGTTTTTTTACATCACATCATCAATTATTTTTTACAATTCTCTCGTCAATCAATTCTTCAACTACAAATAAAAAAATATTAAATCATCTTTCATCTTTTCACTTTATCAACTTTATTACATTTTTTACCATTATTTTATTCATTATTCTACTTTATTTCACTAATCATTTCATAATCTACATAAATTTCAAAAAAAACATCTTAATTTTTTCAAAATTACTTCAATCACTTTATCTAAAACAACCCTAAAAAAACTCCAAAAAAAAACTTCAACCCAAAATAAACGGAGCTATTAATAATATTGAGCACCTGAGACATACAACTATCTATATTGGCCCACTCGATCTAATTCCATTAGAGATTTTCAGTAAATGCCAGAATTGCAGAGCTTGTCTGAGTCACTCATGGGGCAAAAGAAACAAAGGCAGAAAAGCAATGGGAATTTTAGGGAGTTTTAATTTATTGAATTGGACTGATCTCAGTGTCATCAATAAAAAGAACCATTTATATGTTACAATATTAGATATTCCTTGTTATACAACAATTTTTTCAAAGATAATAGTAAATAATATGATGCACATGCTTCAGATATCTCGAACCAGGCTATCAACCGGACTCGGGTCACCGCCCGAACTAGGATCCTTAACTAATAAAGCGCCGGAGGATGTGGCAGGACGAAGCCATGTTTCACCGTCTATGTAAGAGATGTCGAGGAAAGGAGCAGCTTCACTTTCATTCAGCTGCTTCGCATACGCCACTCTACCGGTCGTTACTGAGCCTGGACCGTAATTTTCATATTCACCAAAGAAAACCGTCCTACAATATATTGTTACAACGAAGACATTAATCAATGAGATGAAAGATGTCAATCATTAAGTCTAGGCCTGGCCGGGCAACCCATATCAAATTATGGATTAGTTATGTCATTCACAGATTTTAGGTTGGTTATAGACCAAATCCTCTTTCGTGTATTACAAACAATATGAATTTTTATATTTAAAATGGACCCCTAAACATAAAATTAAAAAAAAAAAAAAAAAAAACAACCAATTTATATTAAAATTGATGACTTTGTGATCTAAAACTTACATGAATGCCATTTTGTTCTCAGAAATTTTATTGTGTTAAAGATCGTCACATCGCTCTACTAAAACCAATTGGTGTTAGAACGCGCAACTTTATTTCTTATACATTTAAGAGTGTGGCAATCTGTCCTAACACTTTCTCAAGTGTTGGCAATCATTCAACACTTGCACAATTTTCATTCAAGAGTGTGGAAATCATCCAACACCCCCTGCCAAAGTGTGCAATCTCTTCCAACACTTGCACAATTTTTTTAAAATAATGTTCCAACCAGCGTTCGATCTCACGACTTCCTATCCGATACCACGTTAAAGATCGTCACTTACCGCTCTACTAAAACCAATTGGTGTTAGTAAAGACGCAACTTTATTTCTTATACATTTAAGAGTGTGGGCATTCTGTCCCAACACCCCCCTTCAAGTGTTGACAATCTATCCAACACTTGCACAATTTTCATTCAAGAGTGTGGGAAATCTGTCCCAACATATTGTCATTATTAAAATTTCTTGGCACCAAGAGCAGGTGTCACAGATCATAGCAAAGCATAGCACGTACACTGTAAAACTTTATTGACCAATGGAGTAAAATTGGTTGTGATTATTTTATTGACCACAACACACTTTATATCATTGATTATAACGTTAAAGTTATCATATTGGTAAGACTATTTTATCGTAAAACTACCGTTTTGCTACCCGATAAATGATGAAAAAAATATATAAAAAATGATAAAAAGAAGGAGAAGGAGAAGGAGAAGGAGAAGGAGAAGGAGAAGGAGGAACATACAAGTCAGTGGAGCGATTATTCCAATCATTCCAACCATCGGGAAAAACAACACCGGACATGAATGACTTAGAGAAGACGACGGTTGCGTAAACTCTCCAAGCACGACCTAGCCAAACCTTGCCATAACCCTGCACCGTACAGTTCACGAATGAGAAGCCTGTTTTCTCCTCCGCCGTGTCCCTTCCCTGAGCCGTTATGCTCCCGCTTATCCCATCTGCCGCTTCTCTTGCTACCGAGTGTATTTCACAGTTCTGTTACATCCATCCATCCATCCATCCATCCATCATATATATCTTCCATTAAACATGCATTTATTTTTATTTTTTTTGAAGAACATGCATGCATTTATTTATAAATTTGAAAATCTAATTAATTATTAGTGTGATTAATTAAATGATCGAAACATAGTATTATTACCTCATAAAGTGATCTTGCGTTGCCAAAAATGAAATCAATGGAGCCTTCGATGAAGCAATCCTTGAAATAATGTCTACCAGAGTCGTCATTGAGAGTATCTTGATGCCCATATATACCGCATCCGTAAAACGCAGCTTTATCTCCTAATACCCTCAGTGCCTCCGCCTGTGCTCCCTTTATTTCCGGCCCCGGTGGTGGTGCTGTATTCTACTTCAATTCTCCCCCCAATTAATTAAGTTCATTTTTTAAACCATTACAAGACACATGTACGTACATTAAATATATGTTTAGATACTAAGTTATAAGATTGATCACCCGTTAACTTTTTTTCTCTTTTTTTTTTTTTTTTTTTTGTGTGTGTGTGAATAATTGTATGTACTGTAGGCTCTAGGCTGTAGGTAGTACGTACCCTAAAGGAAATATTGCAAGCAATGAAGTTGGAAGCCCAAATGCCAAAGGTCCAACTGGTGAAAGTATTACCGGTAGAATTGCATGAATCATTCCAAGAAATTGTTGTATTGAGATAACCTTGCCCTAATATTATCATGTTATTCTTGCTTGCGTTTACCATCACTTTCTCCCTGCAATCAATCAATTCATTCGGCCACTAAAAAAAATATTATATATATATATATATATACACACTTTAATAAAATGGGTTAATTAATTTACCTGTAAGTGCCAGCATAGACAGCAATAAGAGTGGAAGAAGTACTATTATCAGGAACAGCATCTACAGCCTTCTGAACACTTGTGAAATTCCCACAACCCCTTAAATCAACTGTATAAACGAGCTTAACATCATACATTGCAATGAGTTCAGATTTCCAGCCATAATAATCGCAATATATGTTTTGTTTCTTATGATTGTTATTATGATAATGGTGGCCTTTAACTTTGACTTTGAGCCACATACTGGCCACCACATTGGGAAAAAGAGAGAATATATTTTCCAACACATTTGCATCTAATATCCTTGGAATATACGTAAATGGGAAACTAGTAGTAGTTTGTGGGAAATATTGAACAATTAGTGAAGAGTTGGTGGTGGGACTGGCATACACTAAAATGATGATGGAAGCAAGTAGTACAACGGCCAAAGAGGTTAGCCATAAGAATATGGCTACTTTTCTTGACATGGTTTTAATTAGTGTTTTGGATGTCAATACTACTTAGTTGTTGATTATATGTGGTTTTCTTCTGTGGATCGATCGATCTGAATTGAAGAAGAGAGGACATACATATATATATATGCACACAATATATCGAGTGGCGTATGATATATTGATTGAATTGGTCTCACGATAATCAATGATGGTTGTTAAGGGCACTCTTATCAGATGCACCATTTTTTATCCCTAAAATAATATAAAATAATACATATCCCTATTTTACAATATCTCAATTCAAAATACTCCATAGCAGCATCTCTATCCTTATCCCTATAACATTTCAAAATTTCACTCCAGCAGCATCACTATCCCTATCCTTATAATTTTTAATAATTAAATATGTTTAGAGACGTGAATAGTGCTTCCCCACAAGTAGGGATGCACTGTTCATATCCCTAAAAATAAATAGGGATAGTGACTCTGCTGCGGAAGCTATTTTGGGGTAAACCCTATTTTTTATCTTCATTTTAGGAATAGGGCACCATATAGGGCTTCTGCTACGAATGCCCTTAGGGATCAAAGTTTGATATATTACTCTTATCAACAATAACCATAATCATATTCAATAGCTAATTAACAAAGGAGAAAAATATATAACTGAAACTGATTTTCCGTGATTCGGTTAACTGAACTACATTCACATACAAAAGGAACAAATATTACTATAACGAATAATACAAAATTCTCTATTGAAGCCTCAAAAGACAATATATATAGTCTAAACATTGGACTATGGACGATAGAGGTTATTAAAAGTAATACATTTTTTTATTTTTTTTTTTGGCATCTAATAAAATGATCAATCGTATAAAATGTTTGTTATGCCACCTAGCTTGTGGTGACAATTTATTGTGGACAATTGTTAAAGACACCACAATAACATTCGGTATCTTAGAAGTAAGCTTTCAACTTTACAAAGACGACCTAATTAACGTCCATCGTCGTCAACTTTCGACTTTACAGAGGCCGAATGTTTATTGTCAATCTCTATGAAGTCAAATTTAGCCCGAAGCATGATAGTCACAGTAGATACATTGCGGTGCATTTAACATGTGTTTTTGTTGGCTGTGGGACGAGAAAGTTCATCTCTTAATACGATGGTAGTCACAGCTCTTTAATTGAAGTGGTAGGATATATGAATTAATAAAGAAGAATTGACGTAGGAGGAAAGAAAAGCGTGGGGAGTGTTTTAAGTGCGTGTGAAGATATGATTGCATGTTATCCCCCCATAACAACAAAAGAGAAAGATGCAAGTTATATGTTAATAAATATGGGCAACAAACCGATTAGATTTGAATGATGGAACACGCCTAATTATAGACACTCTTAATTACCAAGCTTTTTCCTTTCCCTTGCATGTTAATTTTTTACGCAATAGGTTTGTGATTACATTCCACCCCCCACCCCCATATGTGTTTTTTTTGTTTTTAAGGAAAACTGTTAGCTGTACTACTCATTCTGATGCATCCACAAGTTAGTCAAAAAGGCATAAAATGACAGTATAGGGATGGGCAGTTAGTATCAGGGCCGGCCCTATCACAAGCCAAAGCAGGAATACTGGTCGAGCTTGGCGATGAATCCCGACAGCCTCAATCTACATAATTTTTTTTATCCAAAATTTTTTATAGAGTTAATCCGATCGATTTATAAAAAAAATCGTATATTAAAAGTTCTCGATTTTAAATAACAAAATAAGTCGATTCTTTAAAAAAAATACCCAACCCAATAAAAATTTTATATATAGTAGATTCTTTAAAAAAATATTCAACCCAATAAAACAATTTATATATTATTAAACGTTACTTCACAAGAAAAAGTAGCAGATAAAAGAATTCGAAAAAAATTGAAATCTTTATATATCAAGACAAATAAATTTAATCATAAAGGGGAATTTGATGTTTGTATATGAATGTATTAGGAAAAAAATTGTATTTTCTACGATTTTTTTTTTTGTAAAAATTTTTTTTTAACCCAGCCTTACTTCTAAAAAACGTAGGACCGGCCCTGGTTAGTATCATACTATTTATTACTCTTTGCTTGTGTAAGCAGGTTACTTGATTAATTATTTGCATTATTATTATTTTTATACCACCAAACGCCAACATATACAACCCAGAGACATGTTATAATGTGACATTTTGATCTATCATAGCCATAGTGACAGTAACATTTATAATCGTTAAATATCAATCTACTCTAACAAAATGATTATCAATTACATTTATCTGTATTTGCTATCTTAATAATATATATATATATATTTTATTATTTTTTGAAGGGGGCTATCTTTATATTTTGAGTGACGCAAGTCTCAATACAATGTGAACAACGTGCATCACATCATACAATGTGCAAGAGAGACGAGCTGACCATCTGCCATTGAAGAATGAAGACCAACCACACAAGGATGACGCAATCGACTTTGTAATTATGGCACCATCTCAAAACATGCTATAAATAGAAAATTGTTATGTATGCATAATAATCTACAAAAAAAATCCAAAACACACACAAAAAAAAAAAAAAAAAAAGAGGCTGGAATTCATAACATGTAAAGATTATTGAAGCCTTGCCATCTGTAACAGACACCCTACCTTTCACAAGGAAAAAAGACACCCATTCCAAAGTACTGTCTTAGATTATTGTAAATCCCATACCATACCATACCATACCATACCTTCCCTTGTGATATAAGAAGTTAAATAGTAACAATAAATTACTACTTATCCCATGAATAAAAAATAACAATAAACAATTAATTAGTACACAGTTAACTAATTAAATAAGTACATTTGACAGGGAGATAAAACCCTAACAGACTGTAAGTCACCGGTAGGTAGTGCGATTTTACCGTAATACCAAACTCTCTACCTTATTGGGTGGGCACCTCCATTTATTAATTAATACACTGGTGGGTCATCAGAATCTGCTGTATCTTGACGAACTATGCGACATTTTGGTACTGTTTTCTCTAGCATTGACGTTCCTTTGAAATTCATCATTTGCCAACATGTCTTTCTGATATTCACAAGCTGCAACCCACATATTTTATTTATTTTTTATTATTTTAGCCTTCCAAGTTTACATGGAATTAATAAACAGCAATCTACCAATCAAAATGTGTTGTGTAGATAGAGACAGAGATAGAGATAGAGATAGAGAGAGAGAGAGAGAGAGAGAGAGAGAAGCAAAACCTGATCCGGCGGTATCTTCCTAAATCCAAATTTTTTGGTCCATATAGACTCAGCTTCTTCAGCAGCTGGGAGTACCAGAGTTTTTACCCTCAAGTACGCCAGCAACTTTTCGATACACGAGAATAATAACTGGAAGCACCCCTGCATCCGTACATATATATGAATTCCAAGTGATCAAAAGCAGTCTAGCAAACCCAACAACATACCAGAGGGCAGGGAATAACGAATCAAAGGGCTAGTTCTCAACCTCCCTTACTTACAGTCACCAACCTAACCAGTGCGTAAACTACCGCGAGGTGGCTACATTAAAAACCAAATCACAAGAATTAATTATGAGCTTCTAGAGAACATGTTGTTTCTCACCTTCCCCTGGAACCCCTTTCGAGTTGCAACTAAAGGGAGTTCGGCCTTGTCATGTCCAAATATCCGGAAAATACTAGCTGATACAACTTGTGAGCTGAATTATTTAAGGACAACCTAATCAATAATGACCAAAAAGAAGAAAGATGGAGATGCTGAAAATGTAGTTAGTAGATTAGGGATTGCTAACTTACTTTATGGTCAATATCGCACAGTACATTCCACCGAAATCTTGACCTCGTATGTTCCTTCTGCACAAAAGGGACATGAGTAAGAGAATTTTACCCTAGTCTAATGAATGGCAAATGCAATCATGCTCACCCATAAACCAAGCACGGGATGAAGTCGCGCCCACTTTCTACATCGACAATTGGATCAAAACAATCCTGAAACATGAGCCGAGCAAAAAGGTGCACATTATTCAAAAAGTAGGTCTAGGATCAAGGTTGCCTTATGCATCATCTGGAAGTTTACTATGAACATAAAAATGGCATGTACTCACATGGAAAATTGCAACAGCCTCAGATAATAATACCCTAGTCTCACGAGTGGTAATTTTGCCGCTGAGAAGCCTCCATCTAACATCAAAATCACCTACAGCATCTGGATTCTTAGTAATGACACCCAAACAAGAGGCTGGGAGTTTTTCTGGCCCAGAATTCAGCAAGCTATTCAATGCCCCGTATATCCTCTTACAGTCGTCACCGCAGAACCATTTCCCTTTTGGTAATTCCTGTTACGTAATATTTTGGAAACCAGAGAAGGTTAAGCGAAACGAACACAATAAAACAATGAAGAATGCAAACGCTAAAAAGACACAAAACGAATAAGAGGACACCTTTAGATCTGCCATCTTTTGCTTCTTTAAGCAACCAACATGATATTCCCTCTCACACTATACACAATCAACATCATTAAAAATTTCAGATTTTTACAGAACCATAGTTAAACATTTCAGACTTATTGATAGGAGAATCGAAGAGTACCTGATCACATAATATAACCGTTCGCGGACCAAAACCAGATTTGCTGAAATCATAACCCCTACAAAAGCAACCAAGTTTGAACTGAAGACCCAATTGTCTTTAGTAAAAGTGCACCTCTTTGGTTGTATGACAAAGCACTATTAAGTGCCATTTATACTTGTAGATACATATCAAATTGATGGATCTAAACATGTGTGTGGGTGTATGCATGCATGTATATGTGTATATATGTATGTGTGTGCGTGTCTGCAGTATGTGTAATGATAGACTCAACAATCCCAAGTAAACTGTATATCTATCTTGCATAAGTGTATTACCTGCATATGACACAAGAAATAACATCGGCTTCTTCAGGATTTTTAACAGTGCGAATACAGCGACTAGCAATCTGCTCAATAGCATCAATACCAGGAACTCTTCCAGCTGCTAGAGCATTTTCATTTAGCTCCACAAACCGCTCCCTCTGAAACATGTTCTTGCAGTATTTGCAGTACCATTTACCGTGAGGAATACTTGATAAGGATGCACATTCTGCATATCACCTTAAATCAGCCAAATAACATTAATTATAATGGGCTTCAGCCCATTTTCCCACAACATGTGGGTTGTTTAAGAGATGCAATATGTTACTGTAGAAATATTTAGAGAATAAAGGGAAATCTTTTATTGATAATATCAAGAATGATTACTAAGAGTGGCTGCTGACTTCTTTAAATAAAAAACTAAAACCCTAATCCCTGAAATTAAGAAGCCGTCACATTCTTAACCTAGGGAAGGGGACTATTTATTTAATATAGTAAAAGGTCTATTCTACCCTTACAAAATAAAACATAATGGTAATAATTCCAACAATATTCTCAACAGTCAACACTCCCCTCAAGTTGAGTGTGGATGTTTAACATGCTCAACTTGCTCATCACAAATCCTTGCTTCACAAATGGCTTAGTTAACCCATCAACAATCTGCACGGATGGCAAGAACGGGATACAAATCAGCCCCTCATCTAGTTTCTCCCTGATAAAGTGTCTATCAATCTCAATATGTTTGGTCCTGTCATGTTGGACAGGATCATTTGTAATGTCTATGGCTGCTTTGTTGTCACAGTACAGCTTCATAGGCAATGCCATAGGCACCTGAATGTCTGCTGGGACTCTTTTGATCCAGAGTTCTTCACACACCCCTTGAGCCATAGCCCTATACTCAGCTTCAGCTGTACTTCTGGCCACAACACTTTGCCTTTTGCTCCTCCAAGTTACTAGGTTGCCCCACACTTTGCCTTTTGCTCCAAGCTACAATACCCAGAAGTTGATCTTCTGCCTGCTGATCCTGCCCAATCGGCATTTGCATACACTTCAACACTTCCACTCTTCTGTTTTCTGAAGCACACTCACACTCCTTGTCCCACTGTCCCCTTGAGGTATCTTAGGATTCTGAATAGTGAATACAACTTCAAGATGAGGCTCACATGGTGGATGCATAAATCGACCGATCGTGCTTACAAAGAAATGAGATGTCGCTCTGCCTAGTGTGTGCTAAGTATATCAGTTTTCCAACCAGTCTCTGTCTCTCTGATACTTTTGTCTACTGGAGCTTCATCTTTCTTTTCCCACAATTTCAGGTTGGGTTCCATAGGGGTGCTGGCTGGTTTGCAATCCCTCATCTTAGTCTATTCCAATCAATGTTCTAAAACTCGCTAGGCGAAGTCGGTACGCCACAGGGGCGCCTAGGCGATTTTAGGGTTTTAAGGGGGTTTTAGGGTTTTAAGGGAGGTTTTAGGGTTTTTACGGGGGTTTAGGGTTTTAAGGGGGGTTTTAGGGTTTTACTGGGGGTTTTAAGGTTTTTATGAGGGGGTTTAGGGTTTTAAGGGGGGTTTTGGGTTTTATGCCTCTTTCTTGTCTAAACACTGGGAAAACTTGATGTTCGCCAGATGGAACCCTAATAGCCTGTAAGGGCCTAAGAGCGCCTAGAAGGTCCTAGAGCGCCTAGTTGGGCCTAGAGCGCCTGAAGGGCCTAGAGCGCCTGTAAGTGCCTAGAGCGCTGTAAGGTCCAGGGCGCCCAGAAGTCGGCCAAAGACACTTGAGCGCCCAGATAAATCGCCCAGAGCCAAGTCGAGGACGCCCTGGGGTTGTCCAGGGCCTAGGCGGCGCCTAGGCAATCGCCCAGGGCGATTTTTAGAACACTGATTCCAATAGATCAAGTATATGTTTTCTTTGTGTCACCACCAATCCTGCTTCTGACCTAGCAAACTCCATACCCAAGGAATACTTGAGGGTGCCTAGATCTTTTATTTCAAATTCCTTTCCGATGCTCTTTTTAATCTGACCGATCCCTTCGTTATCATCCCCTGTGAGAATGATATCATCTACATATACTAGGACCAATGTTACCTTGCGCTGCACAGATTTTTTAATGAACAAAGTATGGTCAGATTGACCTTGTCTGAACCCTTCCTTTTTCAAGAACCACATAAATCTTTCAAACCATTCTCTTGGTCGAATCCATACAAAGATTTTTCAGCCTGCAAACCTTCCCCCCATTTTTTCCAGAGAACCCAGGTGGAAGATCCATGTACAGTTCTTCCTTCAAATTCTCATGTAAAAAGGCATTTCTTACATCTAGTTGTTCAAGATGCCACTCTCGATTCACAGAATGATCCTTATTGTGTTCAATTTTGCCACAAGTGAGAATGTCTCTGAGTAATCCAGACCATAGGTTTGGGTATACCCTTTGGCCACCAACCTAGCCTTGTACTTTTGTAAGGTCCCATCAGAGTTTTACTTTACATTGAAGATCCACCTACACCCCACTGGGATCTTCCCTTCAGGCAAGCTAACAACCTCACAGGTTCTTTTCTAGGGCATCAATTTCTTCATAGACATGCCTTCCATTGTGGACAACTGAGTGCTTCTTGAATGTTTTTTGGAATGGATATACTGGACAGGTTGGAGAGAAAGGCTTGATATTTAGGAGAGATGTTTGAGTTAGAGGTATATTTGCTAAGGGGATACAAGGGATGTTTTGTGCATTCCTTGGGTGGTTTTCTCATGGCAATGGGTACATCTACAAGAGGGTCATGTTGGATGGTTTTTTTCACATTAGGCGATCCTCGGTGGTGGTGGTTTCATTTGGGGTGTTGGTAGTCGTATGGATCCACGTGCCTCAAATCACGTGACCCCACCGAATTTAAAAAAATAGTATTAAAATTATGTAGTTTTGTTGTTAAAAAGTTGTTTTGCCGATAAAAATTAATGTTTTAGACTCTGGTGACCCCACTGAATTTTTTTAAGATAAAAGATGTAGTTTTAAACTCCGGTGACACCACTGGAATAAATTCCTGGATCCGCCAGTGTTGGTAGTGCAGGGATCAAGCAGTTTACCTGTTTATGGAGTAGCTTCTGGACTCTCATCGGGAGAAGTTGACTGTTCAGTGACTGCTATTTGAGTGTTTTTGTCTTTCTTGAGAGTTCCTTTCCTTGAATAAGTAAGGCCTGGAAATTTCTGTGTTATAGTCTTAGGACTTGGTTCTAAGTCATCTTTCTGACTATTCTGATCACTTGGATCTGATATCAGTAGATGGCTCACTTGAAATGTTAGACATGTATTTCTAATGGTGGAACAACAGGTTCTCCACTTTCTAGAAAAAACTGTGAATGTTGTCTGAATGTTCATCAAGGTTCTCCCCCTGAACATGATTGTGAAAAAACATATAGTTTTCATGGAAGGTGACATCACTAGTGACATAAATCTTGTTTGTTGTGGATCCAAGCACTGCATTCTTTCTCGAGTGGGTGAAATAGCCAACAAATGCACATTTCCTAGACACTGGGATCAAGTTTCCTTGGTTGTAAATGTGAGTGAAGGCAATGCACCCAAACACTTTTAAAGGTGTTTTGGTTTTGGATCACCTGGTAGTAGGTAAGACTCTACTAATTTTCCTGAGGACTCTGCAAGTTTAGCACTCTTGAGGGTAATATGTTGATGAGGTAGCTGGTTGTTAACACAGCTTCACCCCATAGGTACTTGGGACATTTAGAGGGTATCATTATGGATCTGACCACCTCTACGATGTGCTTGTTTATCCTCTCTGCCACATTATTCTGTTGTGGTGTGTTAGGGTGGGAACTTTGGTGTATCATGCCATGTTTTTTGGAAAATTGGACCAAGGATTGAGTAGAAATACTTGGTCCCATTGTCACTTCTGAAAATATCAATTTTAGAGTGAAAATGAGTTGGGATGAGATTATAAAAGGTTCCAAAAGCATGCTTTGCATCAGACTTTTGTTTTAGCAGATACACCCAAGTTGCTCTGGTGTGATCATCAATAAAAGTGATAAACCACCTTTTTCCTTCAAGAGTGTTCACCCTTGCAGGTCTCCAAATGTCACAATGTATAATAGTGAGGTTTTGTTGGCTTGTAAGGTTGTGAAGGAAAAGAGGACCTACAATGTTTAGATAATTCACATACACAACATTTATAAAATTTTGGACTTTTATTCAGAAACAAACTGGAAAAAGGTTTCTTCAAATACTAAAAGCTAGGGTGGACAAGCCTAAAGTGCCACATTAAAACATTATTCTTATCAACAAGGGGACTAAAAACAGAAATTTCTAGACTTCTCTTCATTCTTTGATGGCTCTTCCTCAAGAAGATACAATCCCCCCACCAATTTAGCACTGCCAGCCTCATTCCCCGTATGAGCATCCTGAAATTTACAGCCATCAACAGAGAAAACAGCAGTATATTTAGTATCACTGATTAGTTTTCTACTAGACAAAAGGTTGCATGATAATTTTGGAACATGTAGGACATCTTTTAAGATTAGATCAAGTGTGATAACAATGGTGCCTTTCCCAGCAATTATAGAAAAGGAACCATATGCTATTTTCACTTTTTGGTTACCAGCACAAGGGAAATAGGAATGAAATAAATGCAAGGAGTTTGACATAAGATCAGTGCCCCCTGAGTCGATTACCCAAGAGCATGCTTGGTTTATGCCTAGGAATGAGGAAGGGTTACCTTTTTTCACAAGTGTGCAAGTTGCATCACCTCTGGGGGAAGAATTTTGGGCTTTGAGAAACTTGCTCAGTTGTTCAAGTTGCTCCTGTGAGAGCTGCAGCAATCTAAGATTGTTGCTACCCTGGCCTGCTTCATGTCAGTTGGACCAGTTCCAGCATTTCTGGGCTTCCAATTGTCTGGTTTTCCACGGATTCCCCAGCATGTCTCTCTGGTGTGGCCTTGTTTCTTGCAGTGGTCACACCAGACCTTCTGTTTTCTGCCCTTATTATCTCCCCTGCTGACTGCCAAGGCCGAAGATTCCATGATGTTGCATGCACTTCTCTGCATCACCCTTTTTCTGGATTCTTCCCTCCTCACTTCTGAGAATACTTCCCTTCGGGATGAGGGGTTTTTTCCAAGAATTTTGCCCCTAACTTCATCCAATTCTTGATTTAATCCAGCCATGAAAGTATACACTCACATTATCTTCCCTTTTTTGGAACTTCACACCATCCTTGGAACATTCCCAGGAATTATCATATGATAGATCCAGTTCCTGCCATAACCCAACCATCTCATTGTAGTACAGCTTCACTTCTTTTCTTCTTGCTTGCAGGACCATATTTTGGTTTTTAACTCATAGATCTGAGAGGTATTCTCAAGATCCAAGTACATTTCTTTGACAGCATCCCACATTTCCTTGGCAGTGCCCAGAAACATGTGGGGTCTGGCAATTAAGGGTTCCATTGAGTTGATGAGCCAGGCCCTCACCATGGAATTTTCAGATCTCCAAGTTGCATATTTTGGATGACCATCAGCAGGTTTGACAGCTTCCCAATGAGTTATCCCAATTTGCCACAGCCATCTACGGCCAATTGCATGGTCTGAGACCATTCCAAATAGTTTTTTCCATTAAGTTTTTGAGTGGTTAAGATGGTGGATCCACTGGAGTTTGTGTCTCCACTGCAAGATCGGTCAGCCCTGATCATGGTTGATTCGTGGCTTGGCTGGTTGCGGATGTTGATGTTGATGTTGATGACGTTGACCCTATGGTAGAACTTCGAAGTTCTCCAGTCATCGCAGCTTTGAAGCTCATGGCCGGATCAAGAGACTCCGATACCATGTAGAAATATTTAGAGAAAAAAAGGGAAATCTTTCATTGATAATATCAAGAATGAATACAAAGAGTGGCCGTTGACTTCTTTAAATAAAAGACTAAAACCCTAATCCTTGAAATTAATGAGCCATCACATTCTTAACCTAGGGAAGCGGGCTATTAATTTAATACAGTAAAAGGTCTATTCTACCTTTACAAAATAAAACATAATGGTAATAATTCCAACAATATTCTCAATAGTTACTATGACAGACAAAAAGTACTGATGCACAGAAAAGGTCATCAATATTAGATAAGGGTAAAACAAATGAATCCAACTACTTCAAGCCAGCCAAAAATAAATAAATAAATAATAAAAAATTGAGTACTCCCTCCGTTTTTTTTTTATTTGTCACATTTCAGAATTTGCTATTTTTTTATTTATCTGTCATTCTACATTTCCAATGCATCATTTATTACTTTTTTCCTCCTTTACCAATAAAGTATTTACATCTCCAATAAAAATATACATTTCCAATACTAAAAACTCTTTTACCAACAAATTATTTACATCTCCAATAAAAAAAATACATTTCCAATACTATATTTTAGACATATTAATTACTTTCTTAATCTGTGTGATTTTTCTCTCTGCGACATATAAATAAAAACGGAGGGAGTACATAAGATATAGTGAAGAAATTCTATCATAATTCAAGCTTGGGCATCCTACTTTCTCAAGAGTCATGATTGTGGTTTGACAGCCCCAAGTTAGCAACGCCAGAGTGCACATATAGACCAGAACAAATTTATCCAGTGTTTGTGAAAAAATATCCAAAACACAAGCAGCCCCAGTAAATGGTTGGGTATAGGGAATGCAACACACTAGCACAGATACATTGTGGATCACTAAAGTCATAATTCAACTTGCAGCAATATTGATTGACTATATGTACATTTGACAAATATTTATATGTTTACCAGATACGGAGGCATTACGGTGTCCGATAAGCTGCCAACACTTCAAAATGCATAGCCAGCATTTATTTTTACGAGTACTGATTATGGCAAAAGTAAAATTATAATTTTACACATCTCTGATAAATCACAAGGCATGTCTGCTTCAGTTTTTTACATTAAAACATTAACATATCAATATTAGAAAACTAAAATAGGAATTACACATCTCTGATAAATCACAAGGCATGTCTGCTTCAGTTTTTTACATTAAAACATTAACATATCAATATTAGAAAACTAAAATAGGAATTACTATCTTCATTGCATCAATTAGAACAATTGCGATAACCAAGATGAAAAGGATGAGCATTTCAAAAATACATGCTTCTGTTTTCCTTTTTTTCTTTCTTTTTGATGATACTTCATGCATAATGTCAAGGAGAGACTTGTGCAGTAACAATTAAACAGACCCTTTAAGAAATATTAGGCAAAGCTGCATTACAGGAACTAGAAAGCAATAACAAAGCATAGACTTGGACGAAATCCCATTTAAGAGACTTACCGCAAAATAAAAATGTAAGGATGAGTTAATTGGAACTAGAGACGACTTGACAATCGGCATAACAAAGTATATAAGCTCACATGCTACTTTAACTAACCTTTATGAAAGGCCCTTGGACATCCATCACAAAGCACCAGTTTCCCACCATCAGCACAGATGAAGCATAGATCATCGTTGTCGTTGGCAGTGCATTTACGGCCTTTCATCAACGACAAAGCAAATTCATGAAGCGAAACCCCATTAGACATGTAAATGTACCCATAACTGCAAAAGAGAATACCATGTAACTAAGAATGTCAAAAGACGAAGGAAGCCGGCACAAAGCCAGGCCTACGGTTGAAATTTGCCATAAAAAAATACTGTACGGTTTTCTCCGCGAGGCCCAGCCAGCATGAGCTTCAAACAATGACGGACTGACCTGCTCATATTTAACAATCAAAACCTAACAAGAACAGAAAATTCCCCAGCTATTAAATGCACACAATACCTCGCTATTGCAGCAGGAACAGAAAATCCCTGATCCTACTTTATATCCTTCAAGCAATTTCTGTCAATGAAAGCTAAAATGTCAATTGATTAATTCGAAAGAGAATCTATTAGACAACATTTATGATATCAATTTACTTTTCCACCTGTCCACGAGAGAAATATGCAAGTTCAGTTCCATCAGGCAACCCTCCGTCGTTAAAAACGAGCCAATGCATCCTTTGGTCTCTAGAACAGGACAATAAATAAAAACTCAAATTTCCCCCAAACATACCAAATGGAACAAAGCATAACAGAGCAAAAGCAATCAGTTGAACTGAAGAGGCATCAGAAAAATCTATACTCACTTTTTGGTTATCTTCCACGTGTTCTTTGATTGAGGAGAGAAACTAACAGAGGCAATTTTCAAAGACTTCGGAGGTGAACTGAGAAGTGAAATGTTAATTTCAAGGACAGGAGGAAGAGATACACACATACACACCCAAATGAATTTTTTTGTATGAAGTTCAAGAAAAATGCATGAGAAAGAAAGACCTCTTCAAGATGTTTGGTTGAGATCCACTTTTGAAATTTTGGAAACAGAGTCACATCCGCTTGACTTCCAGGCAGAAATTAGTTTTGGTAACCTAAATAAGCAAGAATGAAATTACTTCACAAAGGGAACAAGGATAAATGGATAGAAGCATCCCGACTCTTGTCGAAATTCGTAACCCACTTTTTTTTCAACTTCAGCTTATTCTTCTTCATCCCAACAGTGGAAGAACCTGACTGTTCTTGAGAAGCACCCTGTTTTGAAGCCCTCACTGAGAATCTAAAACCACCATGGAGAAGTGATCAATAATACTCACTCTGGGGGGAACAAACGTATTACTTTAATCAACAAGCCAAAACAAAAGAATGCAAGATACACACTTTATTTTTCTTTTCTCTCCACGCTTTAGATGTACTGAAATTTTGACTTCACCCCTTTCGGGACTGTACCTTCATACCTGGCTGCAAAACCCTGGCAAAAACAAGATAATGTATATTAGACTTTCTATGACTATTCCTTCAACCACCATGGAGAAGTGATCAATAATACCCACTCCAGGGGGACAAACGTATTAATTTAATCAACAAGAGAATGCAAGCTACACACTTTATTTTTCTCTTCTCCCCACGTTTAGCAGTACTGGAAATTTTGACTTCACCCCTTTCGGGGGACTGTACCTTCATAACTGGCTCCAAAGCCCTGGCAAAAACAAGATAATGTATATTAGATGTTCTACAACTATTTAAGAGCCTTCAACCTCCAACCCCAACCCCCCAAAAACAAACCTTATGAACTTCAAGAGGGGTGTCCACATTTACAAAGAGCAAAAGGGTTGCAATATTGAAGGTATACAAGAAGTTATGTGAAACAGATGCTTTTTCACACAAAAAAAAAGGGTTTAAGGAGTCAACATCAGACTAGGTTGACTAGTGTCTAAGGTACCGAGATTTACGGTTGAAGTTTAACCGCCAAGAGTTCAAAATATAATTTAATATTGACTTGTGCACGTAGAAGCAATGATCACCTAATGTGCAAAGCGAGAATGAAGCTTACCAAAAAAGTCAAAAAGTTGAAGATAAAGGATTACCTTCTCGGGAATATGGATAAGTCGGGCCAACAAATTTACTTAATTAACCTCTTCATATTTAGTGGGTAATGAATGCAAAAATTAAGCGGGCGGGAGGGGGGTGGGGGGGATCCTTGCATTTCCATTGAAGTGTAATGTAACAAACTGGAACAAGTCTGACAAATGTACATCAATATTTTGTTTTGAAATTTCGAGTATATGGAATTATCCCTCACGATAATAGCCAGCTTCTTTCACCAGCAAACACCGTAATAGTATATACACATTTAAATTTCCAATGACAGAGATAAAAGCCTAAATCACATCAAACTTTTCGCCCCTAGCAACAGACAGTTTTACGGGTAAAAGTCCTCATTGATCTAAAGCAAGTCAAACAAAATATCGAACATTTCATTTTGTTCCTATAAAGGGTTTAATATTTATGGCTATTTAGTCCCGCATGAACAAAATGCTCCAAAAACTCGGTGAATGAGGGGTGAGGCATACAACCAGAAAATAAAACATGAGACTGGTATTCTCGCTCTTTTATTTTTTATTTTGTTCTTATGGATTTGAGCATTTGGTGATCGAATGAGTCATTGGTTATCAGGACCATTAAAATTTCACAGATAATGTTAACAAGATCTTCACCCCTCTATAACAAAGGCCCTTTTTCTGCCACTAGAACAAACCCCATCCCCTGTCCAATATTATATCTATTACTATGTCACCTAAGTGTCACCAAAACAAAGAACAGCATGCACTCAAATATTGAGTCTGCCTATCATAGATATGGGCAAATGTAGTGAGAGCAAAAAATCCTCCTTCTTGTGGAAAATTATAACAGTAACATACTACCTCTGTCCCTTAATGCAAGTCTTTTTACCACAATATGTACCTCCATATTATTAGTTCTTTTAGAATACCGAGAGAACATTTATTATCTTTTTTATTCATCTTAACCCTGATTTAAAATTCATCAATCCAATTCTCTTTAATTTAAAGCTATTGCATTAATATTAGTCTTCTAGACTTTTTCAATAAAAATTTATGACTTTCAACCACTTTCTTAATTTGTGTGAAAACTGAAAACCTCTTAAACGACTTGCATCTTGGTTCGGAGGTAGAAGTTCACAAGAAAAGCACCTATTTTTCACATAAGGGGTGTGCATTAGACAGTTCTTTGACTTGATGGCAATGATGCATGAATCACAAAGCTGATCAACCTTCCCAACTGATGTTGCAAGAAATAAACCTACAAATTAGAGCAATGGTGAAATGTAATTACTTTTTAATAAAATACACCACCACAACTAAAGTGATAAACAAAAGAATCTCACTCTTGCAGTTCTGACAAACAACCGATTCCTTCACAGGCCGGGGACCGATAAAACATTGAATAGTGTCTTCCAATTTCTTTAGCGAGCCTTTTCTACACTCTTTCACAACATCAAGAAGACTTTTTCCATTTTCAAGACATATATACTGTGATGCACGTCTGTAAGTTTTACATGCATGGATTTCAAATTTACAAGGAGGAATTACCTACAGAATATAAAGACAATTAGAGAGAATCAAATGTATTAGACCAAATATAGTATAAACTCCAGAATAAGAAGATAAGGAGATGACGAATCACTCACTTTTTGTCCTTGGCACAAGTTGCAAGAGCACAAAATACCATCACCCTGAATTGTTCCACGCAACGGTATTCCCTAATATATAGAAATTATATATCAATACAGTGCTAGATCGATGTCCAAAAGATGTATTACATCTTATAAGCTACCAGATAAAAATGATAAAGAACGTATTGACGTGAAAGCACACATCATTCATGCTGTCAACACACATGTGTCAACGTCTAAAAATCAGGTACGAAGCTAAACACTTAAGTTGATAAAACAATAACAAGAAGGTTGAGACATAATAATGGCTCAAGTAGCGCCGCTAGTCCTGAGTTCCTGGGCATTACCGTGACCACCGGGGCAGATCTTTGTTTTATTTTCACAAGGCATACATGGTCGGATGAAGTCGGTGTTGAACTGCTATCTCTCCCAGAAGCTTAAGCTGATGGGTTGATACATAATTAACATTTTATACTTTCACACACCCCTCAAGTGTGAGCCTATTATATTTCTATTATAGGCCCTACACTTGTTTTCAAAACAAAAAAAAATAAAAAAATAAAAAAATTGTTTGTTTGTCTTGGATGACTGTGCTTGGAGCGGGGTTTGAACTCTGATCTCTCGCTCTGATAGCATGTTGCACTACCATTTCTCTCAGAAACTTAGGATGGATTGATAGATAATTAACATTTTATAACGGTCAGAAAAGTTTATTTTATTGGTTATGAGATATACATTTGCACAACAGTCAATGACATTCAGCGGAAGAAGGAAAGTAAGAGTTCACATGAAATGAGACAGTAGAGCGCTAAACAGTTCAAATACCATACCTTTTTTCCACCATTGTAGAAAACTGGATATCCTTCGAGCAAACCTGTGTCCAAAAGCTCCTTAACTGTAACAGGCCGCTCAGAAATTTCGACTTTCTTTGGAATTTCCACATCCAGCGTTTCTAAACCACTCACTGTTTCTTCCTCGAGAACCTCAACTTCGACAACAGCAACATCCGTCAATCCTTCACAATCGCCATTGGTCATCATATCAGGATTGTCTGCAGTGCCGTTCAATGCTGACCGAGTAAACCTCCTAGGTTTACCATTGCTCATCAGCCCAATGGATGCTGTTTCCTGTTTTACTTCAACCTCAATTACCCTGCTCTTTTCTACTGAAATCACTTCCATTTCTGAAGCACCCTCTGCTTCAGAATTATTAAAAATTCTACCATCAGACAGATCGGTGTCGCCTAATTGAGGCTTCGAATCTCCAGAAACTAGGTTTTTGGAATCTGACTTAAATCTCTTGTTGCGGGTGTAAACCTTCACAACCGTAGGCCGGGTGTGATTGACCGATGTATCCGTAACGTCAGAATCCAGGTCCTGTACATCGTTCGCTGGAAAGAAAGGTGTGGATATATGAGACTTATCCTCCATCGCGTATGCTAAATCCCGCTTCATGATTCCCGCCGCTAATGTAGCCCTGCAAGTGAACTAAAAAAGAAAGGAGTTCAAAAAGACCTGCTTGTTACCAACGTATACTCAGCTTCTTCGTCTGCCGCCAACTGCAAGTGGAGGGATATACAAGGGCTAAAGGTCGCCGGTGAAAGAAGTAGCATCCATGGCGGGCGGAGTGGGTGAGCAGAGGTGGATACACTAGTGTGTATCGACTGATGGGCCGTGAGTTATTCTGTTGTTGGGAGATGATGAGTCATCAGATGGGAAAGTGTAAACGCTATGATAAGAATTCCTTCTTTTTTTTATGCTTCAAAAAAAAATCGTTTTTTCCCCGTAAATTAATTTTTTATTTTATTGAAAAATATTTATATAACTTAGCAGTTTTTTAATTTATCATTTTATTAAATCACATGAAAATCACAAACTGCAACTACATTCCTAGGTGGAGTAACGCTACAAGACGAACTAGATGTACAGTAAGTCTCTTCTGCCTCAATAAATCAAAGATCTTTGGTTTTAGGGCCTCAAATTGTGAAAATAATTCTTATTTATCGTATAATTTATAACGTCTTTTTGAAAATTATTAATTAGTATTAAGTAAATTTATAATTATAATGTATAATATAATTGGATTTTATAAGCCTATCGCTTTATTGTATAAGACGAGAATGCAAACGAAATATACCTCATCGGAGATACGACTTGGAGTGGGATCGGGTTGTGGAAAAAAATATTGTTGGTGTAGATGTCGATTGGTAAAAGAAGATAATAAACAGATGAATATGTGCTGACTAATGTCGGGATGGGAATTTCTGAAAAGTTTAGGATGAGAAAAGTTCATGAGGGGCAAGGATCAGGGGTCGGGTAAGATTGGGGCCCTGTTTTCAAGTATAGTTCATCCAGATTCATATCGATATAGAGATTTTTTGTATCAAATATAATTGGCTATAGTCTTCTTTGACAATAACAATATTATATATTTTCGAGATATAATAAATAATAGTAATAATAATAAAATGAGATAAAATTAAAATTAAAAAACTCCAACCAATCATGTCCGGGCCGGTGGAGTGAAAAAAATAAAAATTGTAAATAACCTTCAAACGTCCATGAATTGCCAGAGAAAGAAGCCTAAGTTTAGAGGTGAGACTCGAGACTGCAAAGGCTTTGATGCTCAAATCCTTTGTGCCTCAAGAATAATAATTTGAGAGTCACTCTGTAGATGTTTGTTAAAATTATTTAACACTTATTCTTAATATATATTAAATGGTAGTTTAAATTTGGTCTCAGTTTCAAATCCCTTTAGAGATGGCAATAACTTGAGAGTCGATGTTTGTTAAAATTTATTTAACACTTATTCTTAATATATGGTCTCAGGTTCAAATCTTCCTCTAGAGATATTTGTTCAAATTATTTAACACTTATTCTTGATATATATTAAATGGTAGTTTGAATTTAGTCAAGGTCATATGATGTTATACTTATACAGCACCCATGGCGTGCTATTGGGGGTGGGGGTAAAATTAGAATTTCATGTCAAACTTATGAAGGAAAAAAAAATTAAAAAAAAAAAAAACAAAGTGTGTTACACTTTGTTGTGTCCACAAGAGATGAGCCGATCCGACCCGGACGCCTAAGTTTGTAGTGTCTTCTACAAATTTACCATGCGTCCATGCCACTACTTATTCTGATCCGATGCAAATTGTTAACAAAACTTCAAAGTAATAAAAACCGGAGGGAAAAAACACACCACAAAACTTGCAAATTGTTAACCAAACTTCAAAGTAATAAATAAACGGAGAAAAACAAAACACACCACAAAGACTAGCCCGTAGCCGGAGACAAGACTGTAAAGTCAACTGGCCCATGCCATGTCTAGGAATGGGATCCTTTGTTGTCACAGCAATTGTTCTGAAGGTGTAAAACACCGATACTATGTTTTTTTGTTGTGTTTTTATATTTTATTTTTCTTTTTAACTTTCAGCTCAAAACGGCTTTGTTTTGAACTTTTGTCTCAGTCGCAGCAAAATACATGGCAAATGTCCAATGGATCAAAAAAATGATACATCTTCTGGTACCATACATAATTTTGATACCTACTAGTTTTATCCATTGAAGATTCTAGTACCGTCCTATAAGTATCAAAAAAATAGGTTTGCACCATTTCATTGAACTTGCCCTAAGAAATCCTTGTAAAAGCAATTTCATAAAAAATCAAGTCAATGACTCCCTTGAGTTCTGTACGGGAATTAAAAATCAAGTCAAAATTGCCGGACCAGACTTGAGCCATGAGACTCGGGCCGATCACTTCAATTCAAACAAATCACCTCACCTGGTGAGTTAAGATTCTCTCAAGATTTCACTTTATCGGTGTTCTCTCAAATACTGAGTCAAATGTTTTCTCAAATAAAGTGATCTAACCACAATCTAACCAGAGATTTTTTTTTTTTTCAAAACTACGCTGCTTTTGATGATAAATGCCAGAAAAACAAGGGTGATTGAGCCAAAATCCACTTTTTAATACAAAATAAATAAACATAACACACTCATTTTTTTAACTTGCAATAAAGAAAAATAATTTCTGTGGGACACAAATACCCTTATACTAATGTATGCGCGCAACAAACTGATGCTGTTGTGATTAAACTGATGCTGTTTTTTTTAAACAACCTTAACTTTTGACGTAGAACTCCGATCATCAAAAATATTTCACCAAAATTCATGTTTTTTTTCCTCTTTATTTTGAGATCTCATACGATACCCTTCCGACGTAAATTTTGAAAGCCGAAAAAACATTTGCATTAATCGGAGCGTTTTTCTTATAGACCACCGTAACTTTTGATTTAGAACATCAATCTTCAAAATTCTTTCACCAAAGTTCATTATTTTTTTCTCTTCATTTTCAGATCTCATGCGATACCCTTTCGACGTAGTTATTAAGAGCCGAATTTAATCGCAGCGTTTACAGTAACACAGTAGCATCATTACCATCATTACCATTACCATTAACAATAGCAGTGTGGGATTAGACAAAAATCATGGACTCGGCAAGCTTTACAACAACACCGACACCCAATATTTCTTTATGGATTAAAACGGAAACAAACCGTAAACTAAAAATCATTTGGACAATAATGTAAGCACATTAACACCCAAAAATCTTGTGTATTTTCAAATAACACATTCAATCACCATGGAAAAAAAGTTACAACATATATGATATAACATCAACATATATGACAATTAAGTTACATCAAGGAAAGGATTACTCATGCCATTTCTATAAATAAAAAAAACATAGATTTACGAGAACCAACTAACTAGTAGTATGTAAATGAAACATATGGCTCGTAGACATGTGATGATCTTGATTTTTTCTTGTATACTTGAGATGAAACACCAGCATTGCCTCACCATTTTCAATCAACAGCCTCAATCACCTGGCCAAAACCACATGCAATGACATCTTTTACTAGCAATAGATTGTGATATTAATAGTATCAGTAACACAATATCAGACTCATATAAGGCTCGTTTAAGGCTTAATTCAAGAGACTACTTCAAGGTACACATATCTGGCTCATACTATGCTCATTTCAGGCTTAATTCAAGGGACACAATATCATATATGGCTCATATAAGACACAGAATATCAGTAACAGTATCATATAAGGCACACAGTAGAAGTAACACAGTATCAGTAACACAATATTAGGCTCATATAAGGCTCGTTTATGACTTAATTCAAGGGACTACTTCAAGGCACACATATCTGGCTCTATAATACCTATTTAAGGTTTAATTCAGGGGACACAATATCATATAAGGCTCATTTAAGGCTTAATTCAAATGACTACTTTGATAAGTTGAAAGAAGTTGTAAGTGAGGATAAATGAAGTATATTAGCAAAAATAAATGAAAAGTAGCAGTAGACCAATACAATAGGACCAAACAAAAATAAAGAGTTGTGTACTTGTGTTCTCAAGGCTTAAGGTCATATCTTCATCTTTTGAGGAAGAATCTGAGTACAAAAAAACACAAGAAACTAAACAAGCAGCAAGAAAAAAACAGAATGCACTTAAAGCTAATGTGGATAAAACTGAAGAAAAAAATAACCTAATGTGGAAAATTGTATTGAACATGTCTTCATCTAATCGATCATCGCCAATACAAAGCACAAAATCTACTTTTTATCCTTTTCCTCCATTGATGTAAATATTCTTTCTGCAACCGTCGTCTTCGCCGGAGGATGCCAACTCAATCGTTCGTCCAATTCCCCAAACACCGAGTTAGAAGCATTTCTATATGTAGAAGAACAAACACTGACTTTATTCAACCCCTCCCGTCTCGAAGCTTGTATTGATATTTCAGATTTTGAAAAACTAGTAACATCACAAGACGATTTTGCAGGTTGAACACCCATAGTCAGAGTTATGAACTAAAACACGACATTTATGGAATGTTTGTTTTGTGGGCAACATCCAAAAACAAAAAAAACAAAAAAATGTTATGGCAATCAAGAAATGTCACTTCCTAAAATAAATAAATAATCTTCATATAATAAAGTTAAGTGCACATAATCTAAGCCAACAGACAAGTGATGGAGCACGAGGATAAGCTAAGGAACCATGAGGATGCTGTTAAGACACCTAATCTATGATAATAAAAAAAAAGGCAATAAATCACATGCTAGCTATGCTGGAGTTTTTAAGGTCATGGGCTGTAGTCAGTAGAAAATTACGAATGGAAAGGTCAACAGAACAATTAACAGCAAAATATGCAGAAAACTTGACAAAATACAGAAAAACAATGCAATCAAAGGCTTTCATAAGTGATGAATACAAGGAGTAAGTATCTTAGTTTTGAATCCTAATCTTCTAATATCTTATTCATTAACCTGCTTAATATTGGAACAGATTACCCCGAAAATAGCCATTGATTTAGCGAAGAACAAAAATCTATAATTCGGAAAAAAATCTCCAAAATCAGAAAAATCCCCCCACCCCACCCCTATTATGACGCCTTCCAAGTCGTGTGATGAAAAGAAGAAGAAATTAACACAGGGCAAGAGGAAGATTGAGATAAAAAAAAAATCAAGAAATCAAGCAGTTGTTATGTAACCTTCTTTAAACGCCGGAACGGTGTTGAATAGGTGTCTAAAACCCAATCGGGTTGGACAAGATCCGACCGGGTCGGGTCATTTACAGTCTATTTTAGTTAATGTAATAACTTTATTATGATTGATAAAAGCACTTTTGTTATTATATATTCTTTATCTTCATGTTATTGGTTGTATATATATATAGTAATGTCCCTAGTGTCATATTGTGATAGAAAAACCATGATGGTGATTATGGTTGATGAGATCTTTAATCGCTTTAATAAGTTTGATAATTAAATGTCTCTAGTCGTATGTACTATCAAAATGGACATTGATAGTACGATTAGACTAGCACGTATTGGATGTCTCCTATCTTATAGAAGATAGGGATATATCTCATCTATCGAAGTGTAAGGACATTTGGACTGTACGTGGATGTGTATTAGAGAATGCGTACGTTAGACTGACCCACTTACATTAAGTGTCACACTATATGGCGGTTGTGTAATTATCCTTAAGACCGGAGTCTTTATGGCATCACGGTGTGGATTGTCATGCTTTGACACTATTGAGATTTCCCCTACCCACGGGGCGACCATGCGGTAGTGATTGGGTGTGATATTGAAGCATGCGGAATATACATGTTTGGTCGTCCGGGAATCGCGTATCCTATGATTGAGATTGAATATCCGAAATGGCCTTCTTATAAGGAATGTCTAACTCTCGAGAATCTTTGCAAAGTGAGAGTAAATGTGTTATTCCGAGAGAGCATGATATCCAGATTATAAGATACGATCGTTAATGTATTGACACTCGAGATACGATCGTATGAATATTATTACAGTGGTAGGATTGTAATTTACACGGTAACTGTTTCACATGAAAGATAGTAGTCATTGCATTTGACTCTTCCGATGATTGGGGGCCACGGTGTGTTGCTAGACGCTATCCCGTGATTGTTGGGCATGAAGGGCGTTTTTGTAATTTGCACTTTGTGTCTACGGCCAACATATTCGGAAGCCTATCGGGTCACACATATGAACATCGAGTCGGGTTAAAATGCGGTTATAGTTGATAGTCAAATAAGGAAAGTTTATCTCAAGACTATAAATGTTATAGCGGTAAACTAATATGATGGTATTTATTTATTATGAATAAATAAAATACAAAATATTAATTATATTGAATAATTAAAGAATATTCCGGATGCCGATATTGGCACATGGGGTGCAGAACATAAGTGTATAATATACACTTGAATTGTGCAATTTAATTAATAAGATTATCATAATATTAATATTGGATATTAATTGATTTTGGAAAAATAGATTTATGGTAATAAGATAAATATATTCAATGTAAGATATTGACAATATTTAGATTTTATTTAATATAAGATATTATAATAAAAGAGATAAATAAATCTAAGTGAATTTTCCTTATTTTATTGGGAAAATATTTTTCTCTTTAATTTATCTTCTGTGAAGTTTCTCCTAATCAGATTAGGGAGACTAGGGGCGCCACTTTCACCCTATATAAGAAAAGGTTGGCTAGCTCAATTGTACGTCACAATTCCAAGAGTTAATAGTTTTTGAGTAAAATAAAGAGCTTCCTAGAGAGAGTTAGAGAGAGAAAAAGACCGGTCTAGCAGCCGGATTTTTCTGATAGCAATCCAAGGAGGATTCCAGCGAGGAGTTTGTGTGGATCAACGATAGAGGCCGAACGCGTGGACGGCTTGCGCACAGGACTACTCTCAGTTGACGGTCAAAGCGACGATCTTATAAATCATCCAAGGTATATTCCGTCAAACTACTTAACGTGTTTATTGCATTAAACTAAGACGGTCTAGAAAAGGAAATCAAAATTTTAAATTACGCTGCTTAAACTAGTGATTCCTAACAAACGGGCTGTTCAAGAAAGCTGTAGAACTCAACAGTGTCTCCGGTGCTCAAGTCGGAATTCTGGTTCAAAACATAGGAGGTAACAGAGTGTACTCTCCAAAACCAGAGGAGAAAAGGGTCCCGACAATTGAACGAGGCAGCACACAACATCAGAGCATCCCCCGGCACCATTGAAGACTGCCTTAACCCGCCGGAGCAAGGAAGATAGCCGGAGAAGCTCTCCATATATCAAATCGCCGGAGAAATGAAGAAGATGAAGTCAGTCGCCCCCCATCGCCAGAGCACTGAGAGCTCTACGCTACTGAGAGCTCGGATTTATTTTCTTATCATTATTATAAACATGGGTATTTTAGTCCGGTTCAATATTTTCTATCCTTAATGCAACTTTTAATTAGAATATGGATTAATATTTAATTAAAAAGAAAAAAAAGTAGACTATAAACTAATTTTTCCTAAAAATAATTATATTTGTCTTTTAAGCATTTGAGAAGATCTTTGTTCCTCAGTAGTTCAATCGACCAACGATTGACTAATTCAACATCATCAATTTTGCCAATGTGGCATTAAATCGGTAATTAATAGACCGGATATGTATATAGTTTTATGTACCATTGTCCTGAACGAAACAACAATTTGTTGAAAACAATATTAGGGTCTGGTTTTGTTTCATAAATTACGTAGCCACACGCTACAATTGAATATTGGCGCATCGGTGATTCAAAGAAATCATGATTAATGCTTATTTTTACATTGTTTCTCAATATTGGACTTTACTTTCGGCGTTGCTCATCATATAGCCATATAGGTAGGTTTGGGGGAAGAAAAAAAAAAAAAAGCCATATAGGTAGGTTAATTATGGGATGGGGTTATGACATACCGTAATGGACTTTACCAAACTTTTTTTTTTGTAAACTGATCTTTCATTAAAAATGCTAAAACATATGTATAATGATCCCAAAAGGAAAACATCTCTTTTGCACGCTTTAAAATAAAAACAATCATGAACTACTCTTACTCGGTGTCTTAGCAGCGATTTTCAACTCTCTTGCTTTGCTAAATGTACTGGGATAGGAAAACCATCGTCGGAGGGCACCGAGTACTGTGGTGGTGAATCGCTTGGTTCCGCCAATACCAAGCTCCTATAATAACCTCTCAAAATAAATACCTCCACTTTGTAATGTCGTTTCGACCGAGCTATCATGTATAAGACAATCATCTATCCAATCACGAGCATCCAGGCTACCAAAATCGCCGTTGATAGCACGATGCCAATGCCTTCTTCCAAATGTCGCGAATCCATCCACAAATCCCGAAATGTATGGCGCGGAGTTTCTCATGATCCCGACAAATCAGTGCAGTATTGTCATCTAGAAACGTGTCGGTGTTCAAGCATCGCTAAAGTGGGCAATGCTTTCCGCGAATAAGCCACAACAACATGTTGCCTCTCTCGGGCCCTTTTAATGGACCATATATTTTTCCACCTTTGTTCTTCATCCTTCGAGCAATTCATCATAAGTTGTGCATGGTAAGCACTCGCCACATCAAATTTTCCGGACGCCGTCGCAAGCCATTCCACACCCCGTCCGCATTTACATGAAGAACATCTCGTAGTAGCGCCTACCGCCATACATATATCAAGCGCCAGAGAAAGAACAATTCGGCTTGGGCCTCATCAAGTGGGTTCCCATATTTGGCTTTTAGCACCTTAACCCATAAAATGTCCTTCTCCACTAGGATGTGCCAAGCAACTTTTGCAAGGAGGGCAATGTTCATGTTCCGCAATCTTCTCACCCCTAGGCCTCCCATACACTTCGGTAAACAAACATCATTCCATGCCACATAATGCATGCTTCTCTTATCTCAAGCGTCTCACCCCCAAAAAGGAGCGGGCAATTTTTTCCACCTCATCCAACACAGAGCTTGGTATGCGGGTTGTTTGCATAAAATAATATGTAGTTGTTATTAGAGTGATTGTAGAAGAATATTACGTCCGGCTCTGAGACAAAGACCTTTGCCTTCCATAGTTGAAGTTTTGCTCTTACTTTGTCTACTAGGAAACCATAGCTAGACTTCTTTTTCTTTCCACAGAGCGGAATGCCCAAATATTTGCCCAAATCAAACGTACGCGACATCCCCAATCGGCTAGCAATAACACTAACAACCGTATTGTCCATATTTGGGGACACATAAAATTTAGACTTCTGCACACTTACTTTTTGGCCTGAAATATTACAGAACGTGGTTAGCACTTTTTCCATAATTTCTGCTTGACTAACTGAAGCTTCCGCGAAGAGCAACAGATCATCGGCGAAAAAAAGATGAGACACCACCGCCCTCGCCTCGAAATACGGGAAGGGCTTCCACGTGCCTTCCTCACACCAGCATCGATAAGGGTGCTCGAAACCTGCATGACCAAAGACAAAGAGATATGGTGCTGTGGGTCTCCCGCCGCAGCCCCCGTGTTGGCTTAAATTCCTCAAGCGCCCACCCATTCCAAAGAATGATAAGGAGATTGAAGACAAGCAAAACATAATAAGCTCATAAATTACCGAGAAAGCTTTGTCCAAATCAAGATATGGCGTAAAAATTCCAGTTCACCCGATCATATGCTTTCTCCAGTCGATCTTTACCATCATAAAGCCTTTCCTCCCTTTCTTTTTTATTCATGGTGTGTATTGCTTCCTCGTGCACAATTACATTATCTCATGGTTTGTCTTCCCGAATAAAGGCACTTTGACTGCTAGGGATGAGGTTGCCAATGAGAACCTTTAGTCGGTCTGCAATGACTTTAGTGATAATTTTAATCAACACATTCGCAAGTGCAATGGGCCTCATCTGATTAATCGATTCTGGTGGCGAGACCTTAGGTATTAAAGAAACTAGAACTCGATTCATCGATGTCGGGAAGCATCTATCATGGAAGGCCTGCGTGACAAAATGCACAACCGAGTCACCCACGATTTCCCAATTTTTCGGTGAAACAAATGTGGTAATCCATCCGCCCTGAGCTTTATAGGCTCCCATTTGGAACACAAATGCTCGAATCTCTCCGCTCGCACATCGGGCGATTAAGGATTCTTCGATCCGCATGAGAGAACGAGGGAAGTTGAATACGTGGTGGGATCGGTAGGACCGACTCTTCTGTATAGAGGTCAACATAAAATTGTCTAACAATCTGGCGAAGTTCATCTTGGTCTGCCACCCACCTTCCATTTGCATCCTGGAGATAATTAATTTTATTTCGGGCCTGCCTGCGAACTGCAGATAAGTGGAAGAAATGCGTGTTACGCTCACCATCCATGATCCAATTCAATTTTGACTTCTGAAACCAATATATCTCTTCCTGCTTAAGTTTCTCGTCATACTCCTTCGTTAGAACTGCCTCCAATTCCGTGAGATAAGAGGAGGGGGCAATGGCGAGGGATTGTTGAATGCCTGCGAGTCGAGTCTTGCATTTTTTCTTACGGTAAAAGATATTGCCAAAGACATATTTATTCCACTGCTTCACTTTTTCTTTGAAATGTTCAACAGCCGATACCATGTCATTATCAATTACTTTCCAGCTTATTTTTCATAAAATCGCTAAACCCCGTATGTTCCAACCAAAGAAGCCTGGAAAGCGAAAAAATCGCTTCTACGAACTCCGTTGCTCTTGTCCATCACTTAATAACATAATTGGATGATGATCCGAGTGAACCCGTGGCAAATGTAAAACAATAAAGCGGGAAAGAGCATGTACCACTCGTCATTGCGTAAAGCTTGGTCTAACCTCCGCTTCAATGGCGTGGGGATTATGAATCGAACTCGACCAAGTAAATCTCGGGCCTTGAAAGGGAATCTCATTGAGAGCACAAGTGTCAACACGCCTTGCATTTTTTCCGCCGACTGCCCTCAAAATCAGATCGCCTCCTCGATTGTCATCCGCATGAATAACTTGATTTAAGTCCCCAATAAGGCACCAGGAGTTTGAACAAATCATTAAGCTTGAGAAAGAAAGTCCCACACCATCACGAATCAAGGGGTCGGGGATGCATAAATTAGAGTTAACACCCACTGAATCTGCCTATCAATGATAGCAGCCATCATAATACATTGTCTGGTAGCACAAAGCATACGTAAGGTAACAATGTAACCATTCCGTAAGCACCACAATCCTCCGCTAAATCCACACGCCTCACAAACTACTAATTCGGTGAAGTGAAATCGCCGTAAGATGCGGTTTGCCTTCACACTTGAAACTCGTGTCTCCATTAAGAAAAGAATATCGGGCTGATATTCACTAACCATGTCCTTAAGATGCCGAAAAAAGTCAGAGGAACCAGCTCCCCTACAATTCCATGAAATGACTTTCATTGTAATGGATTAAGGGATGAGCCAATAAGCTGCCTAGGGGCAGTATGATCTACATTAGTTTCCATCATGTTAAGTTGTGTGCCCAACTCTACTCTACCAATATTATCCGGGGGGTGTGTTTTAAGGTACGGACCGTCAATATCATCCTGGTCCATGTCTTGATGTGTATTCAGCTCATTACTCGGTTCGATTTGCTTCGGGTCACTACTGCCCCCATTATTTGCGCGCTGGCCTGGTGGGATATTAGCAACCGGTGCCCTCACAGCTTGGAGCAACTTTGTTGAGTGGTAGGTTGGTTTCTTTGCGATATTCGAACTTGGTCCTCCTCCCCACGCGTACATTTGTGGATTGAACTCGAAAGCGATTGGAATTAACTTGAAAGCCCCCACGGCCTCTTCCCCAGGAGGCCACCGCTATGTCCGCCTCGTGAGGCTTGCCGAATGGTGGGATTTTCAGATCTCGTAGGGATGTTCTGTAAATGTTGCTGCAATGTCTCAATGGGTATGCCCCGCTCTTCCTCTTCCTCACCACCTAAAACCGCAAAACGTGACCCGGAATTATTGGTGTTGTTTCCATTGTTCAAATCAGTCCGCCCCTGTTCAGTTCTAGTGTTGACATCATTTTCTGCAAGCCCATGAGCAGTGGCAGCTTGGTTTCTCGCTATATTGGGTCTCCTACACACACTATTAGAGGCCAACATCCAAGGACCAAACGGGTTTGTTGCCGTAGGAGCATTGGCGGAGGTGGAGCCGGCCGTGCTTGTTCCTCATCATGTCGTTATTCGGGCATAATTCGCCTTATGCCCATACAAACCGCAATCAAAGCACACTGGTGTAGCCCTCATATTCCACCTTGTAGTTTAAGTCGTTTAGCATCACCGATGTTGCCAGGGTTTCTTAAGGTCGATTTCCACACACACTCTTGCATATTTCTTCCGGGTAGCAACAATGGAGGTATCATCAACTCTGCAGCCTTCCCAATACAATTTCCCAGTCCATCAAAATTTCATCATCAAAGTACTCGCCGAACTCCAGGGGACCGGACCCAAACCGTGGTTGTGTGGATCACTTCCTTGGAAGGGTGAAACGAGGGTCGCCATTTGGACACAGATTATGTAGTGGTTTTGAATCAACCACGGCCCATTGCTCAAAACACGGGTATAATCTTCCTTGGAACAAAACGAACCAAGTAGTAATCCTCTTCCAGTCCGTAAGTTCCATTTGTTTTCCTGAACACCACATATCGAGATAACCGGGCATATAAGGTGCGAAAATTTACCCGCTTTCCCAAAGACTTTGATTAATAGAAGCGCGACGCCATGGTCGCCACAGGTTGCTTCAAATTTCTCAACAGCAGGCACATCAACACGCTTTTGGTTGGGGAGTGGGGTGTCCGCATGAGTGGCCGAGTAGTAAAGGACGGAAATAGCTTTCGAATTCAACCAAGTCTTCCTCCGATTCATCCTCTCCTTGGTACCAATCATCCCAATCGAGGCAAATTTTGCGTAACCTCGGTACCACTACGCTTCCACGCCGAATCGGCCGGAATGTCGCGTCCGGCTGGGTCGGCATCAACGACCCGTCGTTTGGGTCGCGGACGCCGGAGGAGTAAATCCTCGCTCCTCGCTGGTAGCCTGGGCCGAGTCTTCACCATTTGGATGTTGTGGAACTGGGACGCGTCCCGGAGGGGCGCGCCGGCGGTGGGAGCTTTTTCGTGGTTCCGCGAAAGGGGGTGCCAGAGCTCACGGTTTTTTTTTTTTGACTTTTACCAAACTTGCCTCTTGAGATTAAAGAATTATGCTTAGGGCAATTAGTAGTATATATGTTTATTATGTTTATTATTAATTTGGACACACTTTGGCTCCTCCGGTTCATGTATTCATCTCATATCTATATCTATATCTAATATATAGAGGAAATGATTTAGCCCGTTTTCCTTCAATTACCCGACCTAAACCCGGTAAAAAAAAATGTTAAAAACCAAAAAAAAAAAAACAAAAATGCCGCACAAAATTTTAAAATAACAAATACATATTACAAAAAACTGTACAGATAAATAGCAGAATCTTACAAAAAAAACTGTACATATATTATTATATTAGAGATAATGAGAGATATTAAAATAACAAACACATCTCTATCAGATAAAACAAAAAAACAGCCGAATATTAAAAAAAAAAAAAAAAACAGCCGATTTTTTTATTTTTTATTTTTATTTTTATTTATTTGGTTTTGTTGTTGTGTAGATTAACTAGATGTTTTTTTTAACCCCATTATCCCACTACTGACCTACATACAAAATAACTCACTATCCCTCCCATTTCTTCACCCCTATATATAGAATTCAAAATTCACAAAAGCTACCACCAGTTTTCATTTTACCCATTCACAAAAAAAACTCTTTCTAAATATGATCGTCCCAAATCCTGCACAAACAGAAATAACCATGGTCCGACCTCGACAAAAAAAGGTTTCGGTCCATACAAATCCACCAGATGAATGCTCCCCCCCACCGGGGTCTCCTGTAACTCTCTCACCAGGGTCTTCTGTAACTCCAAATGATGTACATATGTCCGCTCTCGAGGAGACCGAAGAGTGTTTCATTATTGATTTTGACCTTCTGTTTTATTCTGTTGCTACTGTCGACAGCTCCGATGGTTGCCGAAAAGGGGCAGGTATCTTGTTATTTTTATTACAATCACTGACTAAATATTTGTGTATTCCAAACTACATATTGTTTTAAATAATGTTGTTCATATCTTAAATATTGTTTTTTTGTAGGTAGCATGCAGAGATTACCCCCATTCAGACACGTGTGTTTAACGTACCCTTTTGACAGGTCACCTCACGAACACTGTGACCTGGTATTCTTTCTATTAATTTACTTTCTCTTTTCATATTCTTTTAAGGGAGACTGTATGGTAGTAGTATCTTATACTGTGTTACTGAAAGATTTGTGTTGCCATTGCAGTGTTATTGTTTTGTTTGTGATATGCCCGCTTCTTGCAACCTGTGGATTGGTGTTCGCGGACATTGCCACGCTCTGGACACAAATTCATGGCAGGATAAGCGAGATAAAACTAGGAAAAAAACGTCTACTTTAAATAAATGCTGTCGTTTACTCTTATGTGTTGTCGTTTGTTTTTCCCTTTGCATTTCGCTTTTTTTCCCGAAATCATTTGTTTTTTTTCCATATCCTTTAATGTTAAATATATTTCAGTTTCATGTTTTATTTTCATTTCTTATGTTAAATAGCAAACTCTTTTTTTTTATTTTTTTTTCTATCTGTCAAAATTCTACAATGACGTTTACAATGACTTCACAGCATTTCAATTATCTCCATGAAAAGATCACATCATTTACACGAGGAAGAAATTCCCCTCCCCAATCTCTGAACACCACCCAAAACCCGAAAAAAAAAATCTCATCACAACCGAAAATATCACAACTTGCGTTCCATGTATTTATTTATTATTGAGAAGCGTCACGCCATTATCCCATAAAAATTACAAACTTCCGTTCCATATATTTGTGTTCCTGTTTTTCAGCCAAAAAAAATAAAAAATAAAAAATAAAAATCGAAAAATATCTCTAAAAATAAAAAATAGTAAAATATCATCACAACAAAACCCGGTAAAAAAAATATTAAACACAAAAACAAATTAACTGCCGCATGATTAAAAAAAAAATACATTATTGTTCGCAAATTATATTTTACGTACTCATTGCATTTTGATTTTTATTTTGCAGTTATCGCATTCGGGCAGAAATATTAGATGACACTTGTGGTCTGCCAATATGCTTGACTGGTGTGGGTGCTGAGTTTCTTCTCCGCTCTACGCCTTTGTCACTACAAAATAGTTTAAAAACGGTAATGAAAGATTATCACTTATCTTAACAATTAATCGTCGAACCCGAGTTGATTCTATTGCTGAAATATGATAATATCAAAAAATGTTTGAATGGTATAGGTTGATGGACATCAACGTTTTGATCAGTACATAAATAAATTGTTGGGTCATTTTACACATTCGTGCTACACGCTCCACCAACGCCGTTATCTAAAGAACATCCAGAAACTGCATTCATACTGAAAGTGGATTGGGGGTGAGGCCTGTGCTCATGCTTTCATACGCATGCATAAAAGAAAAGGCATACAACGTAATATTTTTTTAGTCATAATAACTTATATTTAAAACCCGACTTTTGTAATATTTAATAGTCTATATTGTTATTGCTTCAATATCATTATATCTTTTTACGTCGTAACCAAAATCTTCAATTACTTTCCTCAGGTACATAAGATTAAGTGGCTTGGTCGTTGTGGATGATAAAGTTTGGTCGTTGTGTGTTTTATATAGTATTTCATTGTGACAACTTATGATTGATGTTATTGTGTAGGATCGAGTTTATTACTTATGTACAAGATATATTATTTCATTTTCTTTCATTCTCGCTTACTGATTGCAACAAAACATACATTTATGAGTTTAGATGTTCTTTTATTCCACGATGCATTGACGTTCAACGGTCCCGTGCAATGCACGGGTTATTGACTAGTACTACTATATTAATTAGATTCAAAAAAAATAAAATACTATACTAGTACTGGATAATCAATAATTTGAAAGAGACCGCTTGAGACATTTAATTTGGATATCTTTCGCCGCATAGAATTTCCAATGAGGCTGCCGTTGCACACTTCCTATCCCGCAGCCAAATCATCTTCTGTGGATTGATTGTTCTTCATCTTCTGTGTTTGGTAGAGCGGTGAGGAGATGCTTAAAGTTGAATGCCGTAACTGCTCCCGTGGAGATGCCGGCGCTCCTTTAATGGAGATTAGGTCTTCAGATGAGAAGGTTTGAATTTCAAATAATTATGAATAAAGATAGATTCGGAGAAATTGGCTGGCGACAGATTGAGGAAGTTTGTTTACTTCACTACCGAGATTTCTGCACGCGATTTGTCGAACATTTTTCATTATTTTTGCGTAGCTGGAAAAAGAAAAGGATTTGCGGGTTTGAGCCGGGTCTTTTTGCGGATTTGGGTGGAAATCCCGGGTAATTGGGTTAAATCCATTCATTTATATATTATATATATATATATATATATATATATATATATATATATATATATATATATAGAGAGAGAGAGAGAGAGAGAGAGAGAGAGAGAGAAAATAGTTTTATTAACCAATATCCATCAAACAAGTGGTCAAAACATCACTCGGGGGCGTGTAGGGAGCCTCAGAGTGTCCGAGTGGAAACATATAAACCATATCTAGCTAGAAGATGTGCTGGGACATTCCTCATTCGCCTAATAAACGAAAAAGAAACAGATACAAAACTAGGCTAAAAAAACCAAGCAATCACGGACTAAGTAGCCCCGGGCTGTGAGATCATCTCCTGGTAGCCGAAGGCGCAAAATGCACGTCAAACAATCGCTTTCCACCTCTAGCCTCTGAATCTCTAAGAACGCCGCATCTTCCAAGGCCAAGGAAATAGCCTTAAACTCCATGTATTCTACTGGGCCGCCTGGGTCAAAGAGATAAGAAAAGGAGTGGAGTACTAGTCCATTTGAGTCTCAAAAAAACACCTCAATGCCGCTTCTATCTCAGTAACTGATGCATCCACATTACTCTTAACGATGCTTGTCGAAGGCTTCACCCATTTATCTGGTAGTGAGGCACCGGAGCTTGGGTCTGATAGCTTTCCATGGCCTTTACATACTCTGCCGAAGCTGCCAAAGATCGTGTGCATACCGCGGAGACATAAACTGCCTGATTATCGAACACTACTGAGCAATGCGCCTTCCAGATTCCTTATATAAGCCACACAAACGTGGCCGCGTTCTGAGCTTCCTCAAGCATTCTCAAGAAAAACTCCCCAAATGAGGCCGAGCGAAGGTGCTGTAAAGTCCCACCAAATGGCGACGCTCTCCAAACCCTAGCTGTCATCTCACACTCAAAAATCGCATGCCGCATCGTTTCCAGAGTCTTCCCACATGCCAGACAAACACCATCCCCCACATTCCACCTCTGCACGTCCTGGCCAATAACAAGACAGTCATGTAAACATCACCATAAAAAATGCTGAATACGCGGCTGAACCGGAAGCCGCCAACAACTCCTCCAAATCTTACTATGCCCGGCCGACGTAGACGGCCCTGCCGAGAGCTTGAGCAAATGATTCAAGGCCTCTTTTGGGGAGACACGGATAATAAGCGCAAGATACAATGGAAGAACTGAGAGACTTGCTGTCTTAATCTGGCAGTATTGGGAAAGATGTCCTGGAGAATCCTGACCAGCCCGGGTTCTCTGGCGGCACAGGTATTACATGCGAAGTACTTTGAGGATAGTACAATTCTCGTAGCCGGGTTGGTGGCTAGACCGTCTTACTTGTGGCGCAGTATTCTGGAGGGACGGGACCTCCTGTATAATGGGCTAAGATAGAGAGTGGGAGATAGAGATTCGGTTTATGTCTTCCATGATGCCTGGGTCAATAGGCAACTTTCGTTTCGCATACCTTTTGCAGGGCACGAGCCTTCGACAAATGGGATGTGCAGCAGGTGCGGCAATTATTTAGACCTTGGGAAGCAGACGCCATAATGGAGACTATTGTGGCTCCTGAAGGGCACCCGAATTGATGGATTTGGCACTATAATCGTTGGAGAGCCAACTCTGTTAGTGTTGTAATATTGGATAACATATAGAATAAAGATATGATGGCCTTATTCAAGATGAATAAAGAGATTTTATTTAATCCAAACTGAATGCATTCGGTAGAATATGGACCTATTTTTTGCGTTATTTAGTTTAGAATAATGATAGGGGCACAATACCATTAATAACATCGATTATGTACAATATCACTTCAACTACAGAGTCAACATTTTACTCTACAGAACATAAAATCCGAAGAGCCAGAGAATGGTCAAGTACAGTAAAACAAAAAATAAAAAAAACTTATTTTTGCTATGAAAAATGGTGGCCCATAAATAGGAGTAGTTTGAGTCGGTAACTTGATACCCATTAACCAATAGAATTCAATTTGAAAACAATAATGTAGAATCGTAGATGCCATTGTTGTTACTATGCTCTGAAAAAATGAAAATGGATTAATTATTTCCAGGGAAAAAAAAAAAAAAAAAAAACAGAATCAACACAGCAGCTTCCTGGATTGGAGGAAATTCTTGTATTTGGAGTCACATGATTGAAGATAATTGACGAAAGCAGCAAAATCAGTGTCTTGATAAAGTCTCGGGTTATTATCATTAATAAGATGGTGTGCAGGTCTTACTTTGACTTTGAATGGTACACTATGCAATGAAGCCACTGATAACCTTGCCTTTGTTGAGTTGACTATCACTCTATGTAACACGCTCTTGTATCTTCCATTGCTGAATATCTACATTTATTTCAAAAAATGTAATAATAATGTAAAAACTCTTATATACTATCACATATTCGACTAGTCGAAACTAAATTAATCAAAATAATTAAATTGATAAGGAGGCAGGGGAGGGAGGGTACGTACTTCGAGATGATCGCCGACGTTGACGACAAGAGAACCAGGAATGGGAGAAACAGTGAACCAATGACCAAGATGCTGAATCTGCAAGCCCTCAACACCATCTTCTTGAAGAACAAGGGTAAGGAAGCCATAATCAGAATGAGGTGGCATGCCAAGTGTCAATTCTGGTTGAGGACATGGTGGATAGCAGTTAAGTACCATTAGCTGGCTTCCATCTCTTATTTCTTTTTTTAATCTTTCTTCTTCTTCATCATCATCATCATCTTCGCCTACTTTTGTATTCATACCAATGGTTTTTGTTAATCCAAGGCTATCAAAGATTGCATCAGCTAGCTTTTCGAATACTAATTTTGTTTCTTTAGCATATGTCGCTGTTGTTTCCCTGTTTTTTTTATTTTAATTTCGCCATTTAACAAACAAAAAAAAAAATCCATTACCACATTAATATGGGTATAAAATGATTCTCCAAAATCCATATGGTAATAAAATGATAATACAAAATAATCATAACATAAAAAAACGACAGTACAAATATTGTAACATTTGACCGGAGAAAATGACTTTACAAAATCCGTAACATAAAATGACAATACACAATGATCGTCTCAAATTTTGACATTACAAACTGATTGTAACAACATGAAATGATGGTAGATAATTCGTAATAGAATAAAATGTCAATATAAAACATACTAGTATTAATATAATCGTAACATTATAAACTAATAGTACAAATTGATGATAACTCAATAAAATGAAAGTACAAAACTCGTAACAACATAAAATATATAAAAATGTAAAATGACCGTACAAAAGAACCGTTTTAAATTTTTTGACGTTACAAAATTTTCACTAATTTTAGGTGGTCACGTCTTAGATTTGACAAACTGTCATCAATTTTAAGATATATGATTGATGTTATTTTTTACGTGTAGGAGTCTATTTCATCCACAAATTTTTCTATTGGTTGCGGTGTACCAAGTAGGATCTGCATCACGACTATTCTAAAATTTGTGCAAATTTTTTTGACAATTTTTATCACAGGCAATGGGGGTGGGGTGCTGGTTTTTTTCTTTCTATATTTCTCTGTAATTTTTATGGTTTTATATAATTTTCTGTTTTTCTATCTTTAATATTATAATATTTGTTTTTAATTATGATCTCCATATAAGGAGATAATATATATATAACAAAAATATCTTAAAAGTAATCTAAATAGTTTGACCAGTTCCAACTTATTTCCACAGAGTTCCCCGGAAAATCCTTATTTGTTTGACCAGTTCCAAACATTTCCTTTAGTAGTCATTTATCTTGGGAAGTTTCACGGCGTTCTTTCTGTATTTTAGAAACTTTCTGTTTTTATTTAATCGAGAAAATATTTTTTTTTTAATTTAAGATACACAATTATTACCCCTCAAAAAAAAAAAAAAAAAAAAAAAAAAAAAAAAAAAACACACAATTATTTGAAATTGATTTAATGTTTTGACTTTATAAATGATTTTTCATTTTCCTTTTTTATTGAGACAAATCAATGAAGGGAAATTCTTCTAAGGCAGTCATGGTAAGAAGTCATTGATTTAATTAATTAGTGATTTTTAAGGCAGTCACTTAGTAATAAATTACTCCATCCGTCTCAATTTATTTGGGATATTTTGGAAATTAAAAAATTTAAGAAGACATCATTTATTAATTTGTCTTATCATTAAAAACATTACTACTTTACAATTATAGCCTTCTTTTATTATGCTTGATTTTCTTAATAAATAAAGATATGTGGCAATTTTAGAAATTTATGAAGAACTTTTTAGTTTAAATATTAGTTATGAGGCTTATTTTAAGACATCCATGAAAGGAATAAGTCTCAAACAATTTGGGACGGAGGGAGTATAATAGAATCATAATAAGTAGAGTAACCGTAAGGCTTGTGTCATAAAGAATGATACCTTCATTTGCATCATTGATTATGATGAACTACATAATAATCAACTGATCTTAAATCATAATCAAAGATATATATGAATTTTATGTTACTTGTTGTGGCATCACGGTTGTACACGTATCATTAATAAAATAAAAAAATTGTAGTAAATGCTGGAAATGAAACAACATGTGATAAATAAATAACAATTTTATTTTGGCAATCTTATCTATTAATAATGAACGAAAAGAGTAATACAGTTGAAACAACGATTGTACCAGGTGAGATACATAATACCTTTTTATTTTTGTTCTTTCATATCATAAACACATACTATACGAAGCAGAGGAAAAATAAAAAGATACGATGCATGTCACCTAGCTTACACAATTTTTATATAAGGGTTAATTTTATGGGTGAAGGTGTTCTATTAAATACCAAACCATTACTTATTTCAACAATGAAAATATTGCAATAAAATATAAAATTTACAACTACAGAAATAAGGTTACCTAAAGTCGAGGGGAGAAGTAGGCCAAAGGGGAAGGACATCAGCCGAAGGGAAACAATCTAATTTGAGAAAATCCCTCCAACTTAATACTCCATCTTTTGTTTGATTGAAGCTGGTTCCGTACCGAACCGGGTTCCCGATTTGTGCGGACATGTACTTTTCTCTTTCTGTTAATGGCTGCTCAAAGAACCTTTTCTCTACTCCTATCATTTTGTCGATCACCTCTTTTTCTATGCTATGATTCACCAACTGCAATATAAAAGCAGTACATATATTTAAGGACGAAACAAAATCTTGATTTTTTTTTTCTTTCGGATGATTGTGGGTATAACTTCAAGGGAAATACTACTTACTAACCTGAAAAAACCCATAATTTTCCAAAGCATTTGTTAGAGAAAGGATGACTTGATCCCTGTTAGGCCCCTGCAGTTCAGCAAAGTCAATGACCGGAAGCTTTAATTTGGTGTTCGCCGCCGTGATCATCGCCGAATTCGGACGTTCAGTAACCGGCAGTATATATTTGCTGGGAACATTCTTGACTCCAATTTCATGTAAATGCTTCACCCCTTTTTCATATTGGGTATCATACTCATGAATACGATCATAATTATTTGAAATCAGATGATCAGTTGACGGCCCAAATAATGCAGCAGGAGACATGTTTATTCTGATGAAGTTATTATGGCTTTCAATTCTTCTGCAAAATTAAGCTATACATATTAGCAAGATTCCATATATAACCCCCCATATACTACAACATAATATCTGTTTAGGAGAAAATAAGTTAATTTAGAAGGGGAGAAACAGAGAAGGAAAGCAGAGGTGGGGTGGTGAGTATGTATGTATATATGTTTGCAAAAAGCATCAGAGGGATAAATGTGGTTTGGATGGGGAAAGGATAGAAGTGAATGTAGATGTATATATAGTGGGCAATTACTCATAATTAAATGAGTGGACTTTGAACAGTATCTAGTTTCCAAGAAACCATTTTTGAGTCTGAGATCATATATGGTGGTTTTCCGTGCAAGTAATGCGGTTGACCAACGGGTAATGGGGAAGGCTATTTCTTTTCGTAGTTACTTCATTTGTACTGAATCTGAACCACATAAGTTTAACTCAAGTTAAATCAGTGTGATTTAGATTCATTAATATAATCTTTCTCGTCGTCCATTTTATTTATTACGTGTTTGACTTTTCACACAGATTAAGAAAAGTGTAGTTAATCGCTTTCAATCATATTAAATGATCTAATATTTTTACACTTACGCCTTTTAAGTTGTTGTTGGAAAGACTTAACGCTACACATTTTTTATCAGAAATATCAGTAAAGAGAAAAAGATTTGAAGAAATTTAGTAATTAATGCACAAAGTAGACACTTATTTTGGGACAAACAAAAAAGAAAACATGGACAAATAAAATGAGACGGAGGGAGTATATTTTATTCTTCAAATGAAGTGATTACGGAAGGATTTCAATTTTATTGCATATTGTACTCCCTCCGTTCCTACTTAACTTTTTTAATTGCCAAAACTAAAAATTCCTTTTAAACTGTCGTAATTATATTTTCAAAGATTCATTTATTGTGTTTTTTCTACATCTACCATTATTTATGAAATGGTGGGAGATAGAAAACAACATGACATTAATTATATTTAAGAGGTGTTATTGTCATTTTGATGTTAAATCAACTCATTAACTACTCTCCTTAGTATGTGTTTTTTACAATTTCTGACAGCTTAAATAAGAATTATAGAGAGTATATTGTATTGACCCCAATCCAGGCCATTCTAGCTTGTTATCTGGTGGTGAGTATAGTTGCATTTCACTTACACATGCAACTGAACAAGAAAAGAAAAAAAAAAAAACCCATCATTTGTGACATCTATATGTTTCCTTTTGTTATTATAACTAACTACCACATGGCTCCTTACTCGGAAATTTCTCTACGGTAGATTAGTGTTATTGGTATATTTTCTTTAAATAAGTATTATTTTTATATCGAAATTAGATTATCGTCGTTAGATCTAGACATAAGTCGCATGTCAAGATGTCTCAAACGTTAGCCACAGTGGGTGTCCAAGTGCATCATAGGCACTTCAAGGGCTTAAATCACCCGACAACAATCATGATTGATCTGATGACGGTCATTTTCTACAATCTGAAGTAAAATTGGTTTGAATATATATACGTTTAAACATATGAAGGAGCAGATCAAGAAGGAAACCAGTCTTGAGAAAATGGCATATGACAAATTTTGATAGTCTCTATTGAGATCACAAAATTGTTTCGAACATCATAATTATACAACAATTTGAATATGTAAATGTTGTGCCAATAAAACACATTTTTTGTAAACAAAATTGTAGAAATTTATATTTTTGGGGTTTATAGGAGCCTAAGGCTCAAGACCAAGACCTAAGTTGACTATGTGCCCAAATTCAACTACAAAAAAAGAAGACTATGTGCCGGATTTGCATATTTTCTTATTGCGATTGCTAATAGAAAATTATAACAGAGGATGATGAATGATTTATAATATAAAGCTTCTCCTTCTCTATGGTATATCAATACATGATTTATGTTCTTATGGTTTTTCGTGAAACGTTTAGTAACAAGTGAAACACATATATACTATAAGATTAAAGACTTTATATATATTTAATATCAGAGGGTAAGGGAATAAAATAAATTATATGATACACCACATGGGGATAAAAATTGTATGTGAAAAGACAGAATATGTTTAAGCGTTTTACGTATTTGATGCTTCGATCCAGTAGACAGTTGAAAATAGAATGCTAATACTAATACCTATAATTTTTCAACCTACATATTAAAAAAAGTGCTTAATGCTTGAATCGTAAACCAGCATCCCATGCAAGTTGGACCAAGTTGTGGTCTACTAGTTTGCATTTTAAAGAACAATCCATCATATTTAATTTTGCTAATTTAAGTCATTTTATTAAAATATTTGTAATCATATTTATATATGTAACGGATCTAATTAATTTACTTCTTCATATATTTTAAAAATTAATCTATTTTTTAATTAGCGACAAGATCATTACAAATCATAATTACATGACTCTGTGTTAATTTGTACATCAAAGTACACAAATGTGTACTGTATAACAATGGATATCTCATAAATATACTTTATGCACCTTTTGTTAATAGTAAAGGCAGGAATGTAGGGACAATAAATAATGTCCCAAACAAGCAAAATAATTGCTAAGTAGTAGTAGTTGTTGGGAATCATATTCATCATCCTCTTGTTTCACTGCGAGAACCAAATGTAAGCTTTATCCATTCGATACAGCTGTTTACTTTTACTCCATTATAAACTACAAATAATGAAATAAAAATAATAAAACAAAAAAACAAACTAAGCCGAGTTAACAAATTTAAATGATTCGGTCAACATGAAATACATTCATACAAAGATTTTATGCATGCATACAACGGGCTTATTCCTCTAATATCTGCAATCGTCCATCCAAAGGCTCCCTTATGCTCTCTCAGTACTCTTAAAAGTTTCTCCTCCTCTAAAGGTGATAGCAACGATGAAATTATGAGGAAAAGAGTATCATCTTGCAAGTACACGTACTTCATGTGAGATGCCAAATGTTTCAACGTTAAGTTCCTTGGTGGTTCTTCGAGTGATGGTCTTAATGACTTACACTACCAATTGTAAGTCAAAGAACTTATGCCACGAAAGTCTATGAATTATTCCTCCTAAATCCACGTAAGATATAGGCTCTACTTCTCGCACTTGACTTTCGCTACACCTGCACTATGTTTCCTCATCACTTCCTTCATTTTCCTTCGAGCAAAGTCTCTCTACATCGTGGTCTAGTGCCACCTGGCGATATAATTCCAAAACAAATTGTCTATGGCATCTAGCATGTAACATGCTTCTCCTTCATCTTGTGCATATTTCATGGTTTTCATCACATTGAATACTACTCTGCTTCATTCACTCGAATCACCTCAATTTTATGAACATCTATCAATGTCTTACTTGTTGCTAGGAAAGGTATTCTAGGATCAATGGAACATTGTGGTTTGCTTCCATATCTAGCACTACAAATTCTACGGGGAATACAAACTTATCAACTTTTACCAGAACATCATCCACCACTCCACAAGGTCGCTTCATAGACCTATCGGCCAATTGAAGGGTTATAGATGTTTCGTTCAACTCCTTCATGCCTAACTTAGGAAAGATGGAGAGTGGCATTAAATTGACACTGGCTCCAAGATCACACAATGCTTTGTTTAGCATACTCTCCAATTGTGCAAGCTATGAGAAGCTCCCGGATCTTTACACTTAAGAAGCGGTTATGCTGCAAAACTACCGAGCATTCCTCGTTAAGGTAAATAGTCTCATGGTCTAACAATTTCCTTTTGGTAGACACTGCTTCTTTCAAGAATTTCACATACTCTGGCATTCCGGCCAGAGCTCCTACCAAAGGTATATTCACTTGCAATTTCTTAAACATTTCTATGAACTTTTTATAACGAGCATCATCATTATTCGGTTTATATTTCCTAAGGGGATAGGGTAAAGTAGCAGGATTAATAGTTACAATTCGTGAAGGCTTACATGCCGCTCTTTCGCTACTTCGCTCGCTCGTTTGTTGAATTTTCGACATACAGCAGAATCGGCGTGGTGTCCCGATTTACCGGCCCCTCTTTTTCTCCAGATTATGCTACGTTTTGATGTTGACTGCTTTCTGATTCTTCCTGGACAGTTGGTACAACTGGCCTAGGCAGTTCCTTTCCGCTTATAGTCATAATTGCATTCACGTCCTTCGGATTATTTTCAGTATTACTTGGCAATCCTCCCGGAGGATAGGCTGACACTTGTTCGGCGATCTGCCCCACTTGGTGCGACAGATTATGCACTAAGGCTTCATGATTGGTCAGTCTTGTATCATTCTTCACGCAATATTGGTGAAGTTTGCATTCAACTCATTCATGGAATTAGTAAGTTGATTGATAGTGTCGGTCACAGTTGAGCTCATTTTATCCATTGTTGCCTCCCAACCACCTGGCTTGTTGAATTGAGGCATGAATCCACCAGTTTGTCTTGGTCTCTCTCCACCTGTCGAAATCCAGTCGAAACCCCCAATACGGCCACTCAGTCGAAAACCAGGGTGGTCGTGAGAACCTGGGCGATATCTACCCCTGATAACGCCCTAAATGGTACCAATAATTATACCCTTATTCACCCCGAATTCTGCTCAAGAGAGGATAAATAGGCTCGTTATTATGTGGAATATACGTTACATGCTATGTGCTTGTTTCCAGTATCATAATTCTGCATCTATGTTATTTTCCCGAGGTTTTGGTACTGTTTTGTCTCGTTTTACGTTTTTATAGGATGTACCGAATCTGGAGCATTGGAGAATGGATCTGGACCGAAAGAAGTAATAGGGCCAAGTGATTAAAGTCCAAGAAGAAGTATGTTGAAGAAAAATGAGAAAAGTCGGCCCGGTTTACCAATAATGGGGCGATAAACCGGTGACTTGTTGAACACGCGATTACTTCTCGCGTTATCTAGGTCGGTTAAGGTTTTAGAGAGTCTTAAGTCGGCTACTGTATCTATATAAAGCCACATATACTGGAAGCTTTCATATGATTATCATCTTATCAAATATATTCAATACATTATACATATTTTGATGAAATAAAGTTATTCAAGCTTTGGAAGAGTTATTTTTGGTTTCCTCCCTTCCTCCATCATCTATAGCTTGATTAGATCGAGCTAGATCACCATTGTTGAAGGTATGAGCTTTGAACGTTCCCTTTTGTCATCAATATGGTAGATTTGTTCGTATTTATGTGTTTTAGTTAATCTGCATGTTTAAAGACCCCATAATTTACTTATTTTAATCGAAATTGGCAATGTATGTATGAAAAAACTATAAAAGACACAAAAAAACAATTACATTAAAGACTAAAAATAGAACAACATTTTTAATCAACATATACTTAAAACCGACTAAAAAAACTTATAAAAAAAACTATAACAAACTAAAAATACAACAATAAAAAAAAAACTATAATAACCTATCAAACAAACTATAAAAAACTAAAAAACAAATAAAAAGAACTACGTTATTTTGATTTTTTATATGTATCGCTCATCCGACACGATTACATATAAAAGATACGTAAACGAACCGAATTTTTGGTACAAGCGTTGAAAAATTACTATAATATACATATAATAAAAACAATATATCATATCTCACGTAATATTTAATAGAACAACATTTTTAATCAACGTATACTTAAAACCGACTAAAACAACTTATAAAAAAACTATAACAAACTAAAAAAAAAAAACAATAATAAAAAAAAAACTATAATAACCTATCAAACAAACTATAAAAAACTAAAAAACAAATAAAAAAGAACTACGTTCGTTTTGATTTTATATATGTCGCGTCCGACACGATTACATATAAAAGATACGTAGGCAACCGAATTTTCGGTACAAGCGTTGAAAAATTAACATATAATAAAAACAATACACCATATCTCACGTAATATTTAATAGAACAACATTTTTAATCAACGTATACTTAAAACCGACTAAAACAACTTATAAAAAAACTATAACAAACTAAAAAAAAACAACAATAATAATAAAAAAACTATAATAACCTATCAAACAAACTATAAAAAACTAAAAAACAAATAAAAAAGAACTACGTTCGATTTGATTTTTTTATATGTATCGTGCCTCCGATACGATTACATATAAAAGATACGTAGACAACCGAATTTTCGGTACAAGCGTTGAAAAATTAACATAATATACATATAATAAAAACAATACATCATATCTCACGTAATATTTAATAGAACAACATTTTTAATCAACGTATACTTAAAACCGACTAAAAAAACTTATAAAAAAAACTATAACAAACTAAAAAAAACAACAATAATAAAAAAACTATAATAACCTATCAAACAAACTATAAAAAACTAAAAAACAAATAAAAAAGAACTACGTTCGCTTTGATTTTTTTATATGTATCGTGCCTCCGATACGATTACATATGAAAGATACGTAGGCAACCGAATTTTCGGTACAAACGTTGAAAAATTAACATAATATACATATAATAAAAACAATATATTATATCTCACGTAATATTTAATAGAACAACATTTTTAATCAACGTATACTTAAAACCGACTAAAAAAACTTATAATAAAACTATAACAAACTTAAAAAAACAACAATAATAAAAAAAACTATAATAACCTATCAAACAAACATTTATAAAAAAATATATATTACATTCGCAATATTAATAACATAATATTTAAAAATAACATAATTTTAATATTATATTTAAAACCGAATAGAAAACTATTTATAAAAAAATATATATTACATTCGCTTTAGTAATTATAATGAAAAGAATAATAATTTGTTATTGTAATGAAAATAATAAGTATTATATGAAAATATAAATAATAATAATAATAATGAAATTTTATAACCAGTACCGCGAGCAGTGATTCGAACCGAAAGAAACTCTCTGCTAACCGTCAACGGGACCAACCGCAACCATCGGTTTTGTTCAACCGGCGGCTCATTTCAACCACCGGTTAGTCAACCGGCCCAAACCGGCCGAACCCAAAACCGCCGGTTCCAGTTCCGGTCCGGTCCGGTTGAGGCAAATGGACAGGTCTAAGTAGCTGCAGCTTTGTTTTTGGGCTCACACTGCAATGGTAACTATATATAATTTCCTTTTCTTTTTTCTTTTATTTTAGTTCTCCTTTTAAAAAAGGATTTTAGGAAACAATAATAATTATCTTTTATCCCTTTTTATTTATCCTTTTTAAATAGAAACTTGCTGAAAAATAAAATACTATGAAATAAGGTTTGTTGAAGTGACGAAAATGCCCTTGTAAAAAATACGAGGTTGTAAATATATCATGAGTCATCGATATATGGGAAGTTAACTGCGTGTCCACACGCGAGTATGGACCACGCGACAATCGTATACACTGGCGCAAATTGTTCAATATGTATTTAAACTGTGTGGTTCTGATCATTTCATCCGTCATTTTACTTCAAATTCCCTCACCACACAAGAATTTCCCTCGATATTTAATACTAGTAGGTCTAGTAACAGAAGATATAAAATATTTTAGTGAATATTTAGCATGCGTAATTGAGATGTTTGACAAATAGAACTTGGATGTAGCACCCTTCGAGTGAATCTGCTCCCTTGCCACGTCTGATTTTTCTTTTTTCTTTTTTCGTTTTGAGAAACGCCACGTCTGATAAGAAGCATGTTAATCATTTCTAAAATTGTGTATTTATTATTATTATTATTATTATTATTATTATTAAATCTTGGATTGAAGTTCATTGAACCAAGGCGTTTTATAAGTCTTTCCTCACAAATGTTTATTTGTTTGACGTCAATGATATCTTCAAGGAGGCTTTTGACTTTTTATTTTTTATTTTTGTTTTTAATGGACATATGGTCTATGACTTTACTCAATAAGTTTTTAATAAGAAAACGGTTATACCTAACCGGAAGGGTCTTCTCGTCCCCAAAAGTTTTTAATATTCAAATATCTTAATTTTTTTGGGAAAAGGATCTGTATATCTAAAAAAAAAACTAAGTAGGTGTGTCACAAGAGCCACGCGTGCCACCCTCCTCGATCGACACGCGTGGCGTTTTTTGGCAGCCAGAGAAAATGTTTTTTTTCCGTTCTTCTTTAAATATCAAAATTTCGGTTTGCGTTATATAGAAATCTAAAATTTTCGATTGCAATTAACACTCAACAATTTGGGGACAAAAAAAACACTCTACAATATCGGTTAGCGTTATATACAAACCTAAATTTTTGTTCGAATGCTTACACTCTACATTTTATCTGTAAGCGAACTGAAAATCAAAACGGAAAAAACACCACATGTGGCACTTTTTTTTAATGAAACCTTTGTGGTTTGTTTTTTTTTTCTTTTTAAATCAAACGTCTGTAGTTAGTAGTACATGCAAAAAAAAAGAAAGAAAATAAATCTTAACGGATTTGAAGTTCTGTTATGTAGTGTACAATGAAATATGTGCCAAGTTTAACTATAAAATACAACAACAAAAAAAGGCCGAACAAATCTCCGCGCCACGAAAATAATCACGACGCCACGATTACTTTTTTTAATCAAACCTTTGTGGTTTTTTATTTTTATTTTTAAATCAACCGTGTGCCATTAAGAGCTTTCTCATTTTTCATATTTGTCTGACTAGTTATATTGAACTTATTGGTCGTGTGAGAATGTATGATGTATTTATGTGAGCTTATCGACACCACGAAATTACTCACGGAGCCACGAGTACTCTCGGAGCCTTATAAATCACTCTTGACACAACATTAAATGTTTTTATTATTTTGAACACCATAACGTCGGTGGAACCGACGGCGCTTCTGCGACGAGTGTCACTAAATTTGACGTTGGAATACCAAATCACTTTTTTATATTCATCAGACCGTTTGACATGTGATTTTTTTTCCACCAAATGAATAAACACGAGATCAATGACGTATTCATTAATGATAGAAAAAAGAAATGCCGTATAGAAAATGAGTGAAACACATTTTCAAGCATATTAATGATCTGGAAGCTAAGGCGTCCCGGGGGATTTGACCGTGTAGTTATGGTCCGCTTATTGTTTTTCTATAATGTTTCATTACGTAAAGTCGAAACTAAAAGGATCGACTTTATGACATTGTTCTCCGATACATCGTATTATGGTTTATTTTGTAGGTGGAAACTCCTGATAGTGCTGGAAGAGAAGTGATTCACAATTTTCACGTCTCTAAGAAAGAGCTACCTCTTGCAGAGAATGTGATATGTTCTGTTGCTCTCTTTGTCTTGTGCCTTGGATTTGTTACGGTTTAAACTTACGCGATTTATTTCACGTTGGACATTTATTTTTTGGTATTATCGTTGGTAATGATTTATGTTGGGCCCGCCGTGCCTTGCACGGCTCACATTCACTAGTGTATAAACATAGAAGGAAAAAACCAAAGCAAAATTACAAAAGTTCAACGTACGTAGCAAACAACTATACATTATTTACATCATAATTCCAAGTCACTCTAAGATTCTTAACACGTTCAACAATTTCGGAAGCAAAAACGTGTCTCAGTGAGAGACGGCTGTTTGCCTCATGGAGAATTTGATTTCGCAAGTACCAAATGCCGTAATTTGTCTCTCGAAACACATAATGCCAGTAGTCCATGTCAAGATGAATAGTGCTCTTACAACTCAAATTGTCGCCAATCCACTTTGAACTACGGTGGTGCTATCCAAAAAACTTTTTGAGAGTTATAAAGGACAAGAGAATACCAAACTTTGACGCCGCCTGATCGCAGTCATGGTATGCATATAGAATCGCTTTCGGTGGAAACCTCACACACGGACAAATGGGTGTATCACTTACATGTTGACCATGTAAAAATCCATTGTTAAAAGTGTATTGTGTCGTATTTGCCGGAGGTGAGTGTTACCTCTCACCAGGCCTTTTTTAATAGACGTCCAAATATTATTCCAGGCTTACATATTTGTAGTATGGGTCGTAAACTTAACGAGAAGCGCATGGTAGCTGGTGGTGACTGTGTAGTGGCCTCTAGAAGTGTGTGGTCATACTATATCGCATATAGAATAGATGGTCGCTTCACTAAGAAGCATAGAAGTGCTGCATATGCTACGCCAGGAGTGCGATGAATCAGGCTTTGCAGGATCCAAAGAGCTTTCGTATTTCGCAGTAAGCAGCTTAACCCATAAGAAATAAGTCTCTCCTTTTTTTAAATTTGCCATGCAAGTTTGGCTAGCAAAACAGTGTTAACCAAACGGAGACGTCGAAGACCAAGGCCCCCAAACCTTTGGGACGACATATTACATCCCAAGCGATAGAGTGAATATGGCGTTCCTCATGATGTTCATTCCATAGGAATCGACGACATAATTTTTCGAGCTGGTTAAGCACCTCACGCAGGAGTTTATAGGTTTACATGGCATAAGAAGCGACCTTGGAATTGAAACAACTGTCTGAATGAGAATCTTCCTCCCAACAAAGGACAAAGAGTTCGTTTTCCAAGAGGAAAGTTTTTTTCCGGGAATTGTCAATTACAAAGCCATAGGTTGAATTATTGACTCTGCCATGTATTATTGGCATTCCCAAGTACTTCGCAAGATTGTAAGGCCTCATGATTCCCAGAGTTGATGAGTGACGATGACAAATTAAGTCACCTTGATGATTTGAGCCCTAATTTAATCTAGTGATGAACACACAAGAACCCTAATGCCAAAAAGATGAATGAGGAGGTGGATTTTATGTATGCGGCTGAGTCCAAGACTGTATCTCGGATTGCCTACGTATCTCGCTTCGGTTCCAGTGAATCAAGCCTTACGTAGTTCCCGGAATGGGGTATTTATAATGACAACACTTGCCTAAACCCTAAGGTTAAGTCGGCTTATGTTATTGTCACCTTTACCCTTAAATGAGCCTTGACCCCTTGCCCAAGCTATTGCTATTAATGGGCTTAGTAAGCTGATGCGGACTCTATCCTTGATGTCGATATACCGACCTGCGGTTATCGACTCACGGTGATCACCGTCCTACATTGCTAGCTGGTGCGGACTGAACGTCCTACACTGCTCGATACTCGATAATCGATAGTCGTAGCCTGGCTTTGATGTGAAGGCCTTGGCCTTGAGCCTGGCATCGACATGAATATCTTTGGCGTTATCTCGGTGTGATGACCAACCAATAGACGACACGTGGAGAGTGAAACCTCAGTCGTCATAAGCCCCCAGCACTTGAAAGAGGCGACTCCGTTGTCCGAGGTCGAGTCTCATCACATGAGTCGCCTTCGAGTTGGGCTTTTTCTTTGGCGGGAGAAAGCCCGCCTTTCATAACCCTAATCGCCTAGCATCCACGTGGAGCGGTTTCTAGCCCCGAACGCTTGAATCCCGCAAAAGACGCAGCGTCATTGCCTTGATAACCGCGATTTTCAGTGGTTATAACCCCCATAACTCACGTCTCTTCAAATCATTTGCAAACTTTTGCTTTCATATATAAAAGGAGAGAAACAAGACGCTGCTGCAACCTGCTTGCTATTTCTTCTCACAATCTCCAAATCCAAAACACCAAGTAAGATCATCTCTTTTATCTTAGTGTTCATCTTTTCTTTTGTTCTTGTCCATGTCTAGTAGTAGTGCAACTGAATCAGATAGGGGTAGTGATACATCTTCTCCATACCAAACTCCAGTATCTGCTACCTCCGATCATCTTCTTCGACGGGATTCCGGCGAACCAACCGCCTACCCCCCTCCTGTCCCTAACAAGCCAAAAAAGCTAGTAACCAGGATGGATGGAAAGGGTGCAAAGGGGTGTCTGAGTACACTTTCTTCAGAAGATGTTGTCGAAATTTGCCAGAAATACAACATCACTAACCCTCCGTTTGAATCTCAACTCCCTTCCGGTAATCATATATTTGCCGACGAGCCCCCAGAAGGATTCTGTGCGGTTTATGAGAACCAACTGGCGAGTGGATTGAGGTTTCCACTCTGCCCAGCCGTTCTGGCCATCCTTCACCACTACGAGATTAGTGTCTCCAAACTTGCCCCAAATGGTGTCCGAACCCTGATGGGTTTTATCATAGCGTGTCGGGTGGCTCAGGTCTGTTTTTCAGTGCCCGTGTTCCGATACTACTACAAGATCACTACCACGCCCGACAAGCTATGGTATTCCTTCCAAAGGAGAGCAAATCGACACGAGTTCATAACCAAAGGGCCTTCTTCTCACGGGGAGTGGAAGCCTCGATTCTTTTTCCTCCGTCATGGTTTGGACAATCCCTACATCGGTCAGTGGAGGTCGAGAGAGGGATAACAAGACAAGCTTGGGAAGGCACCAGCTCCTCACGAGGCTCGACTCTTGAGTGGACACAATTTCGAGGTGTGTACTCGAGACCTAAGTCTCTTGTATCACCTGGCTCGCTTAGAGGAAGCTGGGCCCATGCCATATGTAGGCCTGAACGTTCCTGATCACGAGAATCGTAGGATGTTTACTTATTTGCATGTTTTTACACACTAGTAGTTCTTTAAGTCGATAACTTGTTGTTTGTTGGTTCAAACTAACTTGTCTTTTTCTTGTATTGCAGTGGGCAAATTCTCCAGGGTCACCAACCTCGCAGCATTCCTGAGTCGACGGTCGTAGCCGCACCACCTCTCGGGGTCAGGCGTTTGCCGACTTGCCGATGGTCGAGATCAGCATGCCTTCCTCTTCTCGAGAGGGGGTGGTCCCTCCACCTAGAACCAACCTTGCTGCGATCGAATCGTCTGCCGGAGCTGGAACGACCGGGGTGCCCCCGACCACCGGCGAGCTAACCGTCCGATATGGCTCTCTTCGAGATGAAGACGAAGAGGAACCTATCGATCTGACCTCGAACGTTGAGGCTAATGTTGAAGAGCCGGCGGTGCAAACAAAGAAAAGACCTTCTGTTGCCGAGGTGGTAAAGGAGCAGCTCCGAGAAGCGAAGAGGAAGAAGGTTGCTGAGGCCACTGCCGAGTCAGGAATCGGTGTGGGTGGGTTTTGATGATTATCTTTGGTGTGGAGGACAAAGACTTGTCTTACGTTCTGCGAAAGCTGAATCGCCTCGTAAGTCGATCCTTCTTTTTATATTTGTTTTCCTTGAGGCCCACGCCCTGTTTATTCATTAACTCGTTCTTCTATTTTGCAGCATACCCTTGTTGGTCGGGAGGCTGCCCGACGGCTGGCCAAAACAGGAGAGTCGGCGAACGAGATCAAGAAGGAGAACGGCAGGTTACTCCAAGACAACATCACAAAAAACGCCGCACTCTCTGCTTTGAAGCAACAATATAATGAGTTGAAGCAAAACTCGGTCGCCGAGCTCGAGAAGTTGCAAGGTAGGTTGGTGGCTGCTGAAGCAAAGTTGGCCAATACCGAGAAGGAGCTGGACCGAGTGCGAGATGAAAGGCAAGATCGTGGTCGAGACTTCTCAAGTGGCTCAAGACTATGAGAAGCTCGCAGCAGATGTCGAAAGTCGCGCGGACGAAGAAGCTAGGAAGGCTCGCCAAGATCGAGATGCGCTACAAGCTGAACTGTATCGAGCGCATGCGCAGGTCGAAGAGGCTAAGACCGAGGCCATCATGGAGTATCGCAAGTCATCCAACCTCGAAGATGACTTAGAAGTGATCATGCGGGCCTCAATGATGGGCGGATATACCCTGGCCGTGGATCAGATGAAGGAGGTCGTTTCGAGCTTCGACATGTCGACTCTCCAGACGCCCATGTTCTACAATCCTGATTCGGAGAAGTCAGTATGATCGATGATTGAGGAGTTTCAGCGGGGAGAATCCTTGGCTATAATGTATGCTCCTCTACTACTTCGCTCTCGCTCGACCGCCGATCCGACCTCTACACAACCGACCTCTGCGAATCCTGATCCGACCCCTGAAGCTAACCCCTGATCTTTATCTTCTACACTTTAAATTTGAAACTTTGTAATGATATTCTTTTGACAATCATCTTTGGCTGGTATTTCGACCTGGCCACATCTTGTAACAACTATGCTTTGAACTTAACTTGCTTTGATTTTGTAATTTAAGTTATGTCTGCTTTCTCATTATTTTGCTTATCTTCTCGATGCGTTATAGTCTGTCGCTTGTCGAGCCTCTGGCTCTGTTTGCTACTCGCTACTCACTTTATTCGTCGTTCTTATTATTGATATCGTGTTGCCCCCCAAGTGTATTATGAACCCTTGGTTCTTATTACACTTGAGATTGATGTGCTTGCCTTAGTCTTTTGCCCCTTAGGCTTAGTTGACCTTCGGTGAGCATTTTAGTGTAAATCGTCCCCGATCTCTTTGGTCTTTTTAGCTACTCGAGCTCTTTTGACCATCGATCGACACCGGTGGCCCGACTATCTGCGAACCGCCCTTTGTCTAGGCCTTTTTCGCCCTCCGGGCTCGTTTGGCTTTCGACTTGGGCAGTGGCCCGACTATGCGAACCGTCATTTACTTAAACCTTGTTTGCCTCTTGGGCTCGTTCGCTTTTAGCTTGGACCTTGGCCCGACCATGCGAACCGTCTTTATGCCTTTGCATTAAATGCGCCCATTAGGCTAACTTTGCTTTGGCTTGTCTAGATTTCCGACCTGCGGATTTCTATTCGTTGTTGATTATTTTGCCTTTAACTTTTACTCATCACATTGGACTTGTATCGTTTTGGCTATAAATCCTAACAAACACGAAAACATCTCGAGAAAGCATACTTTTATTAGAATATCATAGATTGTCATATGGACTTATTACAAGATTTAACATTAAAAGTAAATAAAAGTTCATAAAAGCTTATCTCGGACATAATACTTCCTCAGTTGTTGGCATGCCAATGTCGAGAAACGATAGTCCCATCCGCCCGACCAAGTTGATAAGACACTTTGGGGTGGACTTTCGAATCTGATAAGGTCCTTCCCACCGGGTTAACTTTCCGGCCGCCTCTTGTCGACTTGCTTCATTCTTCCTTAGAGACCGGATCTCCAACCTTGAAGTATCGATGTCCGACCCTCGAGTTGTAATCTCGAGAGATCTTACCTTATACCTTGCCATTCGGGCCGAGGCTATCTCTCTTCGTTCTCGACAATCGCCCCTTTCTGTCGGAGTTCGGGATCGTTAGTCTCAACATTGTATGCCGTAACTCGAGGAGGGAACTCCGATCTCGGCGGGTATCACCGCCCACAACCATACACTAAAGAGAAAGGAGTTTCCCTGTTGATGAATTAGGAGTCGTCTGTCGACCATAGGGATGCTCGGAAGTTGAACTTGCCCAATCTCGACCTTCGCCTCTAGCCTCTTTTTTAAACCTAGCTTGATCTGTCGATTAGTTTGCTCAACTTGACCGTTTGCCTGTGGATGAGCTACCGAGGTGAATCGTTGGTCGATATGATACTCATTGCACCATTCTCTAACTTTTCGATCTTCGAACTGGGTACCGTTATCCGAGATCAGAGCCTTCGGAATTCCATATCTGCACAAAATGTCGACCCACAAGAATTTTTTGATGGTTGCAGCTTTGATGTCCGGTATAGCCTTAGCTTCGACCCACTTTGTGAAATAATCTACAGCCACGACCACGTATTTAAGATTTCCCGGAGCTCGAGGTAGGGGTCCAACGATATCGACCCCCCACTGATCAAATGGCCATGCTGACGAGATAACATTCATGTCTTGCGCTTGTTGGTGGGAGATATTATCATGAATCTGACAAGTGTTGCATTTTTGGACAAGATTGTTCGCATCTCGTTGCATCGACTAGGTACTGGCTCATAGATCGACTCTTGATAAGCAAGTCGTCTACATAAACTTCCATACATCTACCAACTTGCTTTGCAAATATCTTATTGACTGTCCTCTGGTATGTTGCCCCAGCATTCTTTAATCCGAATGGCATGGTCACATAACAGAAGGTGCCGAATCTCGTGATAAATCTTTGTTTTCTCCGCCGCGTCTCGAGGTCCATTAGAATCTGGTGGTATCCTTTATACGCATCTAAAAACCAAAAACTTCAAAATCGATGGTCGAGTCTACTAACTCACAATTTTAGGCAGCGAGATATGAATCTTTTGGACACGCTTTGTTTAGATCTGTGAAGTCCACACACACGCGCCAACCGCCATCGGGCTTCTTGACTAATACCGGGTTAGCTAGCCACTCTGGTAGAATACCTCTCTCACGATCTGGGCCGCCAATAGCTTGCCGACTTCCAACTCTATAGCTTCAAGTCGATCGGACGCAAAATTCCTCTTCTTCGCTTTGACGGCTTTTTAGCCTGGTCAATCTCAAGCTTATGAATCTGCGATGTCGGTAGATAACCCCGGCATGTCGGTGGCTTTCCAGCAAAGATGTCTCGAACTCGATTAAGAAGCAACGATGTTGTTTTTCTTTCTCTGGATCCAAATCCCGACTTGTACGCATTGATCGTCCTCTCCTTCCCGTGAGTCGGACGTTTTCAATCGCATCACCGGAGACACAACTCTTCTCCTCTTCTTCCTCCGGAATCGGTTCTCGACTAAAACTTGTTGAACCGCCATCTTCCCATTCATGACCACGAGTTACAACTCCGAGCGACTTCAACATCTCCTTTACCTCGTGGGAACCGTTCTGAGTGGGAAACTTCATGCTATTATGGAATGTTGAAATTATAGCCCGAAGGTCGAAGAGCGCAGTCGTCCTAGAATAACATTGTACGCAGAGAGGAGCTTTGACTACCACATAGCTTAATTCAAGTGTCCTTCCTTTCGCCATCACCAAGCTATGCCGTGAGTAACCTTATCGAGCCCATGGGATGGACCGCTTGCCTGTGAATCGAGCAGGGGAGATGCTATGGGCTAGATCCTTCTCTTTCAACTTCATCGCTTGAAATGCCGAGTGGTATATGATGTTCAATGCACTCCCGTTATCGATCTGAGACTCGATACACGGGCTCGGCTAATAATCGCTTCAATGACTAACCTTCGCTATGACTCCTCGACTTGGGGATATCATCTCGAGGGCGTATCCGACTTCATCGTGAACTGAGCCGCTTGCGCTCTCTCGAGCTACAAGTGGCTCTCGTCTGGTCTTTATCACTCTCACCAGGACCAAAGATTGTGTTGACATAATTAACTGGTCGATTATCTTCATACCTATCTCGACCAAAATTTTCTCTGTTGTTTCCTTCTCGACATGGGGATCGGTTCCTCTAAGGTGACCGATCCTTTCGTCTCTGGGTATCTCGACCTCGGTTCCTATCTTGGTCGGAGTTTTTCTCTTAAATTCTCCACGCCCGGGACCATCATATCGAGATCTGTCAACAACTTCGTCTAGCTTTCCTTCCGAATGCGAGGCGTCGATATCTCTCTTGGTCGATCTGATCCTCCAGTCATTATGACCTATGTCTTCGTGAAAATCACAATATTTGCTTGCGTTCCTCCTCTCGAGGTTTTTTCAACGGTGGCGGTTTCTCGCCAAGTTTTTTGAAAGCATAATCGACAACACCTCTCGTCGAGGTCGATTGAGCGGGATAAAGTCCTTATCATGTGAGGTCCTTCTGCCCCCACGGTGCGAGGTGGATGTGTCGATACGGTCCCAAATCGACGGCTTACTCTCGACATCCCGCCTCTTGGGTGATTCTGTTCGGGCCTCGGGTGTCCTTCTTGGATTCCATCCGGTCGGATTGGGTGTGCCTTCGACCGCTTCTTCCCTTGAGCGAAATCGATGCACCACGTTGACGCGTTCGTCCATGGTATGGGGAACGTCTCTGCTCAACTTCATATATAACTTAATATTGCGCAGCCCCCTACAAACGATGTGATCAGAAGTCGGTCATCTGCGTCCTTGACCTGCATGGCCTCGAGATTAAACCTCTTCAAGTATTCCATCACTGTTTCATCTTTTTGCTGCCTCACATTCATGAGGTGCGTGGCGCTCAGATGAAACTTCTTGTTGACTATAAACGCATCTCGGAACTTTCGAGCGAGCATGGCAAAACTGGAGATCGACCCTGGTCGTAGCTTTGTGAACCATTCTCTTGCTCGTCCTACGAGTAACGTCTCGAATGCCCGACAACGCATTGCATCAGGTGCCCCATCCAATCTCATTTGCGATAGATACCTATGGAGATGGTCCTCCGGGTCGGTGGTGCCATCATAAGGTTCTATTTTCGGTATCTTAAACCCTTGGGTTTAGGAAAGCTTCGATCTCCTTCGTGAAGGAGACTCGAGCCACAAAGAAACTCCTCGATTCTTTCCTGCACTGCATTCAACTCCTCCCTGGCCTGCCGTCATCATCCCTCTCGGTGTTTTTGGTGAATCTCACGTCTCTTCCTTTCCACTGAGCTAGACGATGCGCTTATTTCATCCCAGAGAGTCTACTTAGGCTTGTCCATTACGTCTATCCGCCGCCTTCCGCCATAGCTTCTTTCTCAGGCGGCGTCTGCTGCCGCCGTCTTTGTAATCGCCTCGGCTATTATCCTGGACATTACCTCCAAATTTGCCCTCGCTTAACCGATCTGCAAGCGCCCGATATTCGGGAGCAAGGGCTTGCTTTTCTACGGTTGGTGGGTCTCTGAACAAGATTCAAAAGCTGGATCTTTTTCCCACTTTCTGCGAGGATCGTGTTGAATAAGATCCAAGGCGGATCTTCATCTCCTTGCATATCGGGATCGATTGGCTCGTTCATCCGGGAGCCTTGATCGACCGCCTTAGATGCGCTTTTGGATCTTGATTTTCTTGGGAGGCATCGTGTTTTTGCGTATTCAATCAATAGAAGGCCCTCCTTCTAGCGCCAATGACGATGACAGATTAAGTCACCTTGATGATTTGAGCCCTAATTTAATCTAGTGATGAACACACAAGAACCCTAATGCCAAAAAGATGAATGAGAGGTGGATTTTATGTATGCGGGTGAGTCCAAGATCAGATCTCGGATTGCCTACGTATCTGTTCGGTTCCAGAATCAAGCCTTACGTAGTTCCCGGAATGGGGTATTTATAATGACAACACTTGCCTAAACCCTAAGGTTAAGCCGGCTTATGTTATTGTCACCTTTACCCTTAAATGGGCCTTGACCCTTGCCCAAGCTATTGCTATTAATGGGCTTAGTAAGGTGATCGCGGACTATCCTGATGTCGATATACCGACCTGCGGTTATCGACTCAGAGATCATCGTCCCTACATTGCTAGGTGGTGCGGATCGAACGCCCTACAACGCCGATACTCGATAATCGATAGTCGTAGCCTGGCTTTGATGTGAAGGCCTTGGCCTCGAGCCTGGCATCGACATGAATATCTTTGGCGTTATCTCGGTGTGATGACCAACCAATAGGCGACACGCGGAGAGGTGAAACCTGTATCGTCAATGAGATATGGCTAGCAAGGGGAATCCGGGATTTACGGTGATCGAAATAAGAATTTCGACTTGTTCAAGCCGAGTTTTGTCCCAAGAAAGCACCAAAAGAATCGAGAATACTTTCCATGATATGTGCTCACGAGTGATGGCTTCACCATGGAGTAAAAGGCCGTCCGTGAAGAACAAATGTGACATAGCCGCCCATTTCTTGACAAATGGATGGGCTTCCAAAGACCTGAATTAACAATGGATGGGATCAAGGCCGAAAGGCGTCAAGCCTTAGTATAATGGATACCTACAAGGTTCGCTTACAACCTTGATAAATCCAGTTGGAAATCCATCCACGTGAGAAAACTCACCAAAGCTTAAAGCTTCAAATAAAATATATTAATTTCAATGAGTAATGATAGATGCACAACCAAAGTTACACAACGGATGACACAACGTGATCTCTCACCCTTGATTCTGATGAATGTTAATTGATTGTGATGTAGACTCGTCAAAATCAAGGTTGGAAGATCGCGTTGTGTCATCCGTTGTGTAATTTTGGTTGTGCCTCTATCATTGCTCTAATCTCAATATTTGTCTGACGATTACAATGACTCTAAATGTCTTTATATTGGCTACAGACTCCAACACCAATTGTTAATTTAGCAATGTGGACAAAATAACAATAAATAAAAATAATAACAAAAATAAAAGTCCATCTAATCAATGTGGGATAATAAAAATTAAAACAAAAGAAATAATAACTAAAAATAAATAAAAGACTCCAAATAAATTTACAAAGTTTCTGATCTCAACGGGGATCACATCATTCTCTCCTGTCTCGAAAGGATTCGACTTGAATAAAAAGCACGTCGTAGAAAGCGACAAATAAATACAAAGCAGGCCGAACCAACAACAAATAAATGTGGTGATTGAATGCATAATGAGCTTACAAGCGTATCTCAAGAGTTGATTTGTCCGTAGAATATGATAAATATACTCCAATTGACAAAACACGAGGTGTGAGACATTTTAAATGAAGTCACCATGATCATAATACTATACAACTAAAATTTGTTGGAGAAAATGTGGAATTGAATTAAAATGAATTAAAAATGATTTTATAATCATTTTATTCAAATGACTTTTAATAGCGTATTTGGATATATTCTTGTATAGAATATATGTAATGTTTTATTAATTCGAAAACTACGTGAGTCGTAGATGAATTCAGATTTGGAATCATTCAATTCGGATAACGCAGTGAATGAGAAATTAACGCTTAAAGTCGGTTTGTTGGAAAATTGATGATATGTCATATTGCCACATTGCTTAAGTGTGTGTTATGAAAAGGAAAAATGAGAAGAAACTTTTCTCCCACATTGGTTGGAAGAAGGAAAAAAAGCAATATTTATATGATATTGTTTTAGTGTAGTTGGAATAAGAAACCAACATTATACACCGTTACTACGCGAGGCGCGAGGGTGCAAATCCAATCCGACTTACCTTGGGCTTGTGCATGCCGCGTGTCCTGCGTGACTCGATATGAAGGTTCACGATCGAGTTCGGTTTTGCATTGCAATCGTTAATTTATTTTTCGATCTGTTGAATCGAGGCTCGATCTGTGAGAGTGAGACTGCTTCATGTTCTATCCAACTTTAAGTCGTGATTAAAGCCGAGGCTTTTAGCTTTCCAAGTTCCAACATAATCTTGATATTTATGACATTCAATTCGAAATGAGGTCGTTCATTTCCATCGCTTTTCCATGTCCTCTCTATATATAAACGAGCTACATGAATGGGAAGAAAAACACACTGATACACATAAATACAACACGAATTGCATACATACATACATTCTTCTTCGCATCTTGTTCTTGCATCAAGTGAAGAGTTTACAAGCATTGTAGAGTTCGTCGTTGTTCGAGTTTGCAGATCTGCTTATTCTCGAAGGTAATCGAGAATTCCTGGGAGACAATTCTTTGCAAAATGGGATACATCACTGCAAAAATTTATCTTAGGATATAGTTAAATCTCCATTCGGATCGTCAATATCCTTTATTTTTTCTTTCTGTACTTCTTTGTTATTGTTTATCAAGATCAATAAAATTGTTGTTGATTTTATTCGTTTTATTTATTTTAATTATACACGGGGTTTAACAAAATTAAGGGAAATTGTATGTGCACCGTACCTTTGTATAGTGTAAATACCACTACATGCTTTATGAGTGTTGATTAAATTGATGAAATATTTTTTGTGATTGGTCCAACAAAATTTATAGTGTTGATTATGTTGTATAGAATATTATGATAAAATAAATAGTAGATATATCACTACTACTCTAAAATTAATAGTAATTAGCTTCTACCATGTGTAATCCTCGGCATCAATTCCAAACAAACAAACAAAAAACCAAAAAAAAAAGATTAGGGAAAAAATATTAAGCACGATGACGTGTGGCTTAGGGTAATGCCTATCATATGACGGGGTTTGCTCCGTTGTCATCGTTTTGTCCCTTATTCGCAATTCAGTGCATGAACCACATCAGCTTCACGTCACTTTTGTATATTCATAGGAGTAGTGATACATCTACTATTCTTTCAACCAAAACATCTTACACTACACAATCAACACCACATATTCTATTGGGATCCACTACAAAAAATAATTGATCACTTTAATTAAATGCTACCACACATGTAATGGTTTATGCACTAAGTGTAGTGCACATATCATTTTCCATATTTATAGTAGTATAAATAAAGATGATATAAAAACTAAATTGATAAAAATCTAAAAGTTATATAAACGATGTGTCATATGAGTTGTGTGGTATCCCGATTGATTCATCCATCTAAGGTAGAATATATTTTTTCACCGAATAAATTATCATACTATGTGGGAATATATATAACTACACGTATTTAATGAGACTTTAACTAAGAGTATCTTCATTGGAAAGTTCATCATTTTTCCTAAAACTTTAACAAAAGCTTCCTACCGTTGGAGGTATGATGATTGGGCAAAACTTTACACAAAACTTGAGTGGTTTAAACATCCAAAGAGCTGTAAAGTCTCCCTTTTTTTCCCTTCTAGTTCGTGTGTAGTAGAGAAAAAATTATATGTAGTGGGTTAATGTTATAAACTTTCATAAAAGATTTATTTGTCGTAGAAAAAAAAGTTTATGCCAAAATGATTTATACATATATGATGTGACATAGTCATAAACCTTTTATGACTATGTGGTAATTGGGCGGTACATAACTATGTGTGGTAAATTCACGTTTATATATTTGCATAACTAATATCTTTCATACAATTATTTTTATATAATTACGACCAAATGACACAACATGTTTATTAATTTTTTTTATAAAAAATATTAAATCAATGATCATGGTAAGTTTAGCTCGATCCATATATCATACATAATAATTATTGATGTAAAGGTATGTTGAGTCATTGAATGAATCATTATGATTGTGATCGTAGCATTTTTCATCAACATATCACAAATATGCAATAAGTGTATTACACAAACTCGACAATATGAAGAAAAAAATGTTTTTAATTTCATACGAATTACGAATCTCTCTCGGACACTTGTGATTGAGATCACAAGACTATGGAGGAATGGATTATGATGACCAAGGAGACCTGATCTCCTATAAGACATGCATTCCGTTGCGGTGTTTAAGCGTAAAAAGCGACGTTGTCTTTAAACACTGCACTGCACGAGACGGTCCTGTACTGCAGGGGCACTGCAGGCAATGACCAACATACCGGTTTGAAAGGGCATTTCAAGCTGAAAGAGGCCAAAAGTATACCCAAAATATGAAATAATGAAAAATCAAAATCAAAGAATCACATGAAATTTAAAAATTTACATTCGTGAAGTTTTTTAAACATCATTTTTATATTATAGATCATCTTGACCTTTCTAAAAAAAAAAAAGAGAGAGAGATCATCTTGACATCATTAACTAATTAATAATACAGATCATCTTGGTATAATTAAATCTTTAATCATACGCAAATCATTTTTTATTTTGAAGGTGCCATATTATATATGTCCACCAATACACTCCCCAAAGTACAAACCTATAAACATGTAGAAACTTAAGTGATTTAATTTAGGGGTTAATTGACTTTTTAGAGTAATTTAATTTAAAATTCCCTCGTTATTTCTCACTTGTCAATATTATGTATAAATAATGTAAGTCAGACATGTTTTTTATTTTTATTTTTAAGAAGCTAGAAAGAATGGGAAGTCAATCACATTTTAGTTCTTATTTTTCGTAAATTTCCAAGGCTGTTCTTAAAAAAAGGTTAAACCCTAACCTTGAGGGTCTCACTCGTCCGATCCCACAGAATGAGTGAAGATGTTAATCGAGGGCCTGGCAATTCAGTCGATGATGGTTGCTTTTACCAAGAAAGTAAAAGAAGTCGTCCATTTACGGGATTCGAACATCCACTCCAAATTCTGGTTCAAATTTGTCACTCTAACACCTGCCCTTTCAAGATCATTCTTAATTAGAGAGGGGGGTGTGTGGTGGTGGTGGTTTGGAATATGTAAACGATGTGAGCCGCTCGACGTTTGACATGTGACATGCTCTGCCATATATGATTTAACTGAACTCCAATCGAATCGAGTACATTAAAGCTTTAATTAAAATTTTCATAAGTTTTATCGGGTATTTTGAAAACGGTTACTCATAATGTAATTATTTTCAAATATAAACATGATTTTATCTTAAAATTTATATATACGCACACCACCTGTGGTTTACGGGTTGAATCAGTAACACAATATCGGTTTTATAAGTACGGCATAACAAGGGCGGACCTATACTAGGGGCAAAAGGGGCTAAGGCCATCCGGACAAAAAAATATTAAACTATAAAATCTATAGGACAATTCTAAAGTCACAACGTAATTACTTCGGCACCAAATTTTATATGCAAAATTTTACATATGAACGTAGTGCCGGAAGTAAAAACTGGGGTGCCTTTAGAATTGTCCGATCTATATAGTCCAGTTTGATCCATAAAATATTCTTAATCCAAATGTACTAAATGACTTGATATATTTTATTGTCCCACCCTAAATTAAAATCATAGCTCCACCTTTGGAGGAGAATAAGCTGTTTTGATTGGCTTGCATTATTTGGAATATAGAAACAGCAGCAAGCCTGCAACTTTTCAACAACAGACCAAACCACCCTAATATTATTACCTGAGTGCGACCCAGGGTAGGCATTGGAACTACCCACCCACCGTTTATAGCAACTAGCTAGCAATGTGCTTCTCTACTGCCAACAAAGATGGCCAAAATGTGTTTTTTTCTTTCTTCTTTTTCCTGAAAACAAAGATGGCCAAAATAATTGTTAAAGTACAAAGAACATGTACTACAACTTTTTTGTGATTGACCCCAAAACGAAAAACAGCATATTGTTTAATTTTGTATTTATATGTTTGGAATATGTCTTTGACATGTTGTTTCGGATTGAAAAGCTGATGAAAGAGTAATGATAAAAATTACAACGGTTGTCTTGTGATGAAAGCGATATGATACACATCTGCGTCGTTGATCATATTAGATTTATATCAATTTAACACATTATAATCAACGATCTGATCACCGTTGTGTCATTCGTTATATAACCGCTTAGTTGTCATATCATTATTCCTGATGAAATGCACCACCTATCTTTTGGGTGGATAGAACCGGATAAACAAATTACCAGAGTATATTCAATACCATCAATTTCACAAGTTTAGATATCACCGGTAATCGGGGCGCCTTAGCGATTTATTCTATGGTCATTGACTATTCGAAAAACCACAATGTACCACAATGTAGCAGTTATTTTAGAGTATTTAAGTTTATTAGAAATTTTTGATCGATTATGTGTATTGATTTGAGTATTACTATTTTTTTATTAAGTAATAAGTAAAAAATAACCTGAAATATACAACTAAGATATAAAGATGGAGCCAAAAAAAAAAAAAATTGATTCTGAGGGGGTTCTAGGTCGTGAAGTTGTGCCCATGGATGCTCATGAATAGCGATTCCTATGAGTATTTAAAAGAAAATCTGTATTTTACATATTTAGATTTAAACTGTTTTTGGTAGTTTTATATTATCATAATTTTTTAAAAAAATTTAATTTTCTAATCATTAATTTATTCATTTTTAGTATCTACTAATAAATAAAACCAACCCAAAATTAAACCACACCCAAAACAAACGGAGTCTGGTTTGTAATGTGAGACTACGAGGCCTTGTTGAAAGCCCATAAGACTACAGATGAAGAATACTTTGCAAAATAACGGCCCATAATTATCACGGGCTTTGAGAGACTACAGATGGGCCGTATGCTAAGACTACGAGATCATGATTGTAACTAACAAATATTGGATGAAGTGGCCCAATTTCCCCGTCACCGATCCTGTATTGATTCCCCATATTAACTGGCGTGTGCATACTTGTGAGACTAGTAGTAGAAAGTGTCATTGGATCAATGTGTAACCAATGTCTTTGTTTGTTGTGCATACTAGTGAGACTAGTAGTAGGGAGTGAGGTACTTGAATATACGTGATATTAGGTTAAGATAAGTGTCATTGGATCAATGTGTAACTATAAAATCCACACACATGTATATATCCAAATTCAAGTTCCATACCATATGTTCATAACTATAATCGTTAAAGAAAACACCTTTTTAGGAAAGAAACGTTAAAATTTGATAATTAAGAGCCCAACAACATATAACAATTTTTTTTAATATTACAAATGAAAGGAATAACACTACATTTATTTACAACTATAAGAGTGGACAAACACATCACATAATGTGGGTACAACTATTTACAACCACAATAGTGGACAAACACACCATATAATGTGGTTGCAACTTTCCTAAAGAGGAAAAGTATGCTGGAAGACTCTCAAAGTATTACCTCCAGAGGGGTTTGAAGACATCAATTTCTAATACTGAAATTGAAATTGGCACAACGGTGAGGAAAAGGTACTTGCAATTGACTTTGTACCGATTTTTTTTTTTACAAAAGACATATTATAAGTAAATTTTGAAGTTCATAAAAACTATAATGCATCACTAGATCAAATCGAAAAATACGAAATCTAGTGACAATCGATGATGAATTCAGAAAATTGTTCAGCGGGGTCCATAAACTTTTTTAGGAGATATTTTTTCCAACGGTGTCTATAAATGTTTTTTACAGGTAAAGTTTGTGTAATTTATCAATTTAGCCGTGTCCGTGTATCCGTATAGGTACAAGTAGATCCGCCCATGACTGACATTCGCTTCATACGTGTATAACGAAGGAAATAAAGATTGATTTCACTGATTCAATTCGATTACAATAGTGATACATATATAGTGTTACAGCAATGTAAATGCCGTAAATGCTATTGATTACAAGATATTTCATGTGTCCTTAGAAAATTCTCAGCACGCCCCCGCAATCTTATGGAATGCAATGAATATGAAGATCGGCCTTGAGAGAAGAGAATCATGGGTTGCCAAGTGGTTTAGTAAGAAGGCCAGCCAGTTGATCTTTGGAGGAGATGAATGCAATGGTAAGACGTTTGGTGGCTACAAGTTCCCAAACGTGGTGGAGGTCGATCTCAATATGTTTGGTACGTGCGTGGAAGATAGGATTAGCCACAGGATAGGTGGCGCCAACGTTGTTACACCAAAGAGTGGGCGGAGAGGGTAAGGGAATGGACATGTCACGAAGAAGGCTGCAGATCCATTGCAATTCGGACATTGCATTAGAGAGGACCTTATATTCAGCCCTGCTATTGGAGACAATCAAGTGTTGTTTAGCACACCAACTAATAAGGTTAGAGCCAAAGAAAATACAATAGGCACCAATGGAACGTCGGGTATCAGGATTAGTAGCCTAGTCAACATCAATGTAGGCTTGAAGAGATATAGATGTGGAGGATAAGAAAAGGCCGCCTTAGATAGTGTGCTTGAGGTAACGTAAAATCCGCTTAACCGTAGTCCAATGCTCTTCAGTGGTTGAGTGCATAAACGTGCTGACAGAGTGGATATCAAAGGCAATGTTAGGACGAATGAATTGAAGGTACTGAAGCCCACCCACAACAGTGCGGTAAATTAAAGTGTGGGATCAGAGAACATGGGGATGCCATCTCACTGTAATCGAGTCTTAGAGGCCATAGGTGTGCGACAAGGCTTAGATTTGTCCATGCCAGCCTTCTGAAGTAGTTGGAGAATGTACTTGCTTTGAGTAAGATATAAACCATCAGAGGTGGAGAGAGTTTCGAGGCCAAGAAAGTAAGAGAGAGGGCCCATATCCTTGACAAGAACATGTTGTGGAAGGGAGTCAATAACCTACTTGAACTTACGACCTCTTGCTCTGATACCCTAACGAAGGAAATAAACATTGATTTCATTGATTCGATTAAATTACAATAGTAATACATATATAGTGCTACAACAATGTAAACGCCATAAATGCTATAGATTACAAGTAATTTTTCTGTGTCTCTAGATGATTCTCAACACTGTATAAGTACCACTACCGCCGCCGTCCTTAATATAACCTATTTTAATATTTTCACACGGTTTGAAAAATTGAATGAATGTTATAAATTTCAATAATAAAAGTCTATATTAATGCATTAGCTAGTTAGTAAAGTAATAAAAAGTTTTAAATCGACAATAAATTATGTGTAAAACAAAAAAAAAAATTGATAAAATTCATTGATGTTTTAAACGATTTACGAGACAAAACCTAGCTAAAAGGTAAAATACCTTGTATTTTAATATGGATGAACTAATTACATGTAAAGGCGATGCATGCAATGTGTGTATTGTTGATTGCTGTCACTGGGCTGACTTGTTTGGAATGCTTATTAAAATCTTATATGCAATATTAATTTATAACAATGCTGGTTATCTTTATGAAACGTACGGTGATCAGTGCGAATAATAAATATAAGGCGAATTGAAGGGGTTGTCATAGAAAAATATTAGGTTTAACTTTTGACAACATATATATATATATATATATATATATATATATATATATATATATATATATATATATATGATTCCAACAGCTCTATCTCAACCTTATGATTTCGAGTAATCCACGCCATGTTTTTAAAAGGAGAATCTTATGTTTACTGATAGGGCAACATTTCTTCTAGAACGATTTATGCATTGCTGTAAAACAATGTTTAAAACTATGTCCAAATTTACCTAGCCAATTTTTGTTTCTCCTTATTATTATTGTTATTATTATTTTCTTTTTTGCAGTACGATGTTAGTTATTACCGTAATCGTTGTGTCAGAACACGTGAAACAACCCACTTGTACTGTATCTTTGATTTTAAATGATGATCAAGGGCATCGTTGTCTTTTTTCTCAAGCTTTTCCAGAGTTGTTCTAACCACCTCCCCCCCCCCCCCCCTTACTTTTTTTTTTTAAAAATTTACTTTCCAATTTGAAACTGAAGTCCCTCCTAATTTGTTCCAATTCAAAACAAAAATAAAAATAAACATAAAAAGATGCAAAGTTGGTGACAATCACACTTTAGCTTTTTGGTCATCCTCGTAAGGTAATAAAGGCCGGGGCAGCCCATCAAAGTTACAGATAGATATACATACATCGATTTATATCATTCATGAAGGCCCTGAACAGAACATAAAAGACTTTAGGTTGAGTTCAATATTATTTTTGTTAAGAGTTTAGCAGTATATAGTATATTCAAACAATCTATTTTCTTTATATCGGATGAAATGTTAGTGTTAATATAAATAGAAAAAAGGTAATATGCCAAGTCATGTAACGTACGTGGTTACATCATTGCTAATTTTCTCCATACACAATTTTGATGAATACATTGACCAATCGCTTTATGAAGTTTCCAAGAAAGAAGGGTGCATATACTGTTAATATAAAGCATAATCTTCTAGTTATAAGTTTTTAATTTTATTTTTTAAATGAACGAAGCTTTTTATTAAGAGAGATAGAAAAGTTTCGTACAAAGCTGAATCCTTGCCCTCTTCTTATACCAAATTACGTAGCCGAATCATATCATGCATCCTTAAATCTATGCGTAGCAAAGTCGATATGGGAAAATCTTGTGTATAGGAAAAAGTACCGTACCCTATGCTTTCAAAATAAAAAATAAAAACCCCTTTAATATAATGGGAATGCAAAAAAATAACAAAAGAAACTCCGCTTGTGTTCAGCATGTTCAGTGTGGAAAAAAATTAGCTATCGTCGCGTCAATATGAAGGATGTTTGAAGAGATAAGCTTCCAAGACGCCTCCAATGTCATATGATTCGTGCAAGGAAAAATAATCAATCTCAAAATGGGTAAGAGAATCAATATGCAATTTCAAAAGATTGAAGGGTGCTTCCAAAAAAATGCTCAATGCGACATTAATTCCAATTCAATGTGATGTTCCTCTAAGTGGTGTTTGATGTTACAGTCAGTTGAATGCAACAAATTGAACTGATACTCCAAGATTTGAGTCATTATGCAAATGTAAATCTGTTCTCCCGTAACCAACCACAATGATAGGCCCACATAGATCTGAGGCAAAATAATAAAGATACAGTAGGGATAGAAACAACCAGGTTTGCACTCTTCAAAACATTGAAGAGTGCTTGCCAATAAGTCATCTTTGTTTGACCAAGCAAATAGAAGACAAACCAAGTCTATTGCGAAGTATATGAAAGCATAATTCCAATGGAATGGATGTGACTATCATATTGATAGGATAAGCCAGAAGAACTTGAGGACTTGGCCAAGAAGTCTGCCACTGTGTTTGGTTCTCTATAGATGTGCTGAAAGGTATAACCATGCACTTGAATAATCTAACGAGTTTGATAAAGAAAATCGTGATGCTCCCAAGGAAAGGACTTATCATCATGTAAAATGGAATAGAGGACCAACGAATCCGTTTCCACAATAAGAGGAAAAATACAAATATTAACACAAAAGTCCACTCCATAATAAAGAGCTTTGATTTCAGCTTCAAAGCTGTTGGCAGTCCCAAGAAATGCAAAGTAAGCATGAACCAAACAGCCTTGATCATTGCAAATAATGAAACCACTACCTGAGTTGCCAGGGTTATTTATTGAGGAACCATCCGAGTTAAGCTTAAAATAATTCGCAGGAGGGGGCATCCATTTGACTGTAATAGGGATTTTTTTAGGTTTCGAAGAGAACTGCTTCAAGATGCCAAGATGTAGAAGAACATCATCTTTATGATCCATACGACAAATGGGTTTTGAAAGAAGGCCATGGATAGATTTCGGATAATAGAGTGAATCACTTTTTGTGGGGTATCGAACATGCCTTCAAAAATAAATTTGTTTCGCGCCTTTCATAGTTCCCAGCAAACAAAAGTGGGGATATAAGAGTTAACAGTTTGTAGAGTCTCTGTAGAGTGATTATCCCACCAGCCCCAAAAGACATCTTTTAAGTCAGTCGTGTTAAACATAGCAGTCGGGCGATGTTTGAAAGTAATAGAAGCTGCGGTTCAGACAAGAACCGCAAAACTCAATTGACAACACACGTGAAATTTTGGAGATCGATAAGGTTGTTCCACAAAGTTTGACTGCAGCCACTTTCTGTTGAGATAATTTAGCATATGAGTTTTCTTATCTATTAGTTTGAATTATTGTTGAGCTGTTCCTAATGTTGAGGAGTCAGCTGATAAGGCACTGCATTATATATTCGATGTATTAGGCATTAAAAATTGATCAAGCAAGAAAACCACAATTCTTTATTTTACTCATCTTCTTTATTTTTTCTTTAGAAAGAACTGTCAAACCTCTGAAGCAAAATCACAATGAAGGAAGAAATGTTGTGTGGAGTCTTCATTTTGGCAGAAATGGCATTTATAAAGACCAGCAAAACCCAAACGATAAATGACATACGAATGAGACGATTGACGAAGCACCACATAAAAATAGATATTTTCAAATGTATATTAGGTTTCCATATTTTTGTTGGAGGTTTTTTATAGTTAAAATTTTGATATATATCTATGATTAAAATCATCTAGCTAGTGCAAATGCTACTTGTAGGTTGTAGCACACACGATCAAATTACGAAGGTTTGATATCGTATTTCTGTTATCTACCTAATAGTGTTTAGTGAAAATATAATAGATGAAATGTAGACAAGTCTGAAGAGATTTTGTGCGGCAAAACATCCTTTTTGCTCCAATGCCAGTTGGCGGCACATTTTTCTTTTCTTCCTTTCGGTTTATTATATTTTTATATTATTTATATGTTGTTTCTTTAAGCAATTCATTACGTGAAAGCAAAATGATCCTCCTCACCCGGCTAAACTCAAGACTATTTCTCTTTAATTTAACCATGTACACAACACAACACTTCGTATAACAATATAAACATGAATTGTTGCATTCTGCTTTTAAGATTATAATGATATTTTTGGATTGGATTGTTAAAATGTCTCACATTGAGAACTTGTGATTGTTTCACCCACCATATTAAGAGATGGACTTCCCTCATCTCACAACCTGCAGGTTTTAGGATGATCCTCTCTTATAAGGACTTGGCCTATATGTTTCACATAGTATCGTAGCCACCCTTACTTGAGGCGTGTTAAAGTGTCCACATTGGGAACTTGTGCAGTGTTAGCCTGTTGTTGGCCTTGTGTGCCCGGCCCACAATTGAGAGGCGTGTTAAAGTGTCGCACATTAGGAAGCTTGTGGTTGTTTCACCAACCATATTAAAAAGACCGACTTTCCTAACCTCACAACCTGGGTTTTGGAGATGAGAGTCAAAAATTTATATGGAGGCAGAAATGTTTTCCACATGGATCAACATGGAATTTACAAATAAATTGGCCAAGTGCTACTTTTATATTTATCTAAAAAAAAGACATGACACTAATGTGTAAGTATATCTACTGCGTGTGTGTATATATATATATATATATATATATGCAGATTTTTCAACCATTAGTTCAAATATTTTTCTTTTAACCTTATTCTTAAGAGAAAACAAGAGTTCTTAATTACTATATTTAAGTTGAATTTGTCTTATCAACCAAAATTTATTTTCAGAAGAATACAAGTAATATATATCTAAACAAACAATATATATCTAAAACAAACAATAATAAATTCAGCAAGTTAAATCAAAAAAGGTATGCACAAGAAACAATCATTACCTTAATTATTGAATCCACCTAAGATTATTTATTATAAATAAACAGAAACAAAGTTGCATGATCTATTTGTATAGATTTCGACTGCCTCCCTTAATTTACTCCACTACGCCTAACGTGTTAACTAAGAAAACAATTTTTGAGTCATCTTCACTTCAAAAACAAACCAAAAAAATAAAATAAAAAGATAATAAATCAAAAATTAGCTAGACGAATTGTAAAACTCTTTTTTTTTTTCTGATGGAAAGGGAGATTTTCTTCAAGACGTGACATTTATTACTTAAAATTACTGATATTAACTTACCCTTTTAATTAAGAGAGTGGTAAGAAGGACAAAAATAACTATTCTCAAAAAAAGGAGGACAAAATAACATAAGAAACCGACAATGAGGATACCTTTTTGTGTGTGTGTGTTGAGAATCCCTTCATTTTGCTACTATTTCGATGTTTGCATTATAGTATCAGAAATGACCCTTGAAATTGTATCAAATATAACATCAAGTGATCAAGATAGAGAATACGATAAAAAACAGTTAAGTTGAAATAATTACGATTTTTCGCGGTTGCGGATTGTTTGAGGGAGATGTTTAACGTTATTGTGGAGGGAGGGGTTGAATGGCTGGCTACGCCGTCCAACAAGTTTAATGCCTCGAGTGCGTACCATGCGCAACTGGCCAGTGGCGGATCCAGAAATATTATTCAGCGGGGTCCGTAACTTTTTTCAGAGTAAATTTTATTTTTCACGGGGTCCGAAATATTTTTCTACACATAAAATGTAGAGTTTTTTTATATTTAACGAGGTCCACGGACCCCTTTTAGCAAAGGGTAGATCCGCCTATGCAACTGGCTAGTTCGAAGTAAGAGGAGAAAAAGTGGAAAATGGTGTGGGCCATTAAAGGGCCGCAACGAGGAAATATGCTGCTTTGGCTCTTTCGTCGTATGGCATTGCCTACGGCAGAGATGCTTTCACACATGCATGTTTTACATGATACTTGTATGGTGTGCCTGAGCCACACAGAAACTTTACTACATGTTTTCCGCGATTGTGGTTGGATCTAAGATGTGTGGAAAAAAGTGGTAACACCGGCTAACCATCGCATGTTCTTTGGAAGCGCAGATAGCCGGGAGTGGGTGGATGATTGTCTAAGTGTTGATATGCATGAGAAAGATGATATTGCTCAGTGGAGGTTCGTGTTCCGAGGGGTTATGATGGGAGCTCGGTGTTAGCAAAATCAAGAGGTGCACCAAACGGGTGCTCAACACCTTACGGTGGAGGTTTTTGTTTCACATGCAATTCGTAGGACCAGAGAGTTGTATATAGTCTGGAATAGATAGATAGCTTTCTCATATTTCAGTTTTACTATGTACGGTTTTATTGGCGTTTGAAACTATGGGGCGTGCGTTATACATATGTTTTCTACATAATTTTTAATGAAGATTTGATTTACACAAAAAATAATTACGATTTTTGTAGGTTTAGATTAAAAAGTATAATAATAAATTTAATAATTGGGTAAGAAAAGTATATATTATGATTTTTGTTTTAGCTTTAAGAAAAAGGTATTAATATGTTTTATCATGTCAAAACGTGCGTGTGTATATTTCGATTTCGTAATACAAATAAAATAAAATAAAAATACTGAAGATGTGTGTAGTACAACATATAATTACACTCACCCACTTTCAAATCAGTCCATCACCCTAACTCTTCTCTAAATAAAGAGGCTTTGTGGGGAAGTTATTGTGTGATGAGAAAATTTGAGGTAAAACGACGGGTGAAATGATCAGAACCATACAGTTTAAATATATAATTAAAATGTGTAGTCTGTATAATGTTACACGGTGTTTCCGCACCGTATAAAGACACCATACAATAACTTTCCGGCTCCGTGACTCAGTGTCGTTTGCAGACTTTGTGCCGTTAAATAATTATAAACGACACACTCAAATCTTTTGTTCTCACTTCTTGGTTCCCATCACTTTTTTCCATTATCTTTAATCACAAATTGTTTTATCGAACACACATATTCTGCCGTATATAAAAACGTTTTGTTTGTTTACTACTAGATTTTTTGTTTTTGTTTTACAACGTGTTGGTGGCCTTGACTGTTGCCGGCAATGGCTGGCGTCCTCTTACTTATGCTTTTCGTAACACTGACGCCGATGTTCGAGGAGGTGGTGACAGGTGAAACTGTACAATTTCCTGCTGGTGTGCTTACATTAGAGAGAATGTTTCCGCTGGACCAGAAGGTGGAGCTTGAGGAGCTTAAAGCTAGAGACAGAGCTAGGCATGCTCGAATCTTACAGAGTTTCGCCGGTGGTGTAGTTGATTTTTCAGTTTATGGAACCTCCGATCCTTACCTCGTCGGGTATATTTGACACTCAATAATCCTCCATTTTTTTGTTTTTTTGTTCCCTTTCTGATTTCATTCCCCCTGTTTTTTAGTGTTATTATGTGGAGAATCAGTATTTTTCTTCTTTGATTCCTTCATTCTTTTGTACCTTTTTAATTTTCAAGATAATTATTATCATTTTCTGTTCATACCTCTTGTTCGTGAATGGTAGGTTGTGAGTTTCGCCGCAGAGTACGATCCTGACTTATATTTTGTCTGATAAGTTGAGAGAACTGCTGTGTTATTAAACTGACTGATTATTGCTGCAATTCAGAAACGACTTCCAATTCAGTGTGCTTTATGTTACTTACCTTTTAAATTTGTAGCGCAACATCTAGTAGAATTCAGAATCATAAAAAATTATTGCATGAGCTAACCTGCTCGTTTGTGGTAACATGCCTATTTTTGTCCTCCAAATCAAGACTAAATGAGGCATTTGTTATCTTTCAGTTTTACAGAGCGATTGAGTATTTTTGTCATTAATTTCCTTTTGCCTCTTTCTCAATTCTCATACCAATTCAGAGTTTTAATCGTGTTGAGATTGCATTTTTTGTGTTTTCCTTGTAGTCTTTATTACACGAAAGTGAAATTGGGATCTCCGCCAAGAGAATTTAGTGTGCAGATTGATACAGGCAGTGATATATTGTGGGTCTCATGTGATTCCTGCAGTAGTTGCCCTCAGTCTAGTGGTCTTGGGGTAAATCAACGATCTAACCTTTTATTTTTTTTTTACTGTTTCAGTTTGCTCAGGTAATTTAAGCTACAATTTCTAGTGATACGGCATTGTATTCTCAGGTTGTGCTCAACTTCTTTAGTCCTGCCAGCTCGTCAACTGCTTCTCTAATTTCTTGTTCTGACACAATATGCGCTTCAATAGTTCAAACGGCTTCTGCTGAATGCTCAACTGAAGGAAATCAGTGTGGTTATGGCTTCCAGTATGGAGATGGAAGTGGTACTTCTGGATACTATGTCTCTGATTTGCTTTCTTTTGACACGATGCTGGGTGCATCTCTAATTGCCAACTCCTCAGCTCCTATAGTCTTCGGGTATGGTTCAGAATTTCTTTTCTTCTCTTTTCCTGTTTTCTCCATTATGTTGGATATAGTTTTTAATAATATCATCATGCTCTCATGTAGTAATAAGGATCAGAATATTAATTTAAAATGTCTCTGCTTGATACAGTTTTATTCTATCTGAAAACAGGTGTAGTACTACTCTGTCTGGAGACTTGACTAAATCTGACAGAGCAATTGATGGAATTTTTGGGTTCGGCCAACAGGGGCTTTCTGTAGTGTCTCAATTGTCATATCGTGGAATTACTCCGAGAGTGTTTTCCCATTGTTTGAGAGGGGAAGGAAGTGGTGGGGGTATACTTGTTCTTGGCCAAATTTTGGATCCCAGAATCGTTTATACTCCTCTTGTTCCATCACAGTAAGTTCTTTATCCTGTATAGAGTCTTCGCCTCATTTCTAATTCTTTGGTGTCGTGTATGTGTGTGTGGAGGGGGGGATTTTTTTTCTTTCCTTTTTTAGGGGAGGGTAGGTAGTATTTCATTTCAAGTTGATTCCTCAAACCTGCTGTTTCTATTGCGCCCTGATCATTTCGTTCTTAGTGTTGAGGAATAGTCTTCTACTTTAGGATGAGGCAGCGACATTGGATTTCCTTGTTCCAACTGGTTCTTTGTGCCACTTGCTTGTAAACTGCGTAACAGAGTTGAAATTACAAATGTCTTTTTCTAACACGTGCAGCAATGGTTGTTGAAATATGATGAACATGAGTGACATTTGGGCTATTTGTCTGATTATTTCAATTTTTTATTTTTCAGGGCTCATTATAATTTGTATTTGAAGAGTATTGCTGTTAATGGCCAATTGTTATCCATTGACCCGGCAGTCTTTGCTACATCAGGCAGCAGAGGAACTATTATTGATTCTGGAACTACTTTGGCATTCCTTGTGGGTGAAGCATATGATCCTTTTGTTAGTGCAGTAAGTTGTTTTATTTGTTCCTGAACCCTGAACTTTTACTCGGGTAGAAAACTCTTGTTCAACTCTTTTCTATAGTTGCTAAACTGCCACTACCCCACATCAGCTGCTTTTTCCGTGTCTTCTGTAGAAATAACAGAAAATTTAAACCACCAACAAGGTTTCCCATAGTATATCACAAAGTTGCTTGGTGAATTCTGCTGCCTTATCAATTGGGCAAGACTCTAATTAGTAATTACCATGTGCCTTTGTAAAAGACATCAGAATTTGAATTTATGTATGGGTGGATGTTGCATGGAATTTTGATTTAGCACATTACAATCCTGTGTTGAAACCAATTTTTATCATGCAGATAACCGCTTCTGTGTCACAGTTCGCTACGCCATTCCTTTCTAGAGGAAACCAATGCTATCTAGTCTCTACAGGGTAATTTTCAATGCTAACGTTAAAGGTTGTCAAGACAATTTAATATATGATGGTGCTGATAAACTACATCTTGTTTCTTTCGACAGCATAAACGAGGTTTTTCCTGTGGTTGCTTTTAACTTTGCTGGGAGTGCATCCATGTTTTTGAGACCAGTAGATTACCTGATCCATTTGGGGTTTGTGGTTAGTCTGTTTCCCTATCTAGTTCCTTTTTCTTATACCTATAGCATTCTAGTACTAGTCGTATTACATTTCTTGCAATTGATGTCTCAAGCGTGCTCTGCTGTTTACTGTACGATGTGTTTCATCTTTGTATACACTGAGCAATAAAGTGAATGAGACAAACATATCTTTCTTCTTTTTTCAGGATGGTGCTGCTATGTGGTGCATTGGATTCTCAAGGGCAGATCAAGGTGTATCAATTTTAGGAGGTTAGTTGTGCTTTATAGCCAACGTAGGGCACGATCAATTTTACCATCTTCTTATTGGAGGTATTTCAGTATGTCATCACTATTAACGGGGCAAGTGTAGGCTCTTTGATGATGACTTGATGGTTTTAGGGTTTACTAGTTTCACTACTTTGGGCATATGGATGCATATTAATCACCAAGCAACAACTTCTTAGGAAGTTTTCTGCAGTCTGCGGTGAATTAAAATATGAACAAAATGTAGACTGGTAAAACTAGCGTTTCACGCAATGATTTCACTTGTACCTGATGAGGCTGGGTAGTGCCGTGGTGCCCAAGAATCTTCAGAAGTTTCACATCATGTTGACCTAAATATATCAGTGACTGTTGTTATTTCCTTAATTTCATGCAGATCTTGTATTGAAGGATAAGATTTTTGTTTATGATCTAGCACGTCAAAGGATTGGATGGGCAGATTATGATTGTAAGTATGGCCTATATGTACATATAAATCATCTGAACCATACTACTCTCTGAACTGCTGTATTTCAATTTTATTTGCTGCTCAAATGGAGGATCCTTGTCTACCTTTTGTGTAGGTTCATTGTCGGTGAATGTCTCGATTACATCTGGCAAGGATGAATATGTGAATGCAGGACAACTGAGCGTAAGCAGTTCATCAAATTCTTTTCTCTACCATCGTGAGCCTATAAGTGTCATTATTGCTCTTTTCACAAGTATATTATCATTGGTTGGTTGCCTTTTTTTGTAACACATATTTAAGCATCCTTCCCCTCATCTTTTGGTGAATAGTCTCTACCGGGGAGATTTTAGGTCCGACTTTAAGAGGGATTATTCTTGAAGTTTGCCGTCTGTAATTAGTATTCAATAGACGTGTAGGGTTGTCCTGAAGTCTAGGGTTGAAAAAAAGAGAGTCATTCTTCTAGCTCCTGAGTTGCAGAGAAATTGTACAATTATGGAGACTTTAGGCAGCTTGGAATCATCTTGTAAGAGGGGGGTTTTTTTTTTTTTTTTTTTCCAAATACATATAGTGGCAATTTTCCACTTCTTTAATACAAAAAAAAAAAAAAAAAAAAAAAAAAAAAAAAAAAGGTTATACCTTGTTTGTGTTTTTGTTGTAGGTACTTGAATTAACGTATTATATTTTGATGAATTTTACATGTGCATCCGTTTTTCTTGCCTTTGTTTCTTTTTATATGTAAAGAGTAAAAACTTATTACTGGAGTTCATTTGACTCATCTAATAAGTGTTATCACTCACAGCAAATCATAAACACCACAGAGACATTTTACATCTAGAAAGAGGAACTTAAGAAATTGGTCTGGTATCACGATAAATGTTGTCTAAAAAAAATGACACCTCGTTACGGATTATTGTAGTAATGCCATCATTACTTGAAACAATAGAGAAGCCTTTTGTAGTGTCATTATGAAATTAAAGCAGTTTGGTAAGCGAAAGAAATTGATTTGGAGAAGTTAAGATTACAAATAATGGCTTTAACACCTTCCTTGATCTGTTTCAGTCGGTCATCAGTCACTTCAAGTAATTAATTTTAAATGAAATATATAAAGATATTGTCAAGTAAAATATATATTACATGTATTTATGAAGAAAAAATATGAGAAAGATGTTGATCTCTCTAGATAAAGAAATAAGATGGAAACTCCCACTTCACCCACCCTCACCCTTTTTTTTTTGTTGTCCCAAAACACGGGAGGTTATTGTGTGGTGTCTCGACGACGACACTCACCTGGAGACACATGTGTGTGGCAGCTCACCCACATGCACACACCACACACTTTTATTCTCATTTTAAACCGTGGCTCTGATTACGATCGTTCACCCGTTACTTCACCTCAAAATCCCTCACCACACAATAACTTCCCCAAAACACCTGTGAAATTAAGGCAAGTCTCGCATTATATGTTTGATATCTTCCTAAATTAAGGGACAAAAATTCCCCGACATAAATATGTTATTCTCATCAAAATACAAAATTTACCTGTTTCGTGCAATCTAACCTACAACTCAGAAATAAATTAAGACTACAAAAGCTATAGTAAAAGAAGAAGAAAAAAAATAGTACACAAAACAGAACAGCAGAAGAGAGGAGCCCATCATCGTGCTACGATCATCTCCACTTCTCCTGCAAGTCTTTCCTCTCAGATAAAATCCAAGTGACAAATATAGCTACCACAAGGGCAACGATCGTTATGAGTAGTAACGCATAACTGAAGTCGTCGGTTAGAGAATCGTATATCTTTGAAGGTGCAAGCCTGGTAAAAAAGAGGTCCACCCCATAAGCAAAGACGAGAGTTGTTGACTCCAGCTTGGCAGGTACTGTGATTATGCCCTTTAGGCCTTCTACTTTAAGGGCATGTGTCACATAGGACTGCATACACAAACACCGTGATTAAATACAAAGAAGCAAACAATATGAAACCAGAACACCCTGAGATACCCCCAAAACACACACAAGAACAGAGGAAAACAAAAGAGACTAGGGAAACCTGTGGGATGATGGGCAGCGAGTCAGTAAGAGGTATAATCCTTCCTCTTTTTCAGCCTGAGTAGGATTAAGTGTTCTCCGGGATCTAAAACCGCTTATCAAGTGCCAAAACCTATTGAAAGAGGAAGGAAAACATAATATAAATGGAGGGTAAACTCACATTAAGAAGCAAATAAGTCAAAACCATGCAGGAAATAAGTCAACAGGCGTGCATTTTAAACAAGCTCAACTCCTTACCTGATCGCCAATAGTGCCAATAAGAAGCTGCTTCGACGTTATGCCTTTAGCTGTTGATGTTACAGCAATAGTTTTAACAGAGTGGGTAAAGAAATAGGTTTGCGACTTCGATATGACTTCGGGATGAGAATAAGAAGAAACGGGTGAGCTAAGATTATGTTTTCCAAACACCAGCTTCAGAACATCCTTATTATCCTGCATGTGATTATAAACTCAGAAACGGGAATAGAAGGAATATAATTTTAATGGAAACATTTATAGGATCAATATGAACTAACCGCCCGAGACTGGTCATAAATCTCAATGACAGACATCTCATATCTGTGGGCTCTAAGATTAAAGTAGTGGTAGATCACCCAGTTCTCACTTAGTACCTAAGCAGAGAGAAATTAAACGATAAGCATAAATTGAAAGATGAATCTAGTGTTGAAGGCCCTCCTCCTTTCAGGTAACTAATAAAAGTTAAAACGGACTTACAGCATGGACAGGACCCTGAGAACCATAATGAGTCATGCGATGCAATATACGGCCAGTTACAGTGTCCACAAGGTAAATAACCAACCAGGAATCATCCGGGGTGACTGAGCCTATGTCTCCAGAAGCTCTAGGCGCAACAGTTGCAACAAACAGCAGGTTTTTTGATATATATTTGTACATAACATCATGGTCCCCGATTACTTTTGCTTGAGTATGAACCACCTAGAGAGATTACAAGCCAGATATCCAATGTCATTAAACAAATTGATGAACAAAGCTATAAACAAGCTTTAGAAGAATCTGAAAAAGGGTGCCATTCTCAGATTGCATAAGCATCAAATATATTGTCAATAAGCCAGATATAAGATAACTGCATACAAAACTGAACATTAGATTAAGTACATCGTATACTTGCTATCTCACAAATAAAGAGACAACTGACGGCAGAATTACATGAATATGAATTTAGATCAAGGATTCAAGGCTATTAAGACCCTTCCCATTGGGAATCGGATTTGGCCTATTGGTACAGGCCATTGCACTTCCTGGTGAGATCCAGGGTTCTCGATTCCCATCCCCACCCTGAATAAAAAATTCTTTTCCCTTCCCCTCTCTCTCCCCCCACCCCCCGACCCTTCCCATCAAGGGGACAGCAGGGATACCTAAGAAAATTATGAAAAATTTCTGGCACGAAGGTGAATAACAGATGACCGTATTCTGTTAAATCATGGCTTTCAACAGAAGATTACTCAAAACATACTCGAGCAAAGAAAAATCAGAGCTAAAAGGTCCATTTCACCACATTTTCCCGCATAAACACATGCCAAAGCAATACAGTTTAAGACACGAGATTCTGATCATCATTCAGAATTCAGGCACAAAACAAGATAAATTTAAAATGGAGAGCTACCTCAATCGACTTTCTAGTTGCAGATGCAATGATCTTTTCAGACTCTGCCGGGAATACAATTGACCATATATCCTTTGAAGAAAAACAGTATTCATCTGCTGCCTCAAGATCACAACTTTCTTTCAGGGAATGACCCATTAATATCCCATTATCTACTAGCACTGAATGCCAAAAGATGTTTGCAAACTCCCGTTGGAAAATGGAAAGAGCTTCAGGAGTTCGGGGGTATAAGTGTGCATGCTGGTCAGTATCTACCAGCAGATGCAAACGCTGCTCCGCTGAATCAGTAAAAGGAAGAGGAACAACCTGAGAGACAGAATGGGATAGCTTAACAGAATCAAGCTCCTTTCCGGCATAAGTGTCCACAATGGAGTATACACCAAGTGAAACCAAATCAAGTCCACATCTACCAAGCACAAGAATGGATGGGTTTTCATCCAACGCATGATGATGAGGGACCTGCCACTGGAACAACTTTAGACCCGTAGGAGCTTCACATGTTTCTGATTTTCTCAGAGAACTCAAAAAGATGGACCAGACAATCCTCCCATCTCCAGTGTGCAAGGCAAACAGTTTCCCAGCCCGAGTAAGTACTATTATCAACTTGCGGAAACCATTATGATCACGGGTCATTTTGTTCTTCTCAGAACTTTGCATCCGTAGATTCTGTATGGCTGCCAAATCATCGGCATTTGCAAGCATCAGAGTTCCTTTAAGCTTCAGCATATGCCCCTACCAACAAACAAAAAGTAAATTATGACATAGACAAACTAAATTTCATCAGATCTTGCCTTCCGGAGCTTAATTCAATAAAAGTGAAAGATAGACAGAACTCGGTAAGCAGATATTCTTCTCTATTCTAGAGCATGCAGAAATGTTCTATAAAAATGCATACATCACAAAAAGCTATGTAGAAACAGTTCAAAAAGCTATGTACTAATGCCAAATGCAATGATGGAGAAGTGCGAGCAAAATCGACCCCCCAAAAGAAGAATATATTAGTGCAAATGAGATAAAGTTTATATCCACAATTACCTTTCACCTATTTAAGGTGAAAGTTGCACCACTGTTTGAAATTTAAAGAGAGACTACACTTGAAATGCACTGTCACTGGGTTACCTTGAGCCATTCTAACAGGTTGTGCTCTACTTTACCGACGGACACACCAACTTTCTCTACAGGCAGCTCGGATGTTGTGACATCAATTATTGAAGCCAACCCATCTTCCCTAACCCAAACAACTCCCCCCTGCTGGACCAATAGAAGTGAATGGTCTTCCATGACAATCAAGGCCCTGAATCCAGATGACCTGTCAGTCCTGATATAGTTGTTGAGGAAAACCTTATGCACAACCCCTCTATGTTGTTCCATACTGATGCTATCCTTAGATAAACTGCTACTCCAGTCATTTAGAGAATTCACAGTAAATTGAACTTTGTTATCCTCATGCTGAATTAAGCCAATAGCTTGTTGGGCATCTGAAAATTCAAGAGAATCACTAATAGCTGCAGTGCCGTCAATCTTATCCACAAAAACAAGTTCCCCTTCCTCAGTCACTTTAATTAAGACTACAGATTTTTCAACGCTTATTGCCACTGTTCCTGTGAGCTTAGAAGGTAATATAGAAGCTACTCCAGAAAAGCCCCCTACAAGTTCTGACACATGCTTCGTCTGGAAGCCTACCCGATGATCGCCAAAGGGTATGATAACCAACGTCGATCCAGTAGAATCCATTGCTATAGCTGTGTGCCTGGTGATGAGTGAAATATCTCCAGAAAAGCCCCCATTGAAAGTAGCTGAATCATGCTTGAGCAGTTCTCCAGTCTTGACATTGATTTCAAATACCACAAACTCGGACAAACCTCTTAGTCCTAAGGCGTACACTACATTGCTTCCTTGAGGATGAATCAACTGCTGAATATCAACACTGCCATCAAACACAGAAATTGAGATTTCGAGTAAATATAATCAAAAGGAAAAGGTTGAGATATTGCGAAATTTTCACACCCTTCAGATGCTAGTTCCTTCTTCCACAGAACCTCGCCAACAACACTAGAAACAGCATGAATGCACCCACCGCCATAAATGAGTATCAAATCATCCTTGTCAATCTTCAAGTTTGTCTGTACCATAAAAATCAGGTCAATGTTCTCACTAACACAGCATGAGCAGTCTTCTAGGTAGCAATAGTAAACATTCGACAATAAAACAGAGTATATAATGATCTCACTTAACAGTCCTAGTATTCCCCTTATTATTTCTTTGTTCCACAAATCACAAAGAATACACGAAATGATCTAAAGTAATGTGAAAAATGGAATTCCGAAACCAAGTTCATGGAACATCTCAGAAGATATCTGCTGAATTATGGCCATAGAGACTGAAAATAAGGATAGCGGGTGATAGCCTCTAATCAATCAAGAAGAATAGAAACACCTGACCTTTTTTGCTATTTATTATTTGATTATTGTGGGGAGGGAGGGCAGGGTTAGAGATATTTAAACCTTATAAAGGTCCCACAAGGTATAATAAAGACGATTGCAACAAAATCCAGATATTAAAAAAAAATCGGGGCAAAGATTTCAAAATAGATGATAAGAGAAAGCTATCGACCAACTTACAGGAATGGATAACAGCGCCCTTGAGGGTACTGTGCCTGAAAGGAATGACTCCCAAACCATCTGCCCATCAGGTAGGTTCCAAGCTCTTATAACTTTCCCCCCAGATGACAGAGTAATAACATCTGAAAGAAACAACTAACTTAATCTCAAAAAAAATGAAATGCAGCTCAAAGTTCTATGATTAAAACCGGAGAATGGAACAAAACAATGAGATAATCATCACTTGGAAGTGTTAAAACATGCACATTCCTCCATTAAACTAACAAAGTATTATTTGCATTTTCTACTTTCACCAGAAATTGGTGAAGGATAAGTAAACTGAGTATCAACTTGCTCCTAGCAATGAAGATGTGCAATTTATGGTGCAAGGTCGAGCAATTATGCAAAAGATAGAACCCACAAGTATCTGTTTCTACCCTCTTGTATAAGTCCCCGGTTTTTAATATCCAGTACCATCTGTCCTTTATGTAATCTGATTTTGTAACATGTCTAGGATATAATATGTAATTTATGGACTATGGACTCTTGGGATGTCCAAGCAACTAGACTAGCTCAAAGGACCCAACTGTCTTGCTATGTTAGTTCGAGATCCAAAGACCAACCCAACAAGCTCCAACCGACTTGGCCAAGCTCTTCAAGCACACAAATATGCAGCTGGTCAAAGCTTCTCATGTCATGTCAAGCCAAAGTTAAAGCATGAAACAAGTTACATGGCTAATCATTCTTATTCTTCCAGCAACACAACATCCTAACATTATGTACACTAAACATACTACACCCAATAACAGAAAAACAAAAGACAAAAGTAAATAACTACGTCAATGACTGCCATTGTTACCAGACAATCTGGTAAACAACTGCACTGAAATCTAAGTGGAGATAATACTTCAACGCTATGGGAAACATGAATCTAGCAATCAAACCACAGAATACTGCTTGGACATGCATGGAAATTGTATCAACAGAAACACCAGAACTGTAGTCACGTTTATGACACTAAACACGTAATTGGGCTATGTGCATATTGCAGAGATGAATGAACTGTAAGTGCAGCTTGTATAAGAGTAAATTAGTGGCAAAATCAAAGTTACATTTTCCAAGAGCTATGTCAATTCCATCTATTGCATCCGTAGGGCCCAAAACATGCCTCCAAACTGCAATCCAACAGAAGTTTAAAGTTACAAGATAAATCAGTCACTTTTGAAAGATAACAGAATCCGTAAGATAATCAAGTTGTTAGATATTGAAGTAAACAAAGACATAAATACTAACAAATATCTCCGTGACGCAGATCAAGAGAAGCGACGACATTTTCCTCAGTGGAGACAACCACGCGCTTCCGCCCTGCCTTTTGAGTATGAAACACAGCTTGCTTCACTTTACCTATGTACTGCTGGTTCCTAAAACAATCAAAACAAAATATCACAAAATTGAATCTTAAAAAAAAGTAGTAAATGCATAATTATGCAGAATTGAATTCATAATTGGAATGAAAGAGGGAGAAGGTTGAGAAGCAAACCAGTCCATTAGGCCAACTTGGTCTTGATAAAGAGAAAAGGAAAGGTAAGGAAAAGAAAATAAGAGTAGGAGAAGCAAAAGTGTAATCCACATCGCCATGATTGATGGCGATAAGCGCTGTAATTTCACCGCCGATCAATAGTCTCTGCCGGAAAGCCGATCGTAGATGGTAAGTTTTGGGAGTAAGGTGGATGCAGGCGACCTCAGGGCTAAAGGGTAGCTACACTGATTATTTAATTTGATTTCTCTTCTTTTAGTTATCCCCAAACTGCTTTTTTTTAAAAGAAAAATAAATTTAAAAAATAAAATAAAACACTATTTGTTTATTTAAAAATCTATAAAAAAAATTGATAGTAATTCAATACAAATTGTTACGAGCAAGTTTGGGAACTTAAAGGTCCCCTTCGAGGCAGTCTCTTCTTGTGAGAACTCCTCCATCAAGCCCTCTTGATTGGAAGATTTTTATTTGATAGACGCATTTCCGATAACGCGGTTTGTAAGATATTCAGTACCGGAGAAAAAACCATCATACATGCTTTGAGGGAGTGTCACTGGTCTAAGCAAGTTTGGTTGGCGGCAATACCACTTACAGAGCAGTCAAGCTTCTTTGAAGCCTATTCCACCAGGAACTGTATTAGAAGAACTTCCCAAGATCACTGAACTCACCAATTGGTAGTCTTATGTGGAAGCATACATTTCGCGAGATATCCCATGGCATCTATGGAATCTGGAATCGAAGCCCACAGCTACGGTTTTTCTTTTGAAGGCGCTTGTTCACGCTAAAGATCTTACATTAGCATGACAATTTGATGACGAGTGAACATTGTTGTTAGCTTTATGCTTTTGTTCCGCTTGTTTTTTTGGTTCTTACCGCTTGTACTTGCTTTGGATGATTTAATGAAATTAAAAAAAAAAAAATTGAAGGGAAAAAATGTTACGAGCATGGGAGGGGTTGGATTTTTTTTTTTTCTACATAAAAATGATGAACTACAACAAGCAGGGGGAGGGGAGGGGAGGACAAAATTTAGAATACAAAATTTTTATTAATATCGTATTAAGTGATATGCATTTTATCATTTTATTTAATTAGACTATCTCATACAAAGTAGATGTATATTATCTAAAACAATTAAAAAAAAGTTATAATGCATATTATTTGATGCAAGTATACAACCTTCATACTGTACCATAAAAACCTCTCTGGCACAATAGGTTAATTTTTTTTTTAGACTAAGAAATCATATATATTTGACCAAAAAAAAATCCCCGGGGAGAGTGAGGATTGGGAATTTACATGAGTGTGATTCGACTTTATTTTTGTGAAGTATTTTCCCCTTGTGAGAATGAGATTTGTTTATTGTCGTAGTTTTCAGGGTGTATCGTAATAGTGAAGTGAAATCACATTTAGTTGTATGGTGACTGAGTGAAAAATCTTGTTTTAGATTCTTTCATTCACCTCTATGTAAGAGTACAAAATGACAATATAAATTTGTAATAGTATAAAGAAAGTACAAAGTAATTGTCTCAAATTGTTGACGGAACATAGTTGTTTATTTTACAAAAAAGATTATTTTCCACAGGAAAGATGAACCGTTATATAGTGCACGGTCGTTACTAAAGACGCTACTGCACATTTAATGTAGTGCGCGAGCATGATAAAACAACAACCTTGTAAATTGTAATGGTCCGTTCATGCAATTCCCTCGGTGAAAGCCACCTCCTTACAGTTATGAAATTTAATTTGAATACAGCTCTTAAGACAGTAACATGGCTTAATCTAAAAAGAAGAAGATAGTAATGTAGCTTTCGGTGGTTTAGCGTGAAATAGCCGGGGAAGGCGTGGATGCAGCTTTTAAAGACAGTGAAAAACAGTGAAGGCGCCTCAAAGTCACTCATTCTCCAAAAGGTTAGATCCGTGCAGAGACGGAGTTGTGTACAGGGCTTGGGTTGGCTAAACCCACCCAGCCCAGTTACTTTTTACTTACAACGTAATCCCAATTCCTTCTTACTTATAACATAATTAAATTACTATGACATGACATCATATTTAAATGGTATTTTTTTTTTCTATTGATAGTGCTCAAATGTATTTTGTGGTGCCAATAAAAAATCTAAATTTATGTTTAATGTATTATCAGTCGTATATATGATACGTATTAAATATCCAATAAAAAAATCTAAATTTTATTAATATCCAATTGTATTAATATCGTATTAATAAAATTTTATTAAGTACAACTCAATTTTACTATCACAACACATCTAAATACTCATATTAAGTATCGTATCATATTTTCTTTCGGTATTTTATGAACTTTTAGAAAAACTTGCATCGTATGGTGACATAATAAGTACTTTTATCTCAGTCGAATAGAAAATCTTATGAGTTATCGAGTCTTTTTATTGTTAAATTTTAAACCTTTAAAAAGATAAAATCGTCGTAAAATAACATTGTAAGGAAATTTAGACCACCCGAAAAAAAAATCATGGTTCCGTCCTTGGATCCGTGTTATGATACTACTTAGCGTTTTCATAAAACTTAATAAACAAACCAACATTTCATATATTTTCTTTCTTGTGTGAAACGAGAGAAATATGTCATATATATCATTCATAATAGTATATTTGCTTCCCAAGTAATCTAAAAGTTTATGATTAATAAGTACTGAATGATTTAATGATTTTTTTTTATTACGTTGGTGTTTATTTTTATCTTATTTTATGTGCTTAATAAAATAACTCATAAGATACTAGTACTATAACAAACCATATTTAATGACATAGGAATAATAATTGTGGAATCAAATTTAAAGATATACTCTGATAAATCCGAATTCACAAAGAGTAATTACGATAAACAAAGTCTCACAAATTCCGAAGAATCAAAGAGTTGTTACCATAATATATAAAACTCCCGCGCGCCATTACACGTCTAATTCCTATACAATACACTACTTAATTTGTTTTCCCTTTTTCCTAATCCGCCCCCACCTAGCGTCAATATCACCCCTTATTATATATATATACTCTTACTTCTTCCCTTAAATTGTTCCTGTTTATTCTGAGGTATTCTTAATTGTTAGTTTCCGTGTTAATTAGCTAGTGTGATAGAGGAAAGTTTTCGTGTTTTTTTTTTTTCTTTTTTCGGGCTGACAATTAATATTAATTAAACGGAAAGAAAATAAGAAGGGAAGGGACAATGGCGGCTGTGACAATAACGACGACGCAGGATAATGATGTGGTTGTTCTTTGCGGAGAGAAGCGCCAGAAGAGCCGTTAGTGTCTCTTTACGTCGGAGACCTCAACCAAGATGTGACCGACGGTCACCAGATGAAGCGATTCTCGACCAAACCTTGGCTTCGTTGCGTGTGATTCGCGACTCGCTTCGATCGCTTCTCTTTGTTACGGCTACGTCAATTTCCGCTCCAATGATGATGGTATGCCTATAATTGCTTGTTTGCTTGCTTGCTTGCATGATCGGTGTTTTGTGTTTGTTATTTTTATTTTTATATTTATATTTACCGTTCGATCATGTTTATTAATTCATGTTAGACCTATATGTTCTAGAGGTGAGCCATTGCTGTCCTTAAGCATAATCCAAGCCAACACAGCCACTAGTTAAGGCCTTAAAAAAATCTAAAAATAAAAATAAAAATCAAATTTAGTTTTGTTTTTGTCTAATTAGTTTATTAGTCTATACATATGATTATACATATGATTGTTTGTTTATTAGACTAACCCATTACCCAACAACTAAAATTTAGGACATTGATCTGTTTTCTTTATCTTTATGATTCTTTTAATAAAATCAACTGTTAATAAAATATTCGTCTAACCATAAATCCTTCAACTGTTACTAATGAAATTGTTTAAAGTTTTTTGAAAAGTTATCGGATTGAAAATAAAAGGACATGTTACAAGACAAATTAGCCCATCTTCTTCCCCCATCGCCCTTCCTTCGTCCATTAACACATTCAATTTTCTCTATTACCACATCTTTCACTTGATTCAGTCTATCTACTTCCTTCCTCCAATTTCCTCCGTTCAAGATTCAAAAAAAAAAAAAAAAAAAAAAAAAAAAAAAAAAAAACAACCTTGCCAGGAAATGGCCAGAAAATCACGGGGTCAAGGATTCATGGGGTGAAGGGTGAAGGGGAGGGTTCATGGGGTTTAGGCGGGTTTTCTGGCAGAGGATCAGGTGGGGTCCAGCGGGTTTAGGATTTAGGTCAGGGTTCATGGAGGAATTTTGGTATAAAATAATAACCAATAATTTGTTGAAAGGGTCTAAATAACACAAATAAATTGTTGTTGGCATTCTAAAGTGACTATTAAGCATTGATTCATAACAAAATTTTGAGTCCAAAGTGACTCTTGTATACTTTAGGACCGAAATAGTATTTTCTATGGAAATAAGGGGCGCCCTTGGGAAAGGCAATATACTTTGAAATCAGAAAATCAATGAATTTAAGGGTCCATGAAATTTCGACTTAATATTATATATATATCAGATTTATATGAATGTGCTTAATCTATTACCTTAATTGCTAGCGATCCTAAGATACTAGAGATGAGAAGCTTGGTTTTGAATATTCAAATTCTGATAATTTTTGCTTTTTTAAACTGGTGACTTAGGAGAACAAAATAAGTAGGCTTTTTTTTTCCTTCCAAACCCATCACTATCACACGCAGTTTTTTTGTTTTATTTTTTTAATATATATTTTGGACTAGGACTAGGAGGCAAATAAGTAGGTTTTTTTTTCTTCCAAACTCATGACTATCACATTTTTTTGTTTTATTTTTTTAATATATATTTTGGACTGGTGACTAGGAGATGCGAATAAGTAGTGTTTTTTTTTCTTCCAAACTCATACTATCATCATACAAACTTTTTTTTTATTTTTAATATATATTTTGATTCGTTTTTTTTCGAAGCTTAGATACTAAATTTGGACAAGTGACGCCTCCTGATGGAAATATAATTTTTTTTGAAACATTGTTACACCAGCTTGTCCGAGTCGATCTATTTTGGGATATATCTGCTTGGTAGTATATGTTTAGCATGTTAATTTGTATTTTCACAAGAATGTTTTATTGTTTGTTACACCATCAATATCATGTTAATTATTGGCTTGTGGATTTGTGCATGATTGGCTGTTAATTTTTTCTTCTTATTTTATGATACTTCCTGAAGCTCGTCTTGCAATGGAGGCAAAGAATAACCTTTCACTAAACGGGAAAAAAATAAGAGTGATGTGGTCAATCCATGATTCAGCGGCTAAAAATGTTTTTGTGAAGGTATGATTTTTAATTGTTTCCTTAAAACTTTCAAACTTTGTGGTGCATATTGTTTGTTATAATGTTTATTGGTTGTGTGTTTTTTTTTTTTTTTTTTCTTTGCTACAGAACCTTAGTGACACTATCGACAATGCAAAGCTTCAAGAAACATTTGAAAAGTTCGGAACCGTACTATGTTGTAAGGTATCAATTGATGATGATGGAAAGAGCCGAGGCTATGGATTTGTGCAGTTTGAATCCGAGGATTCTGCGACTGCTGCTATTGAGAATCTCAATGGCATTCTTCTTGGAGGAAAAAATATGTATGTCTCTGAATAGAAAATATTCATGGTCGACTTTGTGTTGTTAGTTAATTAGCTTTTCTTCATCATATTATATACAAGTCCTTAATATGAATTTATTCTTTATAGTTATGTTGGCAAGTTCATGAAGAAGTGTGATAGAATTGTTTCTGATCCCAATGCTCAATATACAAACCTTTACCTGAAGAATTTGGATCTTGATATCACCGAAGAACAAGTCGAGGCGAAATTTTCTGCGTTTGGAAAAATACTTAGTTTGGCTATCTCAAAAGATGATAATGGGGTTTCTAAAGGATTTGGATTTGTGGACTTTGACAACCCTGATGATGCTAAGAAGGCAAAAGAAGCTATGAACGGGTCAGAATTTGGTAGGTTTGTGGTTTTGTTTTTACATTTAACTTCTTAATTTTGTGAGAAAATAAAGTTTTGTGTTTAAACTGTACGCTACTTTGCAGGCTCAAAGATTTTGTATGTTTCCAGAGCACAGACGAAGGCAGAACGTGAAGAATTTTTACGTCGTCAATTTCAAGAAATTAAGAAGGAGCGCATTATGAAGTATCGGGTAATTAACCTTCATTGCTCTTTCACACTTCAAGATTCAGTACATGTCACACTGTTGCTTTTGTCATAATTAATTCACTAAATTTGCCATAATTTTACTAATTGTTTACTCAATATATAATGACAGGATTCAAATGTGTTTGTCAAGAATATTAATGATGATGTGGAAGACAATGAGCTGCAAGAACTCTTCTCCCGGTGTGGCGCTATTGTGTCTACGAAGATTAAGCGTGATAAGAAAGGAATAAACTTGGGCTTTGGTTTTGTTTGTTTTTCCAATCATGTTGATGCAATCAAAGCTATAAATACTCTTCATGGTAAGATGTTTTTAAAATATTGCATGATTATTACGATTTACGTGTGATCTTAAATTCTTAATCTTGAATTTCTGTTGTATTGATATTTGACAGGGTTCATGTTTCATAAAAAACCACTGCATGTGGCAATCGCACAAAGCAAAGAATATAGACAGGCCTTACTACGAATGCAATTCGCGCAAGGTCAGATACCGGGAGCAACAATATCTCCACCTGTCAGTCCACGCAATTATCGTACAGTACCAGTTCACTATCCTATTTCAGGAGTTGTTCCACAGATACCTACATTTCAAGGTGTTATTCCCCAACAACCTGGGGGATTTCATGGTGTTGTCCCACAACAACCTGGGGTATTTCATGGTGTAACCGGTTTACCGTACCATCCTATGCAATATGGACAGAGGCCTCAAATTCATGATTTTGTGTATGCCTCTAGACCTGTTTTTCAACCTCCTCGGTTCCCTCTGGTTAGTTCTTGACAATCCTCTTCATTAATTTTTGTTCTGATCAGTTTCATTTCTATCGAATTCAGAAGTAAAGAGAACAAAAAAAAAAAAAAAATGCAATTCACATCATTTCTGAAGATTATTTGCCTAACCGTTTATCAATAATAACTTTATACAGCATACACCAAACTGGCACATACATAATTGGGGAAGGATTAATGGCGGTATATCATATGGTGGCAATCAAGGCGTTTCATATTTACCGCGTATGCAACAGTCCAATCAGAAGGTACTACCATATACTCCGTGTTGCTCATTCACTTAATCTTGATGTGTATGTGCTTTTTGTAATATCTAATAATCTTCTTTCGTGTTTTTGAGATGTTATCTCGGATCAATTCACCTTTCACTAATTAACCCAATTTATTTTCTGAATTTTTTAGCAAGTTGAATACAAGCCGCCAAGTGGATCTGTGCAAGAAGCATCAAACATTAGCATGCTTTCTGCCGCACCTCCTGAGCAGCAGAAACAAATATTGGGAAGACGTCTCTACCCTTTGGTCAGTCAACACAGGGTAAACTTCTTTCTCATTTAATCATTGTGTTGCGATCATTATTATTCTCGAATTTTATTGTGGATTGGTAGCTGATGTAACCATTGATCTTATGCTATATATGTTGCAGGCTGACATGGCTGAAAAGGTAACGGACTTGCTTTTACAGATGGACAACTCAGAATTGTTAGTTTTATTGGAAACGCCCGAGGCTCTAGTTACTAAGGTGGAAGAAGCTATAAAGGTGCTTGAATCTTCAAAACAAGAAGAAGAAGAAGAAGAAGAAGCACTTCAATGAAGTTTCTTTTCCACTGTTTCTTGAGAAACTGTGTTTTGCAAGCATATTCTTCCTCTACTTGGAACTTCTTTTTTTGTTGATGAGATTAACAGAGATTATAACTCTTTAAGGTATTGTTTGGATGTGCCTTTGTTATGGGAAAGTTTGGATTGTGTATTATATATTCATATTCAACTATATATTGGTGTACATTAATCAGCATGTTTGAGCTCTTGAAATACAAGTGAAATTTATCTGTATGTTAATATAATTCCGACAATAAGTTGAAATAGGATATCATTATTTGCTTTTACTATAAACCATTCTTTCGTGTCTGTTTATCCAGTTGAAATACGAGATCATTACTTGCTCTTAGCGCACCATTCTTTCGTGTTTGTCCATCCATCTTTTTAGCTTCTGAATTATCTTTACCCTTTTTGAAGGAGGGCGATGATGAGGAGTATGTTCGGATCTTGAAGAATAATCTATCTCATCGTCTGATCGTATATCTGTGATTTCTTCACCATTGTTTAACCTCAATAATTGTTCTTGATTTCTTCTCATCAATTCATGCCTTAAACATGCATTGCACCATCTTAAGTATACCAGTTCCTTAGCTTCCATTGCCCTTTCCTTCCCAAGCTGTTCTGTTTCGCAAACAACTTGTTCATAACTAGCTTTAATTGCTTCTTCTTCCTCGATCTGCAAAAAAACATCAGAAACAGAATACAAAGTATATTGTGTAATTGTGTTCTGATAACAAAATAACAATACTCTTTCGATATAACAAGCTTAAAGAATGGTTGAACCTTTGATGATATTGTCTTGTTAGCTAAATCAATCTGATTCACCAATTCGTTCTTCTCGTTTTGCAATTCGGCTACAATAGTTTTCAATTCTTCGATTCCAGCTTCCATGTTTATGCGTACATTAGCTTCTACTTCCAACTTTTGTTCATGGTTTCTCTGAATCTCCATTTCTTTAGCTTCAATGTTCAAAGACTGCTCTTTTATAAGATGGGACAGTTGTTTACATCTCTTCAAAAGTTTCTTCACCTTCTTCCTTAACAATCCATTTTCTAATTCTGAAATTGCTAGCAGCTTCACAGTCTTTAAATACACATCAAGTCCAATACTTTCCAGCCTCAACATCTCTGCTTCAAGAGCTGAAATTTCTCTCTCGAATAACTCCACTCTGGTAATCTCATTAGAAAACTTGTTATGGAGCTCCAACAGCATCAGTTCTTGATGTTTCATCTCATCTTCAAGTTCTTGCACCCGACTTTTCGAGCTTTCTATTTCAAATTTATTGATTTTTGCACCTGAATTGTGAACAGAGGAGCCCATTGAATAATGATTTATATCCTCCTCTGCTTCTTCTTCTGATGAATCATTGGATTCAACGATACTAGGGGATTCAATACCTTCCTCTTCATGCTTCTTTTCAGATTGAGAATCAACTTGTACATGATTGCTTGTGATTGGACGTGTTCTTTGCGTAAGCTTAGCGAAAATGAAACCAGCCACTGTAATTGCAAGAGGGATTCCAGCTTTGAGGAAGATTGGCTTCAAAACCTCTGCTTTTGAGTTGTTGTTGTGGTTTTCCATAATTTGATGATGATTTTCCATGTATGAAATTCTGGGTTTTATTATGAATTGAAGAAGCTGCAGGGGATGATTTTCCATCACAATTTCCACGTTGGAAAATCAATGGAACGCGTAGTGGAAGCACAAAGCTTTCTTTTCTTTGTGGGAGAGGGGAGATTCTTTGCCTTTTGTGTTTGCTTTAAAGCAAACTAGTCTCTAGACTTTTTGGCTTTTATATGGAAAACGTTTTGTTTTCTTTTCTTTTTAAGTAGTGGAAAACGTACATTATCTTTGAATTTTAATGTCATAACACTCTGACAAAATAAATGTTATAACATAATAGTTAGTTAATGAGATCATTTATGATATAACAATGAAACTCATTTTTGTATATATATATATGCTATACATCATTCGATCTCCAAGTGTTACATCAAGTTAGGCATTAATTCGTTCGTTTGTGATAATAGCATTACTTTTAAGATGAAATATCAATAATCTATGCTCAACGTCTAATTTAAATTTTATTCTTTAACTTTTGACCACTCAAAAGAACCTTTGAAATTCCTTCAATCAATGTAGGAAAGTGGGCGATCAAGTGCATGATTGTTCCTCCCTCATCTTTCCATCATCTCCGATTCCTAACGGTGGATCCAGAAATTTTATTCACCGGGATCCTTAAATGTTTTACAAAGTAGTATTTTTTTGCACGGGTCTGATATATTTTTATTAAAGTAAAGTGTAGAGAATTTTTATTTTTAGCAGGGTCGTCCGTAGACTCATTGCAGTGAATGTGCATCCGCCTCTGCCAATTCCCCTTAGGTTAGGTCAATATTTAGGGAATGATATCATCTCTTTTAACTTAGTTGTCGACTATTAAAACGATATTCTTTTACTAAAACTTTGAGGTTACGGTGCTATTGTGATGCCTTATGAGCGATGTCATGATGCCTCCACTCGATGCTAAGTAGTGCCCATCAATGCTTTTGTGATTCCTTACGATCGTCTATGAGAAGCAACATCATTTCTAGTAAAACGATGTTATTTTCACATTGTATGACAACCTGGATTCTGATGAATTGTACAGATGATCGCCTCTCAATAGTTAGTCGTGTTTAGGGACTGCGCTATTCAATAGGAAATGGGTCAACTGACCTCCAAAAATAAAAAAATAAAAAAAGTTTCCTACGTATATTATTTTTTTCTAGTAAAACGATGTTATTTTCACATTGTATGACAACCTGGATTCTGATGAATTGTACAGATGATCGCCTCTCAATAGTTAGTCGTGTTTAGGGACTGCGCTATTCAATAGGAAATGGGTCAACTAACCTCCAAAAATAAAAAAATTAAAAAAGTTTCCTATGTATATTATTTTTTTCATTTTTTGAAAAGTTTATATACTAATAGCTACTAATTGACCTGCTCTATCAAATACATATCGAGTATGAGACAGGTTAACTGTGCATCATAGGTCATAGCTTATAATCAATAAACAACAACCTATTGGCAGGTTTTCTCATTCAAGCTTAGAGGAGCTTATAATTTGATGGCCAAGCTCCCAAAGGAGCAGTTAGGAAAAGGAGTCATTTGCTCCTCAGCTGGAAATCATGCGCAAGGGGTGGCATTGTCTGCCCAAACATTGGGTTGTAATGTTGTAATCGTTATGCCCGTTACAACACCCGAGATCAAGGTTTTTTACTCATTCTTCTTTAATTAACACCACTCATTCAAATCTTCATAGCTGAAAAGAAAAAAATCTTCTTACATGTGCAGTGGAAGTCTGTAGAGCGTTTTGGTTCAATTGTTCTTGTGGGTGACTCTTATGATGAGGCACAAGCTTATGCAATAGCCCGAGGTGAAAAAGAAGGCCTCACGTTCATTCCGCCATTTTTGATCACCCTGATGTTATCAGTGGTCAGGGAACTGTTGGAATGGAGATTGTCAGGCAAACTGACGTCCCACTGCATGCAATCTTTGTCCCTATTGGGGGTGGTGGGCTTATTGCCGGTATAGCTGCCTATGTAAAGAGGGTATGCCCACACATAAAAAGATCATTGGGGTGGAGCCGGTTGATGCAAACGCAATGGCCTTGTCATTACATCATAATCAGAGAGCGATGCTTGGCCATGTGGGTGGTTTTTTTACAGATGGTGTAGCTGTTAAAGTGGTCGGCGAAGAGACATTCCGTTTGTGTAGGGAACACGTAGATGGTGTAGTTTTAGTTAGCCGTGATGCTATTTGTGCTTCTATCAAGGTACTTTCCTTTTTTTTCTTTCCCATATTCAAGAAATAAGTCATTGTTATGTGATTCGAGGTCTAGTGTTTATCATTTTTTAAATGTATTTCTTACAGGACATGTTTGAGGAAAAAAGAAGCATTTTAGAACCAGCTGGTGCACTTGCATTAGCAGGAGCAGAAGCGGTATTGCAAATACTACGGACTCAAGGGGGTTGAATCGTTGACGTAGTAGCAATAACAAGTGGAGCTAACATGAATTTTGACACTTTCATGCCGGAAGGAGTCCGGAAGCATTAAAAGATTTTGTGAACTTGTCTGTTACTTTTACTGCATAAGTTCTCTTTGTTTCAGATTTATCAGGATATATGACTATTTTCCGAGCTAATGATCCTTTCAACGCAGGTTGGAGAAATGGCTATTACGGAATTTAAGTACAGATATGATTGTGAGAAAGAAGAAGCTCTAGTATAATACAGGCAAGATTATCGCCTCGAACTTTCCATTTCCGTTTCGAGAAATACATATATGTATCTCTAAAAGGGAGAATTTGGTCTGGCTCTTTGATTTGTTTTTGCTCTAGTATGTCTAAAAGGGAGAATTTGGTCTGTCCAAGATTTTGTATATATAAGCTGATTTGCATTTTCTTATGAGGTGATATATATCATGAGCTGATCAACTCTTCTATTATATATGGGGCTTCTTAGTTAAATCCCCTGTAATCTGAAGTAAAATACGCTACCGTCACTTTGTGCCGAAGAACCTACGATTATGTTGACATATTTTGCTTTTGAGCAACTAATAAGATGTAAAAGTCTTAACCCAAATAAAGACCTCCTAATTTATCCTCCACATTATCCCGTGTATCAAAGTTAAATCGATTTTAAAAAAATTGACTTTTAATTCCACTATCGATTTTTATAAATTCGATTCGGATGTTGCATGACAAATACGGCACACAGGTAAAATCGGTATAATTTAATTTTTTGGGTGGAGGGGGAGGGGTTGATACAACACAAGAACAAGACTACATTATTGTACATCTCACCCTCATTGTCTTGAAGTGTGTTCATGTTTCTTTACAAGCTGCAGATGGCATTTAGTGATACCAGGGTCCAGTCCATGACTAAGGCATATTTAATGTATGGTTCCATTATTTGTATCCTTAAAAGCTCGTTGGTTGGAGCACCTTTTAAATCGCTTTGACCAATTTACCCAACAAAGTTTACCAATTTGTCCTACTCCATTTCCTATGTGTAGAACATATTGAGCCCTTCGTTGGGGCTTACATGTAAAAATTTAGTTTGGTGTTGTCTTTTGTTTCCCCTTAAATAAGGTCTATATTGCTTATACTGTTTTTTTTTTTTTTTTTTTTTTATTCGCGTAATTGTTTCCGTTATTATTATTTTTGTAGGTATAATATCTCGGAATGCTAAAAGACGGTACGCATTGTTCTTAAAAAAGAAAGAAAAAAATTGCAGGAGAGTCTGAAAATTTTCATGTAAAAAACGCCTCAATCACAACGACTTTGCAGGATGATCACGCCTTTAGACCTTTACCCCAGCGCTTTAATAAAGTTGAACCTCCTTTAACCAATTGCTTAGTCACATACTCTAAACTCTAAACAAACTCACCAAATCCATACCCTATTGAGTTGCCTTTCTCCGCAATAAGTTGCCTTTCTCCACACTAGGACGACATCATTTTGCCACCAGCACCTTTATTCAATCACTCTTTTTTCACGTTTATACTACATCATTTTGCCATAACAAACAATCATTTCAGTTACACAGACATTATTCACTAATAATAGCATTCCAGTTCACTAAAATTTAATAATGCCTTTAGTGCCCTCCAGTGACACCATACGAAATCTACAGTGCAATCGAGAGTTTTATCACTGTTGAATCTAGACATAAGAATAGATTTTTTTATTGATCGATTGTCACAATTCATCATGTAATCGATCGGTTACGTCGATTGATTGTTTTCGATGTGTTGTATAAAAATTGATTGCTTTCGATGTGTTGTATAAAAAAAATGCCTATAGATTCATCTATCATTTGCACCACGCTCATTCTACTCGTGCATCATTCTACACGCGAACGCTTGTTCTCACCAAGAAACGACTTTCCGTAGGTGTATCCAGATCCCACGAGAAATCTGGTCTATCAGAAAGTGCGCGTAGCCAGCAGCACAAGTAGAATGGATATGTTGCAAATAAATTAAAGGTCCCTAAATTTAAGTAGTAAAGTTAAAAATTGCGTGTAGTTCACACCACACATATAGTAGTGCAAGCCCTTTCAATAAATTCCCCTTCAACTGCTCCCACACCCATATTGAATCCATTCTATCTACCAACTTCATTCTTGTACTCCCATACTCAAAATTCATTTCTCAAACGCCTTGCCTTAAGAAGAAAATGGGGTTTTCAAAGTATCCTTTTGTTATCCAACTTATTATTACCATAGCTGCTGCAACTACATTTGCAGCCATTAATGGAGACCCTCTTGTCCCTGCATTATGCATCTTTGAGACTCTGTTGTTGATGCTGGAAACAACAACAACTTGCAAACACTTATCAAAGCCAACTTCCCTCCTTATGGCAGAGATTTCATCACACACAGGCCTACTGGGAGGTTTTGCAACGGCAAACTCGCCACAGACTACACTGGTAACTATCTCTACTTTTCATTTTTCTAACATTATATTTCTCAATACAGTGTTCTAATTAACAAAGCATAAATAACAATACATGCAGCTGACAACCTTGGGTTGAATCATACCCACCGCCTTATCTTAGCCAAGGTGCAAAGGGAAAGAATATCCTAACCGGTGTGAATTTTGCATCTGCTGCTTCTGGCTATTATGAAAGGACTGCCCAGCTCTATGTAATTAGCTCAACTCTACACTTTTGTTTTTCTGAAAATTTCTGGGTCCGCCACTGTGTTAATGTAAATGAAAGTGAAAAGTGTAATTATATTTGCAGCGAGCAGTTCCGTTGACACAGCAGCTGGGGTATTATAGGGATTGGCAAACCCAAGTAGTGAATTTGGTGGGGAAGGCAAAAGCAAATGACATATTTTCAGGAGGGATACATCTGTTGAGTGCTGGGAGCAGTGATTTCATACAAAACTACTACATCAATCCTATGCTTAATAGGGTGTACACACCTGACCAGTTCTCAGGCCTTCTTATGAAGTCCTACTCTACATTTGTGCAGGTCTTGAGCCTATTTTCTCGTATTGTATAACTGTTATATAGAAAGGTTGTATCTGGTCTGGTCGGTGCTCTAGTCAGATTTTTGTTCATCCGTACAAAACGGATGAACACGATGCATTAACTCGATACAATCTTCTTACATTACCGCAAAACTATTATAGAATATAGGTGTTCAAGGTACTCCATTCCTAATGGGAATTAATTACCAAACAGCTTTAATCATAGCTAGGGACCATATTGACATAAATGTAATTACTATGTGGACAGAACCTATACAGTCTGGGAGTGAGGAGGATTGGAGTTACAAGTTTACCCCCAACAGGATGTTTGCCAGCAGCTATTACACTATTTGGTGGGGGAACGAATATGTGTGTTCCAAGGCTCAACCAAGATGCAATTTCCTTCAATAACAAGCTCAACAGCACCTCAGATAACTTGAAGAGCAAGTTACCTGGCCTCAAACTTGTTGTTTTCGACATTTATCACCCGCTCCTTGACCTAATCACTAAGCCTTCAGAGAATGGTAAGTTCATTTGCAGTAGATATTGTTAAACAAGATAAGTTTATAAAACAGAGATTCAAATCATTTAGATCCACTGAAATCATCTATATTAGAATCTTTATTCAAATTAGTAAAATGCATGTTTTGTAGAGTTTCTGATATACTGAAGACATTTTGTGATACTTTTGTTTATGACAGGGTTCTTTGAAACAAGGAAAGCTTGCTGCGGGACAGGTACAATAGAAACATCTTTTCTATGCAACGCAAGGGCAATAGGGACATGCTCAAATGCTACAGAATATGTGTTTTGGGATGGTTTTCATCCCTCTGATGCTGCTAATCAAAAATTGGCAGAGTCTCTACTTGAACAGGGATTTGATCTTATCTCTTAATTAATCAATAAGTCATTGCTCGCTGTCCAATCCAATCCAAGACCGTTCCACTCTCGAAATGGTTATATTAATTTATCTATGAATTACGAATTATGATGCTGCTGTTTTAAAGTTCAGAAATGGTTCTTTTATTAGACACAAATCTTCCATGTCATGATTATTAGTAGTGTAGAAGCTAGGTGCATGAAGGGTTCAAGAATAACTATGTTTCATTTCAAAGCACGCTATGTAATCATGCTATGCCAGATTTGCAATGACTTCTCCAAGTTTATTATATTCAGTAAGGAAGTAGTAGCCTATAACCGTGCCTTTAACCGAAAAAGACTATTCGACACGCCCCTTTAACTTTATTTTAAGGAACACGTCAGTCTGAAGCCTTGCGAAAACAAACAATAATAACTAAAAGCTCGGAAATATTATCCATTAAGTCATAATGCAATGCTACGACCTCTAATAAACCCTATCATGGAAAAATCTACCAAATTATAATCAATTGGCAAAGCAATCTAGCCTCAACTAACTAAACTTAACAAACAGCCTCACAAGATGTATCACCTAAAGTCATATTGTATTGTCTACTATCCTGCTACTCGTGGTCCTCTTTAAGCTCCATAAATCCATGTCAACAACCAGGGGTGGAAGCACAGTGATAATTGCTCCACACGATACTAAAGCAAGAGACACAAGGCCAATCGCATTACAGTAGATAGAGTCGAGATCGCTCCTACGAGGACTACACATATTATATCAATAATCACACAAATTCGGTGTAAATTGAAGGTTAAATATTTCATAGGGTTGATTCACATCACGCAATCATTTGGGTGGGGGCCAATGCCCCCACAGAGATCCAATTTTACATCTTTTCATTCAGTTCTTACGTCCATATTGTCGTTACATAACAATCCATTATCCAAGGGCAATATGCACGGTGTAGCTCACCGTGAGAGAATCATTGTGCAACCCGAGAACACCCAGACCCGGAATTAACGACCATGGTGAGGTTTTCTTCAGGTTGCGATGTGGTCATTGCCTAACAACATGTAATATGCATTTAACTGGGTCTTTCTAGTCATTCCTAAGTTCACCCACATAAGTATACAAGAGTTACCACCTACTTTCATTCCTATCTCGAACTATATACACTATACACATATACATAATTCTGGAAATTTATATATTTCAGTACCTTGAGTTACAGAAATGACATAATTTTACATACCTTGAGTTACAGAAATGTCACAGGAATCAAAACACTGAACCGGAGAGCCAAGCAGAGTGCACCGTTAGGGACCTTAGGTGAGGCGGCAGTCTAATCAAATTTCCAGAGCAACTGTTTATCATGTCAAGTGCCCAGTTTATATATGCAACAATTAAGTTATGCGGATGCACAGTGATATTTAGAAAATTCAAAAGCATAAAAAGAATTAATATAAGGTCACAAATTAATTTAAAAAGTCAATTTGTTTACGGAAAGATGCTCTACCACGATTTCAAGAGCATCCTAACACAAAATTCCAGCAATGTAATCCGACCTACGAGTTTCCTACAACAAGGATATGATCATGGCTTGAAAATCACGAAGAAAACAGTACCAAAATCCTCTATTTTATATGAGAGATTACCTGGATCCTTTTCTGCTAAACGATTGAACGATCTAAGTTTAATGCTGATAGTTTTGGTTAGTCACAGAAAAGCAAAGATACAGATTGGTTACAAAGCATTTTTCTTCTACTTCATTGAAGAGGTAAAACAAATGTAGAAAGGGGGCGTTTCGTGCGACTGTTTATGAGAAAAGATTTGAGGGACATGGGATGGGAAGGTGCGGGAAATAAATGTAAATCTTTTCGCATCTAAATAAAAAATAAATTAATCTTCATACACATAACTTTTATTTCTTGTGTTATTATCAAAATTTTCCACTAATTCATTCATTGTTAATTTTCCACAGAATTTTGATTAGTTACCGGTCAAATTTCAATCAGAAAGTATCAACTGTACTTCATGATCGATGTTAGGTGTAGAAAAAATTAACACCATGACTCAAATTCGGTCAAGATACAAATTATTTCCTGACTCAAATTCGATTGGCATGATGTTGATTAATTTACGGACTGAATTTCAATCAGGAAGTACTGCCTACGATCCAAAATATAAGTCATCCTATAATTTTCACGTTGATTAAGAAAGTAATTAAACGTAATTAATGTATGGATAAAATGTCTAATACACCCCTTGACTATCATAGATGCAACAATTATGGAGTAAATAAAAGTTGTTGGGTTGATATAAATTAAGGGTAAGATAAGGAAAAATGTTCATTAATGCTATCTTGGTACTCCCTCCATTTTTTCATCACATTTGGAGAAAAATAATCGCGTACGTTCATCCAGAAAATGATTAATCTTAAGCTAAGAAGTGATCAGATTCATCTAAAAAATGACAGTTATTTTTTCTTCAAATGCGATGATTAAAAAAAGAGGAGTATTGCGAATGACTTATATTATGGGACCAAAGTAAAAAAACTAGAATGACTTATATTTTGAACCGGATGTAGTATCAATTATGCTTTCTAACCAATATTGAGTCTAAAATACACCAACATACTGACTCAAATTCGATCAAAATAAAAATTATTTATTGAGTCAAATTCACTCAGAATAATGTCTAGATGTGAAAAGACCCTCCCGAAATAAAAGGATATTAGGAAATCAAATTTCCGATTCCTATTAATTACTCCCTCAGTTTTTCTTAACTGCCATTTTTTTTAGAATTTGATTTGTTTATAACTGTCCGTGATTTTATAATACCAATTCAACATTTATTATTTTTTCATTCTTTACCCTTCAATTTAATTATAATTAAACAAAGTATTTACCTCTTTGATAAAAAAGATATTTTTTAATGCTAAAAACTCTAAAAGTCAATAAGCATAAAAAACGACGAGAGAAATCATATTTATTAGGGGAGGCCGGAAGACAAAAAAATCATAAATGGCCTAGAAGGACATTACTACACGTTATGTGATTAAAAAGACAAATTCATAATAAATGGATAAAAATACCCTTTACACATTAAACACGTAGTAACGCTTTAGATAAAGTGTAATGAATGAAACAAGAAAACAAATAAGAATAAATAAAAGAAACAAGTAATAATAATTGTAAAAATGTCAGAACATCTGATGAAAAAGTAGTAATGTACCAATAAATAAGTAGTAACATCCTAAAAAAGTAGAATATGTTCAGTAAAATGTAGTAACGGCCAATAAACAAGTAGTAACAACCCATAAAATAGATAAAGTACATAAAAAAATGTAGTAACGTTACAAAATTAATAGTATCAACACTAAACTTTTCAAAAAAAAAAAAAAAAAAACCCGCCTGCTTCTCCGGCAACCATGGCTGCCGTTAACTCATTCGCCGGTGCATATGGCCCCAGCCCGGCGGCACAGCCGTAGGAGATGAAGTAGCAGCCGGATTTTTGCAGATGAAGCAGCAGCCGGGCATCAATTATCCACTCAGCTGGCTAAAATCGGGCAGCCGGGCATCAAGTAACAGCCCCGCGTCTCCTTCACAGCTCACTACCACCGGCGAGAAGAGAGAGGTGCTTGACAATATGAACGCTGAACGCTGATGCCATCAATTTGTCTGAATGCTGATGCCAATGATGCGAATTCAAATTTGTCTGAACGCTGATGCCATCAATTTGTCTGAACACTGATGCCATCGATGTGCAGGGATTCGTCTGAACGCTGATGCCATCAATTTGAATTCGTCTTTGATAGAGAGGTGGATAAGGCTAGGGTTATGTCTGCAACTTCCAACGGCCATCAATTTTGTTTTTGAACGCTGCTGATGCCTTTTGTCTGCAACTTTCGGCGGCCATCAATCCGGCGTTCAAATCCGTCTGGATGAGGGAAATATTAATTAGGTTTAATTATAAAAAGGGTATTTTGGTAAGTTTAATTAGTTTTTGTCCTAATTAATAATCAATTTCCTTGTAGCATAATAAATAAATTAGTTTGTCATTCTAGACAATATTTTCTATGCATATACACATTACCAATATAATACTCCAATTAACGAGAGATAAATATCATTTATTGTGGGTCAATATATTCAAAATATCAAAAGACAACTTAGTCTTTATGCTCTATTTAAGACATATTAATCAGTTTCTAATCTGTGTGAATACACTAAAAGTGACAATTAAAAAACAGGGAGTATCTTTTACCACTATTTTTTTTTACTCTCGACGGATACGAAATTTATGCACGCATATTTTTTCTCGACGGATACGAAATTTATGCACACATATTTTTTGAGACATAAACCTGAAACCTCCGGATTTTTTTAACTACCAAAGACTAATCCAGAGAAGTAGTTGGTTTCAATAATATTTTATCATAAGATAAGTAGGAAATGTTTTAATTGGTGTTTATACCCTTATAAAAAGTATAGTATTGGAAAACATTAGATGATGAATACACCAAACAAAGTACATCTTTTTTATTTATTTTTTTTATTTTTATTTATTTTTAAACAAACCTCATCTTACCACTATAATTCATGTGGAATCCAAACACATCAATCAAAAGTAAAAATAATAATAATTTGAAAACAATGTCGAGTCAATACATAATGCTTCTATAAGACGATAAATAAGAAAAAGTAAATGAATCTTGACCCGTTGAATCGTGACTATATCTGCTATTATGCTCCAAATGTAGAAATAGCTCAATCAAGAGGCAATGAAGATGTTGGCCTTGGCCTAACAAATGATCTTACGGTCTGGGAATCAGTTGAATTGGATACATAATAAACTGGTTTAGATTGATCATAACCGGATGATTATGAATTATGTCTATTTCTCTTAAAATAAAATGTAAGTTAATAAATATTAAACGCATTTCCAATCACGAATTTCAACACATTTACTATATTTTCTTCTTTATTTTGTCAGATAAAAAATCTAAAAATCGATAAAGTATGATGAATTTGATCGTTTCATGATAAAACAAACAAGAACACTCAAAGAAACTATATGAAACTAAAAGGAGCGGGAAAGCTAAAGGAAGATCATGAAAACTTTATTCATGATTATTTTCAATGTGATGTTACAAGAGCAATGCTAGCTACTTAAATAGAGTATAGGAGGTCTCAATTGTAATCGAAAGCGTTTACAATCGATCCAATGGAGTCGCACAAGATGTAATTGTTTCCTGAGCAAGGTGTTCGACCTATTGACTCAGTGAAACAGTTTTCTGTTGCTGCTGCCAATCTTCAGTCTTGAGTTCAGTTTCCTTGTTGCTTATTGTATTTCAACAAAGTAGCCATAAATGTCAATGGCATAACAAATATACTCTAACAATTGCTTTAGGCCAACTAAACATTTGTCCAGTGGTAATTACTGTAGCTCTTAACCCGTAAATTCCGAGTTCGTCATTCAGTCTAAACAAAAGGGGTGTGTGTGTATATTTTGTATCCGTCCAAAAAAAAAAAAAAAATTGCTTTAGTAATGAGTGCTTAATCTCGTTTGTCTGCAATCATTCTATACAAACCAAAATTAAGATACGGTGGAAAAACTACTTTCTCCATTTTATTTATCTGTCGCATTTCAGAATTTACTCTGTTTTTATTTATCTATCACATTTCAGAATTTGCTCTGTTTTTATTTATCTGTTATTTTATATTTTCAATAAATCATTTATTATTTTTTTTCTCCTTTACGAATAAAGTATCTACATCTCCAATAAAAAATTACGTTTCTAATACTAAAAACTCTTTTACTAACAAAGTATTTACATCTTCAATTAAAAAATACATATATAATACGATATTTTAGACATATTGATTACTTTCTTAATATGTGTGATTCTTTTTTCTGCGACATATAAAAAAACGGAGGGAGTATTAAAACGTGTGTTCCTATTCTCGATGTCCATTTTGTTCATTTCTCTTCATTATTTTATGACATAATTATATTTTATTAATTTATATATTATTAAATTATAAATAATTTATTATATAGTGGGTCAAGTGGAGAATACGACACGCGAAAAACACATATACTTACGTAGTCTACCCTACCATGACGGTTTAGAAAAATAAAACTCATAACTTACTCTATCCTTAAAAATATCCTAACATAACGTGAGTCCGGATCCCCTACGGTACAAGGTGAGCGGTACAAATTGTTGTACACCGTTTCCGTCCGAATTTTGGACGGATCTGTCCAAATTTGGACGGAACTAGACGGATCTGTCCAAATTTGGACGGGAGCACCATTTCACTTTTTTTTCCGTCCAAATTTGATTCAGTCTCTTCCCGCCGAAATTTAGACTGATCCGTCCAAAATTCGAACGGAAACGGTACACAACACTTTATACCGCTCACCTTGCACCGTAGGGGATCCGCTTCCAACTTAACGTGAAGGATATGACGAATATCCATCAGATTGGATCATGTTAAAGTTGTCTAACATTGGGCCTCACTACCTAGGTTTTGGTGATGAGACACATTCTCTTATATGGTAGGTGATACAATAGTAAGTACCCAATATGAGATAATTTAACATATCAAAATTAATATTTTGCCCAAAAATGGTTTTTACTAATATCTATCATGTTGTATCAAAATTGATACTGTACGCAAAAATATTGCAACACCATCAGAGAGTATTGCAAGTACTTCACATGGCTTCGTATCCCAAATTCCCAATCACATGAGTGTCGTACGAACACAACAACTTCGCACCACATATTAGATACGATGATGTAGTTTCGATCTACATATACAAATGTGGGAAATTCTAACATAAAGACTTTATTATATAGAGTGACTTATATAGGCGATTACGGAGCATCTGATTTAGCCTATCACAGAATGAAAACTATGTGCAAATGAATTGGTAATTAAAAGAAAAGAATATATATATATATATATATATATATATATATATATATATATATATATATATAACACATTTTAATATATATAACACATTTTAATATATCTTTAGATAATAGAACTAAATGAGATGTTTTATAGGTTAAAAGAATTAGTAATTTTTTTCTCTAGCAATTGCGGCACAACCTCATCTTTACATCCGACCTTCTACACAAGAAGTATATTTCCCTTAACCCAATCAACCGAATTGTGACACAAACGACGAGATTGCTTTGCATGCTATATGTTATTCTTGTTGGCGAAACAAGTATGGCTCAGTTTGATCCCCGAGACGACTTATCCCCACTTTTTTTTAGCTAGATGACTTCTGTCACCGAGCGAGTAAACTATAATTTGGCTCACTCCTGTGGTCTCCATTTTGACGTGAATTTCTGGAAGTATGTGAGTCGTGAAGCGAATTCTGGCATATGGTTTAGGCGCGTAACAAAACAATCCACGAGAAAAATGTGCCACATCCTCCGATTCATGTTTTTGCTTCTCATATTTTCAAGAGAATGAAATATCCACGTTTAGCATGAATTATAGCCGACCCACAAATTTTATTTGGTCCAGATGTAAATTTTAATTGGTATACCAAAACCAATAAAAATCCAACTTTCTGAAATGAGCCTCTACCTGTTAAATCTTTACATCAATGAATTTTCTTTAAACCGCTGACTTGGTGATTTAATATTTGCAATGGACTACCCTAACCAATATAAGGTATTAATAGACAGTGATGTTTATTTTTTAAATAGTTGTGTAGCATGTATCACGTACTAATTGAGTTTTTTAATACAAGATCCATTTTTAAAAACTAAAATTAAAAAGGATGAAGTACAGTTGTGAGAGTCTATCACATTCCAACTTTTTCAATAATGTCGGTACATTTCTACAAAAGGGCAAAAGAAAATTAAAATAAGGGCATCTTTATAGCATGTGTACATACAAGATCGTCAAGCGTCGGATGATTGGATGATCATTGATCGGTGTTAGATCATATTATAATATATATCTAACATCGATCAATCTACGTCAGATCATCCGACGCGCATATGAACGCATGGCATACTGCAATGTGATAATATCATTTCCGTTAAAATAAATAGAGAGAGTAAAATAAGAACATTCCGGACCCAGAGTGCTTACGTACGTGTCGCATAAAGTGCTACGTGTCGCCGTTTCTAGGTCGACACGCACATTTACACGTGTCCCTCCTTGATGATCAATTTCAAAAGCGAACCGAGCAGCCCATACTCCTCTCCTCCATTTCCCAGGCTATATTACCAGTTCCTGTGACTAGATTATTCATGCTGTATTCATCTTTTTTAAAAACAAAATCAAGATCTAAAACAAAGAAAAGAAAACTCGATTAAGCAAGCAAGAAAAAATGGCGACAAGGCATGCACAGAAAGAAGAAAGAGCCGAAGCAGCAGCAAAGGAAGCTGCTAATGAGCTAAGCAAATTGAACCAAGAAAGAAGAGAAACCGAAAGCAAAATTACAGTAAGCCATGAGGAACAGAAAGGAAGTGGTGGTGGTGGTGGTGGTGGTGGTGGAGTTCTTGGTGGTATGTTGACTTCTGTTCAAGAAACTTTTGGCCATGCCAAGGATATGTTGACTGGAAAAGCTCAAGAGACTAGCCAAAAGGCTGGGGAATATAAAGATTATACAGCGGACAAGGCCAAGGAGACGAAAGATTCGGCATCGGAGAAAGCTAGGGGAGCTACTGACATGTCGGCTCAGAAGGCTGAGGAAGGAAGTGAAAAGATAGGGGAATATAAGGATAGCACGGCGGAGAAGGCCAAAGAAACTAAAGATGCGGCGGCGGACAAGGCAAAGCAAGCAAAAGACACTACTGTTGGCAAAATGGGAGAGTACAAGGTAAATAAGTTCAGAAATTAAATATTTTAGTATGATATATATATAGTATATCCGCAAATTTTAAAATGGTGTAGGATCAAATACTGTGGTCGCGTATCAATCAGATTAATAAATATTTTAGTGGGGACGGTTTATAGAATTTTTTATCCATTTCAAAAAAAATATGATTGGCAAGGTGGTCTATTTGTTCATCCCCGGACATGGTCTTTTAGTTAATCTTGGACGTGGTGGTCTCTAGTTGATCATGGTCTTTTGTTACTATAAAGTGACACGATACACATTTACGTCTTTGATTCCGGGTGGATCGATGCTTTGTTGGTTGTCAAAAATCCACTGTAATAAATGGTTTGAAAACGTGTTAGTATTATCTTGTGTGAGATTTTTTATTTTGTGGAACCAAGCACTCCTTTGATAATCGTTCTTTATTCATATATGTTTAATACAAGGATTATGCTGGGGAGAAGGCGAAGGAAACAAACGAGTCGGCTGCAGACAAGGCAAAGCAAGCCAAGGACTCTACAGTTGAAAAAGCAGGAGAATACAAAGATTATGCGGCCCAGAAGGCCAAGGAAACAAAAGATGCAACCGTCGATAAAACATATCAAGCAAAGGATGCTACTGCTGGTAAATTGGGAGAATACAAAGATTATGCCGCTGAAAAGGCGAATGAAACGAAAGATGGTGCTGTGGATAAAACATATCAAGCAAAAGATGCCACAGCTGGTAAAGTGGGGGAATATAAAGATTATGCTGCTGAAAAGGCCGTGGAAACAAAGGATGCAACTGTAGATAAGGCAAATCAAGCAAAGAATAAAGTGGGAGAATATAAGGATTATGCAGCAGAAAAAGCTGTGGAGACAAAAGATTCGGTAGTGAACAAGGCAGGGAATACAAGGACACTGCAGCAGAGAAAGCTGGTGAGACCACGGAGGCAGCTAAAGAGAAGCTGTGGCTGCAAAGACTATGCAGCAGAGAAGGCCAAGGAAACAAAAGATGCAACTGTGGAGAAAGCCGGAGAGTATAAGGACTATACGGGTGAGAAAGCCGTAGAAGCAAAGGATGCAACGGCTGAGAAAGCTGTTGAAACAAAGGACGCAACGGCTGGAAAAGTGACTGACTTGAGGGAAACGGCAGCTGATGCGGCTAGGAGAGCTATGGACTACTTCACCGGTAAAAAAGAGGAGATGCGACATGACGAACCCAAGGTTAGCCGCATATAAGCCTCAAACCTTGGTGCTGTTTATCTTTTTAGCAGTTGTGCTTGCATTAAATAAATTGTTTGTGTTATGTTCTGTTGTAGAATTCTAAGTTTTGTCAACTTTTTTTGTAAGTTTTACAATATAACAAAATTAGGATTCTTGTCTCTGATAATGTGGCAGCCGCTAAATTCTCTATCCATGTATAATGATCACATGTGTAACTTTTTTTAATTTGATAAGGCCTAATTAAATCCATGTATAATGATCACATGTGTAACTTTTTTTAATTTTGATAAGGCCTAATAATGACAGACAATTAAACAGAAGAATCAAACAGAGTGCAATAGAAATTTATAGGATCTATTGAAGTGTTGCAGCATTCTTTGTGTTGGCTGTGTGGACTCTTGGTGCTAGAATTAATAGCGCAAAAATTATTTAGTGTCTGTAGATCAAAACTTCTCAATTTGACTATTTTCATGTGTAATTTCTCGAAAGTGCCACTTATATTCTATCGGGGGTAACCGACACTCATCCACATCATCATGTTTTTGGCACTTGTGTGCAACAACTAATTGGTGATTTATTATGAATGAATGCAGGAGAAGTATGAGTTGACTGAGAATGAAGCGAGAAGCAAAATGCAAGAGTTGAAGCTTGAGGAAGAGGGAGCTGCGGGAGACGTTGATAAGCTGAAAGCAAAAGCAGACAGAGAAACTGCAGCTGACAGGTAACTCTTTCCTGTTTGATTAGTGTCTCTTTGACAATACATTTTTGTACCATTGATCATCATTATATACGACACATTGATCATGATATTGCCTCACCAGTGTGTTTAGTCCTTTGTTTAGTTATGGGACACCAGTTATGGTTCACCCAACAACCAAAATGTCATAACGAATGACGACATGTCACCACTTTCATAACCAATGAAACAACACGATTGCGGTGTCGTATAATCTGTGTTCATTTTTTAAGAATGTTATAAGAAAGATGATTTGCCTGGAAGTGCTATTTCCTTTGTATCGTTTTTTTAATGCCATTTTGTAGTCCGGCGTCATAGTGGGCATTTTTGTTAATCATTACAGAGGCATTGCTGCAAGGGAAAACATATACAGCGGAATAAGTGTTGGTAGTGTGTTGGATTCCATCAAAGAGAAACTAACTATGCCAAGAGACATCAAGGATGAGACGCATGCGGCCACCAAGTACGGAGGCTCTAAGAGGGTTGTGGATGAAAGTGGTGGTGCCGAAGAGAAGGTCGGACAGGCGACCGGCGCCGGCGTCAACAATGTAGACGATGGAGGCGACGAGGTTAAAGTTGTGAACTATGCAGTGTTTAAGGACAAACATTAACTCTTGGGTTGGACACATAGGCGGCTAGATAATGTATTGTAATAAATGGATATCTGTACAAGTCTTCAGACTGAAAAATATGAAGTGGGTTTGTGTAATTCTACAGGCTTGGCATCCCTTGCTATTTTGAAATAAGATTTGTTTATGTCAATGGGCCAAAGTAACCTGCGGCCCTGCCATTCCTTCCCGTGTTATAATTTTAGGCGAGTTTTATTCGCACCATACATATAAGTACTTGGGCACCACATTTTACAAATGAAACAAAACAAAAAGTTACAATTCACTTAATTTTATAATGGTTGAGGATAATAAATGGTTGATGATGACAAACCAAGAAGGATCATTATGTCACTATTTTCATTCGCTAAGAAATTTTAAAGGTATTATTTTATTTTGTTAAAGGTTGTGAATGACAGTTTTAATTTAAAATAGGTGAGAAGGACATACATGTAGTACCATATGTAGACACATGTGGTAATAAATATAGTAACCGTCATTCTCCATCATTTTAGATTAAAACTCTCTTTCCGGCCCGCGACCCCATTTTTTTACTATGTTTCAAATTTATATTTTATTATTGATTATGGATCACCAACTCACATTTAATTGGTGCTGGACCAATATAAAATTGGGCCAAAGATCCAAAAGTATACAAAACGGACTTATTGGACTTATAAGGACAAAAAGAAATCTGTTAAACTTATAAGTACATAAATTAGATAAATAGACTCAAATAACCTTAATGAATAAAAATTAAAAAAAGGGGAAAAACAAACGCTGAGTGAACATTTTGGTATGACTATTTTGGTATTCTGGCGTTATAAATCTCACGCGCCATCGTTATACACATCCACTCCTCTGTCAATAATTTTGGTGGTGTTGTTGTATTCTTTTTTTTTTATTATTATTTTTTATATTTTTATTATTATTATGAGATGAAACAAACGCTGCTCTTTTTTTTTCTTTTCTTTTTTTTTTTAATTTTTTTTTAATTTTTTTTGTTTTTTCCAGACGCTGTTCAGGTTTTTTTTTATTTTTATTTTATTTTATAACCGATGTATTGACTATCACGATACAATGATCATCCCCGATACATTGACCACCGCGATTCAATGACCACCGCGACGCATTGACCACCCCGATGCATTGACCACCTCGATGCGATGACCATCGCGATGCAACGACTCTGCGATGAAGTGACACCGCGATGCAGAGACACCGCGATGAAGTGACACCGCGATCACGATGACCACCCCGATCTGCACACACTATGCGATGCAAAGACGCGCGCATTGCGAGAGACACCTGCAAATGACGTAGTGACCACCCGCGATCGCAGACGCCAACGGCGTGACACCACAATGCATTAACCACGCCAGATCCATTGATCACCTCGATACCGTGACCACCTCCGATGCAGAGACACCACGATGCAGTGACCAACCCAGATGCAGAGACACCGCGATGCAGTGACCACCCCCGATGCAGAGACATCACGATGTTATAACAATTGACGATGCAGAGACATTGCGAATAAGAGACACCGCATTGCAGAGACACCACGATGAAGTGACACCGCAATGCAAAGACACCGTGATGCAGAGACGCCGCAATGAAGTGACCGCGATGCAGAGACACCACGATGTAGTGACCACCCCCGATGCAGAGACGCCGCATTGTAGAGACACCTCGATGAAGTGATACAGCGACGTAGTGACCACCTGCGATGCAGAGACGCCTCAATGAAGTGACACCACGATGCATGACCACGCCAGATCCATTGATCACATCGATACAATGACCACCTCCGATGCAGAGACACCACGATGCAGTGACCAAAACAGTGCGCAGACACCGCGATGCAAAGACCACCCCGATGCAGAGACATCACGATGTTATAACATTTGACGATCACGAGAGACACCACGATGAAGTGACATCGCATTGCGCAGAGACACCACGATGAAATAACGCCGCGAATGCGTAGACACCGCAATCTGCGAGATACCACGATGAAAAATGACACCATAATGCGCAGACATCATATGATATCGAGTTATGCATTGATGTATTGTTATAGCGATTTATGCAGATGGACGCTCACGGTATTACTTTATGCAGAGACGTCTTATTGTATCGATTTATGCAGTGACGTCTTATATCGATTTATACAGTGACGTCGTATTGTATCGGTGTATGCAATGACGTCTTATTGTATCGATTTATTTAGTGACGTCTTATTGTATCGATTTATGTAGTGACATCAATTTCATTTCATTAGTTGTCTAATGTATGCAGTGACATCTGCAGTGACATCAATGCCACTTTATTAATTATATCAATTTGGCTTGTTTGGCAACGGAGAAACTCTAATGGCGTGTTTGGATTGCGGTAATGAAATGGAATGCTTTTTTCATTACATTATATCAATTTGACTTGTTTGGCAACGGAGGAATGGAATTTTGGATTCACTTCTCCCAAATTTTTGCAACAATTAATTAAGCATAACAGCAGATCGCCGAACCTTAACCAATCACGGCTTTTGTTACCAGCAGCTTGAGCAACTTACGCCGACATGAAAAACACAAGGAAGGTCGTTACCTGCTGAAAGACAGAGAATTGATGTTGATGAGCATTGACGCATCGAACGGAGGCATTCGAGATCATTGACGCATCGATCTTCCTCGGGGCTCGGATCACATATGCTATCAGCACCTGCCTCATTAGCCGTTTTTATCACTGCAGATAAAATCTCAGTTATCTCCTTCTCTATTTAGTTTACTTTAGTTTAGTTTATTATCCCACTCTATCACCTCTGAAAGAGCACTCATTACATCGGTCTAGTGGTTAGTTAGGCTATACCTTGACGTGGAGACCAGAGTTCGAGCCTCGTTAGGAACCTAATTAGGGTGTGTGTAATATTTTGTATCTGGAAAAAAAAAAAAAAAAAAACCTGGATTGAATCCAAAATTCTATCTATTGATAGATTAACTTACCCAAAAAAAAAAAAAAAACCTTGGATTGAATCCCAAATTCTATCTATTTTCTGAAGGACCTTCAAATGTTTGAAAAGCAGAATCCTTGCCAGAGGATTTGTGGGCTTTGTTATATTATATTTCGATAAGTTCTTTTATTAATTGGTCAGTGGACAGTTCATAATTCCTTGTTGCCTGCGAGCATATCTTGTAGATGCTACAAAATCAGCGCGTGCAAGAAATTGGTGCTGATACATGCCAAAATTGCTGTCTTTTTTTCTTTTTTGAGAAGAAAAATTGCTGTCTTTTGAATGTATCATGTGCTTGTAGGCAGCAATTTGGATATCCCGGTAACGTTACGGCTACTGGATTCTACGCACATGAGCATGATCAGAGTGATCCAGCTAATGATATTGGGAATGTTTATATCACTGATTCAGTTCGTGGAGAAGGAAACAACAGTCATATTAGGCAAAGAGATGGGGATTAGGGGTATTTTGGTATATGTAGATATATTATGTCTTTATAAGTCCAACAGATTCATTTATGTCCTTATGAGGCTAATAAGTATAAAAAACTACACTTTTAAGGAATTAACCCTATAAAATTTGTGTTCCGTGAGGACATCCTTTTTCACCCCTAAATAAAGGAAAGGTTCTTGCTTTCTCTTTTAGGAAAGACTTTCAATAATAATAAACTTTTAGTTGTTTATAAGATTGGTTATACATATTGATTTTTAGTTCGATTTTTAAAAAAAAAAACATACTTACAACACATTATTTCAACATCGTGTTTTTTTAAATTTATAGATATAAAATATAAAATCATTGGTGTTAGATATTTTTTTATATATTGTTATCATTTACATTTGGGTTGTCATAACAAAACGGTGTTTGACCTATGAAATTCGAATTAAGCATTTGGGTTCTTAGAATACCCCTAAATTTAACGGATACACCTATTAATGTGATAATAGCTGCAAGGACTATCTATTACAAACTTAACCTTCCACTAATTAACTTGTACCTTATATGAACATCAATGTTGAACATTTTCCACTCTTTTACACGTTAGAAGTACTCATTAATTAACTCATTCCTCCCCAAGTTTAGAAATTGAACTCTTTGATTCCTCCCTAAGTTAGAAACTGAAGGTGCGACTTCTCTCTGTTTTTGAGGCATTTTTAAAGGAGATATTTATTCACACCACAGTAGATCTACCAGTGCACCACATTAGAATGAAAAAACATGGAAGCCTCGTCTATTTTATGCATCTGTTATGAATCCTAATACTTAATATGAGGCTCTATTGAAGTGTTGCAGCATTTTTTGTGTTGGCTGTGAGGACTCTTGGTGCTAGAAAGAATAGCGCAATTAAATGTCTTTAGTGTCTGTAGATCAAGACGTCTCAATTTTACTAATTTCATGTGTGATTTCTCAAAAATGCCACTTTTATTCTATCGGGGGGTAACCGACACTCGTCCACATCATGTTGTTTTTGGCACTTGTGTGCAAGAACTAATTGGTGATTTATTATGAATGAATGAATGCAGGAGAAGTATGGGTTGACTGAGGATGAAGCGAGAAGCAAAATGCAAGAGTTGAAGCTTGAGGAAGAGGGAGCTGCTGGAGACGTTGATAAGCTGAAAGCAAAAGCAGACAGAGAAACTGCAGCTGACAGGCAACTCTTTCCTGTTTGATTAGTGTTTCTTTGACAACACACCCTTCTTTTTTTGTACCATTGATCATTATATACGACACATTGATCATTATATTGCCTCACAAAAGTGAAAGTTTGTTTAGTCCTTTGTTTCGTTATGTGGTTCACCCATCAGCAATATTGTCATAACGAATGACACAATCACGGTGTAAGTCGGTGTAACTAGTGATGTATTTATTGATTGACATGTTTGATGTAAATTTGCCTGGAAGTGCTATTTGCTTTGTATCTTTTTTTAATGCTATTTTGCAGTCCAATGTCATAGTGGGCATTTTTGTTAAATCGTTACAGAGGCATTGCTGCAAGGGAAAACATATACAGCGGAATAAGTGTTGGTAGTGTGTTGGATTCCATCAAAGAGAAGCTAACTATGCCAAGAGACATCAAGGATGAGACACATGCGGCCACCAACTACGGAGGATCTAAGAGGGTTGTGGATCAAAGTGGTGGTGCCGGAGAGAAGGTCGGACAGGTGACCGGCGCCGGCGTCAAGAATGTAGACGATGGAGGCGTGGAGGTTAAAGTTGCCAAGTACGCAGGCACTAGGGACAAGCATTAACTCAGTTGGGTTGGGCAATTGGGCTAGGATAATGTATTGTAATAAACGGATATATGTACAAGTCTTTTTTTTTTCTTTTTTTTTTTTTGTTGTACTGTTGGATATCTGTACAAGTCTTCAGACTGAAAAATATGAAGTGGGTCGTCTTTATTGGAGTTTGGGCTTGATTTGGTTTATGAAAGTAATCTGTCTTTTAACCTGACCGAAAAATTCTACAGGCTTGGCATCCCCTACTAGTTTGAAATAAGATTTGTTTATGTCAATAGGCCAAAGTAACTTACGGGCCTGCCATTCCTTCTGGTGCATAGGCGAGTTCTATTGGCATCGACTAGGACGCCATATTTTACAAACAAAATTTATGTGGTGCCTATACAATTCACCTCGCTAAAAAAAAAATACAATTCACCTGATTTTATAATGGTTTAGGATAACAAATGGTTGATGATGATAAACCATGATCACTATGTCATTATTTTCATTCAATAAGAAATCTTAAAAATAAAATTTTTATTAAGTTTCAAATTTATCTTTTATTATTATTATTGCTCATGGATCATCAAATCACATTTTTTAAGGATCGCTTTATTATCAAGCCTTCAAACGGCAACAACCAATTTACATCTGCTTTTGAATATAATACAATTAATATATGCTCCAAGCAAGTCTAAGGTTTCTTGCTCTCTCTACTATATTTGAGATAAAAACATACGCCGTGGGTCTATCCCCATCATGACCATGACATACTTTATTCCGCCACATCCAGATCTCATACAGGGCTTCTCTTCACGTGTAAGTCCATTTTTCTATCCCAAGAGTTCTTCCTCTGCTAGCAGTCACGTTTAATCGCACCAATCCACCACAGTTTCGGCCCCAAAAAAGCTCTCTTCTCGTCCACAGGCACACAATGATTCCTGATCGCCTTCGCCAAGCTATAATCTCGAAGTGCATGAAGAATTGACTCATCGGTTTCCTCACACACATTACATCTCCGATCATCAATAACGTGTCGTGAGTATAGCATGAGATTAACCGGGAGAGCACCATACTATATTCCACAGCACATAGCTACCTCTAGGTGGACCTTTTAGGGCCCAAATCCGTTTCCAAATACCCCTTAGCTAGGTTCGAAGAGGGTACATTGGGACGCAACAAGTCATAACCCGAAGCCACCATATATTTTCCTTTTGGGTCACCCTTCCATCTAAAATCACTGTATTGTTTATCAAGGCCTTCCCGCGAATGAGAGTACGCCTTGCAAATTCCATGCCACGTTGGTGAGCTACCAACATTAGCCATAATCGTTAATTCCTTATATTTATGGGACAACACCTTAACCCATAAAGTGTCTTTTTGCGTTACAAGGTCCCACATCAACTTCCCTAAAAATGCTATATTAGGCAGTAACATGGTTTGCATAAGGTAAAATGATTGCAATGCTAAAGAGCTTTGGACATTTTGATTTCCAAATTTGTAATTTACTTCTCATGTTGTCCTCTACAAATCCGAAATGGGACACCTTTTTTCTTCCGTGGAGCAGGGGAACTCCAAGACATTTTCCTAGATCTCATGTGTGAGACATCCGCAGACACCATGCGATGGCAGAAATCGTTTGGTGACCTACGTTGCTGGAAGTGTAAAATCGGGATTTCAAGGTACTAATCTTTTGGCCAGAACATTTAGTTGATGCTGGACCAATATAAGATTTGTGTTCCTTGATGACCTCATTTTTCACCTTAAATAAAGAAAATTTTTGCTTTCTCTTTTAGGAAAACTTCAATAATCATTAACTTTTACTCCCTCCGTTCCACAATAAGCGGATAATCATTGTCAAAATATTTTGTTCCATTTTATGTGAGACATTACAATTTTTCAATACAACATTTATTGTGTTTTTACTTGATTTACCCCTATTTATTACATTAGGAGATATAAAAAACCAGGCCACATTAATTATATCCAAGGACATTCTAGTCATTTCATTGTAAAAGTTTTGGAAAATTAGGGATAATGACAACTTTTGGAATATTTTTGAGTAACATGACGGCCGCATATTTTTTATTGGGAGAAGGACAAATTCTATCATTTTTATAACAAGAAGGACAAAGCAAAAATAAAAAATAAAAAAATAAAAAATGCGCGCATGTTCTGTACCTGACATTTTTTAATTTCTTTTATCCTCTTTTCTTCTCCGATTTTCAAACACTCATTTGATCTGATTTCCAAACGGGATGAAAGTTTCAATTTGAATTTTTTATTTTTTTGTTTCTCTTTGTTTTGAGACTTGGTTCGATATCATTACATCGTTTTTCGTGAGATTCAATGTCGAATCCACTCAGTGAATCTCTCCAAATGAATTCAAAATCGGTGAATATCGATAGTAATTTCGACAGCGGATTTTTTGAAATCACGTCGGAATATATTGAATTTGTTCTCAAAATAAGGAGCATGAAAAATTAAAAAATTTGGTAAAAGATGGACGAGTGTTTAAAAGATGGACGAGAGAGAAAATGTGTTGAGTTTTATTTTTATTTTTATTTTTAAATGCGCCAGAAAATAATTAAAAAATAAATAAATAGTTTTGTCCTTTATGCAAAAATTTCAAAAGACTGTCATTCTCCATAATTGATGAAATGATGGTGTCATTATCCCTCATTAGTCATTACCCCTAAAAGTTAATGCATTAACTCACATCCTTAATATGCGTGATATTGATAATTGCTTCAGATAAATTAGAACATAGGGAGTAGTTGTTTATAAGATTGGTAATACATATTGATTGTGTGTAAAACTAAAGCTACCTACTGAGTAATATATAAAATCGACGACGAATAAGAGATGAGAGCTCTTATATTCAAAATTCAGGCTATTGGGTAAGAAAAGTACGTTTTGGGACGACAACATATTAGAGAGGAGAGCTCTTATATTAAAAGTTCGTTTCGATACGATGACGACATATAAGAGAGGAGAGCTCTTATATTCAAATCTCGCAATTATTGGGTGAGAAAAGTTCGTTTTGGTGGTTGAAACAATAGAAATCTTGAGTGTGTGATCTATGTTTAGAATGCTTTAAATATGGGGTCCAACGAAGTGAGTCTATAGCAAATAGCATGAGTTAATATGACACTACATTGACAACAAAGAGATTTAACATTTAAACAATACAAATGAGTGATTATGACATCTTAATGAAAATTCAACATATAAGAGAAAGAGTTTTTCTTCAAAATCTAGGGTATAGTGGGGGAGTAGATTTCATAATATAGTGGGTAAACATGATCTATTTAAGAAAAATACACTCATAAAAAAAAAAATATATTGTCTTAAGAATTATCTCTCAATAAACCTTCTCGTTTAAGATAGAGCATCGTTCCTTCCAGGGGCGAAGTATATATACCTAATTGGGTTGCAGATCTCGTTGAAAAAAACTCTATATTTTGCTTATAAAAAAATGTTTTGAGCTCTGTGAAGACAAAATTCTAAAGGCACCACATAATTACTTCGGCACCATATTTTACATGCAAATTTTTATATTTGAACATGATGCCGGAAATAAAAAATGTAGTGCCTTTTGAATCCCCCTAAATATATATATCGATCTTTAAGAATCTTTCTATGAGATTTGGATGATTTATTTAAGGGGCAAATGTCCAAAAGACCACATATAATACTTAATTCGGCAAAAATAGGGCGTTAAGAATTTTATTTTGGTTATAAGGATACATAATTAGTAAATGGACCAAACTACCCTAATTTTGTTTTGTTTTTGTTTTTTTTAATGTTTTTTCCTTTTTTCCGGGCATTTTTTTTGGGGAGTTTTTCCTGGTCGTTTTTTTAATGGCGTCTTAGTTTCTAGGTGTTTTTTTTCTGGTCGTTTTTTTTCCCTGGTGACCACCTCAATGAATTGACCACCGCGATGTAGACGCCTCGATGAAGTGACACCACGATGCATTGACCACCCTAGATCCATTGACCACCTCGATCGAGCCTACCTCCGATCTGCAGACACCGCGATCTGATGACCACCCCGATGCAGAGACACCGCAATGAAGTGACACCGCAATGCAGAGACATCGCGATGTTATAACATTTGACGATGCAGAGACACCACGATGCAGAGACATCGCGATGTTATAACATTTGACGATGCAGAGACACCACGATGCAGAGACACTGCGATGAAGTGGCACCGCAGAGACACCGCATTGCAGAGACATCGCGATGTCTCTTTAGCGTTCAAAAAAAAATCACGCCCAGAAGAAAAAAAAAAAACACTGCAAAAAAAAACGTGGGCAGAAAAGAAAAAAAAAAAACGCGGCCAGATAAAAAATCACGTCCAAAAAAAAATCAAAAAACAAACAAACATTTTTAGTTCCAGGAAAAAATAATAAAAAAAATGATAGTTTTATTACAGCTTCTTCATCTTGTGTCTTATAAACAAATAAAATTTCTTAATGCCCTAAATCTTATTAAGACTTCAAACTAGTCGTAAAAACAAATATCCATTTATATTTTCAATAAATAAGCATTTGCTTTAAGTTTTTATTAGTTTTAGAAACCTATGCACGAGAGGATCGACGTGTTGTAGGGTGGGGCATATGTCCCCAAGAATTTTAGAATTTTTTTATACATTAAAATGAAGTTGTACTATTAAAAAAAAAAGGGGATAATTATCCAAAATGATACATATTGACTTAATTAAGCGAGAAGACTTTATAGTGCAGCGGTTGTAAGAGAAGTTATGCAAGTGGCATACATTAGAAACTTCCATTTTTACTCTCTTTCACATAATACACTTTTATCGTGTGTGAGAGGTTAGAAATGAATGGTTGTAATGTATGTCACTTGGTACAACCTTGCTACAACGGTTGTATTATAAAATTTTTCATTAAGCAAAAACAACATCCAAAATAAACACTTAGTTATGGACACAAATTAGATAGAAAGACCAAACAACACTTAATGAAGAAAATAAAAAAAATAAAAAAAATAGGGGAATAGGCGCTATTGTTGGTGTGTTTTGCTTTATTATTTTTTTTTAATTATTTCCTGGACGGTAATAGTGGTTTTTTTTTTTTATTTACTGGACGTTAAAAGTTGTTTTTTTTCCTCGACGGTGAAAGTTTTTTTTTTCTTTTTTCTATTGACCACCGCGATAAATTGACCACCCCCGATCCATTGACCACCGCGATGCAGTGGCCATCCCTGATGCAAAGACGCTGCGAAACAGAGACACCTCGAAGAAGTGACACCGCGATGCACTGACAACTGCGATGAAGTGACACCGCGATGCATTCACCACCCCCGATGCATTGACACCGTGATGCAGTGGCCATCGCGATGCATTCACCACCGCGATGCAGTGACCCCCCGAATGCATTCACCAGCGCGATTCATGACCACCGCGACGCAGTGACCATCGCGATGTATTGACCACCGCGATGCAGTGACCATCCCGATACAGTGACCACTTCCAATGCATTGACCACCCCCGATCCATTGACCACCGCGATGTAGTGGCCACCCCCGATGCAGAGACGCCGCGATGCAGAGACACCACGATGAAGTGACACCGCGAATCGCTGACAACCGCGATGCAGTGACACCGCGATGCATTGACACCGCGATGTAGTGGCCATCACGATGAGATGACATTGCGAATCACTGACAACCGCGATGCAGTGACACCGTGATGCATTGACACCACAATGTAGTGGCCATCACGATGCATTCACCACCGCGATGCAGTGACCACTCCCATGCATTCACCACCACGATTTAGTGACCATCGCGATGCATTTATCACTGCGATGCAATGACCACCCCGATACTGTGACTACCGCGATGCATTAACCACCGCGATGACAGTGACCACCATGATGCATAGACACCGCGATGCAGTGACCACCGTGACGCCATGACCACCCCAATGCAGTGACCATCCCGATACATTGATCACCTCAATCCATTCACCACCCTGATCCATCCACCACCCACCGTTATGGCTCGATCGAGCCCAAAACTTTTTAGTCGAGTCGAGCCCTAGGGTGTATCGACTCAACTCGGCTCGATTACACCCCTAATGTGAATCACACTACACTTATTTACAAAGTTACCAAATTTGTTTATCAAATTGTATGTCACTGCATCAATTTTCTCTGATTCTAACCACCACAATGATAGTGACCACCACGATATAGGGATCACCCGATGCAGTGACCACGGTAATGAAGTGACCACCCCGAGGCATTGACCACCCCGGTGTATTGACCACCGCGATGCGGTGACCACCCAAATGCAGTGACCACCGCGATGCATTGGCCACCCTAGATCTATTGACCACATCGATGTAGTGGCCATCTCCAATGCCGAGACACCGCGATGCAGTGACCACCCCCGATGCAGAGACACGCGATGCAGAGACACCATGATGCAGAGACCCCCAATGCAATGACCACCAGGATGTAGTGACCATCAAGATGCTGACCACCCCAGTGCATCGACCACTGTGATGCAATGACCATCGGGATATAATAACCATCGCGATGCATTGACCACCACGATGCAGTGACATTTGATAAAGCAACACCGCGATGAAGGGACACCGGGATGCAGTGACACCATGATGAAGGGACACCGCGATGCATTGACTACCCCAATGCAGTGACCACCCTCGATCCAGTGACCATCCCGATGTAACGACCACCGCAATCTGAAAGGACCACCTCGATCAAATGACCATCGCGACGCGGTGACCACACCGATGCATTGACCACCGTGATGCAGTGACCACCTCTGATGCATTTACCACCGCAATACAGTGATCATCCCGATACAGTGACCACCATGATGCAATGGCCATCGGGATGCAGTGACATTTAATGATGCAACACCGCGATGACATTTGATATTTTTCCGACTTAATTTCAGAAAATCGATTTCTTTTCTTCAAAAAATCGACTTCATACAACATATAAGAACCGACTACGAGAAGTCAGTTCTTGGCTCCAAAACCGACTTTCACAAAGTTGGTTATATTGTGGCGCACAAATGATATACGAGCAAAATGGGTGTGTGCAAATAAAGAGCCTAAGAGTAATACCTAATTTAGTCCCTGTAAGGACAATGGGCACACTAAGTGCATACTGTCTTAGATCAGCTTCCTACTTCTCCAAAAAGAGGAAATAATTACATCTCAACATACATTTGACTGAAAATACTCAATTAAAAACAATAAAATGAAATATCTAAATTTACTTTTTTTTGAAATCTTTTCAAAGCTTGCTCTACTGATTAAAGAGAAATCAAGAATGAAACATCAACTTCTATGTAACTCAATGGCCTTAATCTGGGGTGCTTTTTCCCTGGTATAGACGTATGCGGACATGGTCCGTGTGGCGAAGATTACCTGACCACATTCATTCTCAGTATTTAAACTCATGTGGATTACGATCGTTTAACTACTCGGCACCTCAAAAACCTCACCACACAATAACTTCCCCTTAATCTGTTGTAGTCCTTTTGACCTGCAGTTACATACATTGACACTTAATTAAAGTCAACAGTTACTTGATTACTCTTGTTTACTGGCTAACTTTAGGCCTGCACGAGTACAAATATATATATATCCGAAACTCATATCCACACCAAGTTCCTTCACGTCATGTTCCACAATGAAATCATAACGCCCTTCAACACGTATTGATTCAACAGGTGATTTTGATGTCTCTAGAAGAAGTATCCTTTGCCTCTCTGTTTGGATTTCTGCCTTAATGATGATATATTTTTTTTTTTTTTTATCATTAATGATATCTCAGGATTCGAAATTGGAGGTGTTACTTATACTAATATAGTTGCAAAACATCTCCACCAAATATATCGCCCCGAAAGATTGAGGAAGGTTTATTTCCTTCCTCTTGTCACAAATTTCCATCCAAGAGAGCTTATTCTTTCCACTGGAAACTGCGAGTCTGCGATTTGAATATTATTTGGCAAACCAGAAGACATAACTCAGCCTATAATCAACCCCTGAAAGAAGAAGTGAGTGTGGATGTATTTTCAGCCAGACATATTCTTTTGTCGCTTTGATGAGGCTCCCAATAGCAATGACAACATCAATTGCACCATCAAGGAATTTTTCCTCTCGGTCCGTGGGTCTGCATTCAGCATACAAAGCCTTACTTGCAATTATCAGCAGCTCCTGAGCACTTTTCTCCATTTCATTGCATTGGCAAAAGAAATCTAAAGAAGAAAAACAAATTTCATGCGTCCAAGAAAGACAACAGAAAAGAGATAATATTCCAAGAAAGACAACAGTATACTTCCTCCATAGTCTTTAAATGTAAGTAGAGAATTCGGAAGTCCACCATGGATTGGTTTGCCACCATGGATTGGGTTACACCGTGCAATTGCATCTTGTCCAAGATCAATTTCAGAAATATTTTTGTACTCCTTCTGTTTGCTACCCTCTTCTTGAGTTGGAGCCATTTTCAAAAACACCCCAATTAATTAAGATCCAAGGTCCCCAGTACTCGTTCCAATACAAACTGCACAAAATTCATTCAATGTAGCATTAGTGGTCTTTACCTACATAGCAACATATTGAATCTGGAGCGAGGGAGTTGAGAGCGACAGAGTAAAGAGGGATGGGAAAGGAGGAATCTGGAGCGGTAATTAAGATCGGAATCGGAGGGAACGAGGAGGGGGAGCCCTTCCGGTGATCTTTTTCTCACGTGGGAAAGGGGTAGTTTAGGAAAGCTAAATAGAATGTCTTCTTATAAACAATGATCTCTTTTTGGTGTCCTAAATGACTAATTAAGTCTTAAAACCCGTCCTTACGAAAAAAAAAAAACACTAAAAAGATAAACTTGGCTTTGCCTTGAAAGATCATTTACTTACTCAAACAAAAAAAAAAAATTACAGCAAAAAAAAAGGTTAAATATCATTTAAACACTTTGTACTTATTTGCAACTGAATTTTCGATTGATCATGTGTTTTCCATGGCCAGTAGACTTGTCCCTTTTTCAAAATGATGATTTTTTATTTTATTTTTATTTTGCTAATGATTGGCTTCATGAACTCATGTTCTGCAGAATTATAATTTGTTTTATGGATCTATTAAGTTTTATCTATTGTTTTTCTTTTTTTTAGGAAAAATTATCTATTGTTTTAAATACAATATTATGCTAACGTAGTACTCCCTCCATCCCAAAATTTAAGTCAGTAAGCCTCCTGGGATGGATTTGTCCTATAATTTATTTTAGTTCACTAATACTATCGACATACGACAACTGACCCTAAGAATAACTAATAACAACGATAATAATATAAATAAACACACACATAGATATAATGTTATCGATATGCAAATGCAGTGTATTTACATCTACAAACAAGGCGATTCTTAAATGCTCTCTCGATTCTAAAAAATTACACTAATATATGTACAAAACATATCGTTTGCCCCCCTTAAATGTTTTATTTGCCTTTAAAAATTGTTAGACCCCGTGCGCAATTAAAATAAATAAACGAAAATTAAATCAACAATTTTATTTAATATATTTAAATGACTATATTACAATAATAATTGAAATAAGTTTATGGATCTATTAAGTTTTATCTTTTGTTTTTTTGTTTTTTTTTTTTGTTTTTTTTTAAAGGAAAATTTATCTATTGTTTTAAATACAATATTATGCTAACGTAGTACTCCCCCCATCCCAACATTTAAGTCAGTAGGTCTCCTGGGATGGATTTGTCCTATAATTCATTTTAGTTCACTAATAATATCGACATATGACAACTGAGCCTAAGAATAACTAATCACAATAATAATAATATAAACTAGTCAGTAGCAGATCGCGCGATGCGATGCGCGCTTGTTTTATATATTTTGTTTCGTTTTGAGTTGGCCGTTTCATTTGGGATGTAATGTATAAAAATCTGCAATATGAATTGTGTTACGTCTCCGATAAAAATCTGCAATATGAATTGAAGGGTCCACCAGTTTCCGTACAAACCATGAATATCACCTAAATCTACAAAATGTATTACACCGCCATAAAACACAATGTACAATAGAAAGAACCTTATGATTGAAGTTCCATCTACCATTCCTAGGAAAGAAATTTTCCCCATTTCCCATGTTCAACCGCAAAAAGCGAAACCGAAAAAAAAAACATTGGTTTACTGAGGCAACTAAAAATTAACAGCTACATTACAGCCTTACCTTGGAGCAAAGGCAAGAACTCACCATCAATGCTAGTAAAGTTCCCGTTAATAGTAATGCCACAAGACTGCAGTAAGAGGGTCACATCGTAGTTATTAATTTTCAAAGCCTGCACCCATTAAACAAGAACATAATAAGCACGGTTAACAATGTTAGGAAGTTAAACGTAATGATATTGGCCTTACATTGGTCAAAGATGTCATCCTCTCCTGAGGCTTTTGTCGGGTTTTTTCCACCAGAAAAGACCTTTGAAAAGTTGACAACGCTTTGGTGTAACGTTGCAGAGAAACCAGGGAGCATAACTACACCGAGGGTTAGATTATAAACAAAAAGGAGACTATGAAAGAATGTGGACTTCAAGAAGCGAGTGTTCACCTCAAGAGGAATATAAGTAGGCCTTTTAGGCTTCCCGACATTGATGCAAGGCAAGTCACCAGAATAGCGCAATTCAATCTTGCGGTGAGTCACAAAGTAGTCGTAAACAGTCACTTCAATAGGTTCAGCCTCTTCTTTATCTTTACTCCTTTGCTTTAGTGTGAAACTACAGAAAAGAATGCATCCGATTAGTTCTGAAATACCGTAACATCCATTAGCATAACAGGGGACAATTTACAAAAATGAAAAACGTTGCATTCATTAGTAAAGGCTTACAGCTGATCCTTGCAGGGTCTCTCACTCAAACCAGTAATCTTATATTCTTGATTGGATGGGCTAGCCTTCACCCTCAAGTTATTCAGAGAACGCTTAGCCTGGTATATTAAAAACAGAAAAACGTTTCAGCAGACAAGCCAAAGTGTATATAATGTAGAATAACACATCAGGGTCCACAATGAATACCTTAACCCAGTCAATGGAAAACGGATCCCTCACATTCTGATTGGCAATCAGAAAATCAACAACCGGCCCTAGCTGGATGATCATCGTAGTTGAGACATCTTTAAAACGGAAGGAAATGACTCGGCTTTAATTCAAGAAGGTAAAAATAACCTACACAACATAAAAGCGAACACGTAATATACAGCTATAAGTTACCAATGTTCAGAGATAAACCGCCCTGAGTGGTGCGGAAACTGGAATGCAATCCACGACATCCCAGAAGTGATTCGTGAGCAGCTGAATCTTTTGGCCCTTCGTGCTTTGGCCACGCCTCGCCATAGAACACACACGACTTCTTCTGATGTGTTCTATGTCACCTTGATTGGTGTGACATTGGGTGAAATGTACAAGGGGTGGGGGTGGGGGTAGTAGATCGTCGATGCCCCATTCTTTTCGACTTCCACGTAACCATTCTTCTCAATGAGAACTGTTCTTTTCGAATGGATCCATTTCTGCAAAGAATAACAAAGATTTAAGCATACATAAGAGCAACAAAAAAATTCATTAACACAGAATTAACGCATCATGTAGGAAGTTCAGTAGTAAATGCATAATATGTCCCAACTATTATTCATATAAAATCAGGAATCTAAGAAGTGTTTTGCCTACAAAAGTTAACCAAAATTGACATTTAAGGCTTGCATGCAATTACAGATCAAAGAAAAACACAACTCCAACACACTACATCCAACCAAATTTCAAGATTTCCTAAATTTATCAAGAAAACAGAGCTCTTAAAATTATTTCAGATCTACAAAAAGGGGTATATCCACTAATGGAAATAAAGCACCACAATCACCTTCCAAAGTATTTAAGTATTCAAAAACTGCATTCCAAAAGGGGAAAAAGAATTGAACACAGATTTTCTAAAGACATTATAGCTAAAAAATGGATGAGCAAAAGCTCAGCTAGCATTAAACACCAGCCTTTTTCAGAACATTAAGAAACCTACAAGTGCAGAAAGACATCAATGATATAGAAAAAAAACAAGCTAAACATTTAGGAATTCAGCGAGAATCAGTGGAAATCAACACATGCAGACCCAGATCCGCAAGTAATGAAGAGTCAAAACCCAAAAAATATGCAAATAAAATTGTAATAAGCATTTTACTTGATTATACTACCCAGTGACATGACCAACAGGTGACAGAGAAGGTGAAAAAGCTAGAGGAAAGACAAAAAAAGACTATATATCTGGAAAAATAAATAAAAATAAACACAGAATAAACCAGCCAACAACTACACAGACTCAGTCTGAAAGCATTTTGGAAGAATAAAATAACATCATCAACAGGAATCTCTTGTTGACAGCAAAACCCCCAAAAATCCAGTTTCTTAAACCAAAACAAAAACAAAAACAAGCTTTCGAACTGCTAGCTAACAAAAACCCATTTCTCATACCAAAAACAAAATAAGGCTAAAGATCGGTGACCGTAAAAGCTTAAAAACCACAAATCTGCGCAGAAGATGAACAACACCGCTAAAATACCAAAAAAGCTCCAAACAATAGCATCACCGTTCGCTAATTTTTGCTTTCTGGCAGCCACATTATCGGGTAAAAACAAAGCAAAAGCTCCAGATTTCTTACACAAAAATCAAAATAGTTCAAAACCCATTTTAAAACACCGAAAAATCCTTCAAAAGAAGCTAAAAAATCCACAAAGATGCTACCACAGATTACACCAAAACAGCAAACAAAATCCGTAGGAATAAGCAGAAAAAAAAACACTATACACTGCAAACAAAACCCACCGATACCGGAGGAGGAGCAGAGGTTTGAGCATCGATTTTTCGTGGACTTTTCTCCCAAGAACTAAGAACATGAAGAATTGAGCGTATCCAAAATTATAAATAATAAAAAAAAAAAAAACAAAGCAAACAACGGTGAATACGGAACACTTTCATTCAATGGAGGAAACGCGTATTCATCAGACAAAGATGACGGTGGTGGAAAGTGGCATCGGGAGAGACTGTGAGTGGAAACTTCTACCCATCCATTGCCTCTGCAGCAGTATAGATGTCGTTAGGTGTGATCACCACGTGTCATGGGTACAATATAAAACGACGTCGTTTTATTCTACCAGTGAAAAAAAACAAAAAAAAAAAAGGCAGAATACGACAAAATTGTCGTCCAATGGTTTAGTATTTAATAAGTACTCCCTTTTACGATAAACACACACATAGATATATTGTTAACGATATATGCAGTGGCGGAGCTACATACAACCAAGGGGGCAGTTGTTCCCCCTTGATCCGGAAAAATTACACTAACATATGTACAAAGCATATCGTTTGCCCCCCTTAAATGTTTTATTTGCCTTTAAAAGTATTATTGCCCCCCTTATCCGAGATCCTACGTCCGCCCCTGGACATATATGATATTACAACTGAGCGACATATGTGATATTACAACTGAGCCGATACATATATGGTTCAATTTTGCAACATCATTGATCAAGTCCTAGCTTGTGCGCTCGGAAACTTGGTTTAATCCGGGACAACAAGAGATTGACTTTTAGATAGACAAGGGTTTCCCGACCCAACAGACGCCAGCCATTGACTCGTTATGTGTTTGATACAACTTCTCGAGACACCATCATGGCTAAAATCGTAAGTCTCGAGCTCGTCGCACAACTATTGCACCCGTTATGTATATTGACGATGGTCAGAGTAGACATTGCCACGTGTCATTATAGGAATGACCCTGGTATGAACGAAGGAGATAGAAGGCTATAATGCTTAAGGCCAGGGCCCCATGTTAGTAAGACTCAACCACAGGTGGTAGGTCTATCCTTGCCCTTCCCGACTAACCCCCGCGGGACAGCTCGGTCACAACGGAGGGCGAGTGGTGCAACCCAGGCTGAGACGCCCTGGGGAACCCGGCGCAGGTCGTCTGGATCTTTCATCTGTTGATAATTCGCACATGTGCTTAATTGATAAGATAGTCACAGAAGAATCCCGTGATTATAGGTCTTCGATCCTATAGTTTAAATAGAGTGGTTATTATCCCTATGATGAAGGGATTTACTCAAATTAATCCTTAGGGTTTAGGAAATAAATCCTAGAGTCTTGCAGGACAAGAAGGACGGACGATACGGCCCCTATATAATGAAACCTTAAGAAACTACGAAGGACTTGATTCCAATTCAACTATTGGATACGTAGCAGAACTCGGCAGAAAACTCTGCGCCGCCTAAATCATACACAAATCACCATCCCCATTCTTGTTTCTCTTGATCATTCGTTCTAAAGGGTAATTGGGTCAGTAGGTGATATCCAACATCATTATATATTCTTGAGTCCTCAAGTATGTATGGCTCTAGCCAAAGACGCGTTTTCATTTACTTGCAGGCTCTAGCCGCTCTACTTTAATTTATTTAGTTGAAGAACAGGTTCCAGTACCATCCTAGCTACCAAGTGATTCTCTGATAGATTTAATGCACACAATCACATCGATATTAATGTGCAAGGACTATCTATTACAAACTTACCTTCCACTAATTAACTACTTGTACCTTATATAAACATCAATGTTGAACATTTTCATGTATCTAGTCTTTTACACGTCAGAAGCACTCATTAATTAACTCTTTGATTCCTCCTGTGCCAGAATCGTAATCGGTAGTTCGAGTGATCTTTCTGCAAGACGAAATACCAACTTGACTAAAAGTTCGGACTCAAACTCGACTGATCGAGCCTTAAAAAAAGATCGAACTCGACTCGCTAAGACTGATATAGCTTCACTTCACTTCAAAAGAACTCGATTATTTTCCTAGAATTTATTTAATTTTTAATGAAATATGGCAAGATCGAAATTCTTCGAATAATATTTTTTTAATTATGAAAATAATTTTTAATATAAATTTAATTTAATTAAATAATTATTTAATCAAGCTTCGATTAATTTCATGAGCTTTCTCGATTAATATATTTTAAAACTCGAGATCGACTTTTAATTGTTCGAGTAGAAATTTCGATTTCAGTCGAACTCAAAAACCGAATCGAATGATCTCTCTCTTGGTCAGATGAAGAATTTCACGAGTAGTCATAACTAGCATTTACTGCTCTATTCCTCCCTAAGTGAGAGACTGGAGGTGCGACTTTCCTCTGTTTTTTGAGGAATTTTTAAAAGTTTCGTGCGAAGCAGTGCCTGTGCGAGGGAGATCTCTAATTAATATGCTAAACAACACTAAATAATTTAATATTATTTTCTTTTTGACACTAACACTCAATAAATTCGATCGGATCCATCATTGACGATACTATGATAATGATATCATCAATTATAATACTAAAGTGTGATTGAACACACATATCAGAAAGCATGGCAAACCCATATAAGCGCCGCGCTTTTCAGACGATGCGCTCTCCTTTTATACGGGTTTGCCTATGCTTTTCTACATGTAGTATCGAAATGGCGTCCACGGGATCAATCTTTCTTCCAACATTGTTTCCCAAGATATTGTTCGTGTTGGCTCTTTTTTTGGCCTTGTGTGTCTTTTATATCCATTTGCGTGTAAGTTGTGTTGGCCAGCATTATAGACTCCACACTTAAGCCGGTTACAGTTAAAAGTGATATAATGAAATATAGTTCTTGCACTTTTACTAACACTAATTGGTTTTAATCAACTGGTAAGTGACGATCCTAATATGATATTGGTATCAAAGCGCTACAGTAAATCAATTAGTGTTAGTAAGACGCTTATTATATTTCCTTATATCACTTTTAAAATATATACATCATTATCATCAGTGTTACAATTCAGCTTTGACCATAAATATGTGTTACAATTCAGCTTTGACCATAAATATGTGTTACAATTCATCATTATGTAAAATAATGCTTGTTGATTATTATTATTATTATTATTATTATTATTATTATTATTATTATACTAAGGCGGTAGGTTAACACTCTATCGAGTTATTAATAACTAATAAATCAAGATAATACTCAATAATAAAATGCCATAAACTAGTTTGAGGGGGACATATTACAATCTGCCAACCTGGAACTACTATCAACTACACAATAAGTTTCCACTGACCTCTTTCCCAAAGAGGTAGAGGAGGTCGCTAGCAACCATAAGCGGATGCAAGATTTTTATTACGTGGTCAATAATTTGTCCTTTTTTTTTTTTTTTTTGTCTTCTAATTTGTATATTTAATTTTATATAAATATAAGTATGGGTCAATACATCAATTTAACAGGTCTATACTTCAAATTAGGTGATCAATTTCATATATGATGTGCCTAAAATAGTATTTCGGTCCGCATATCCTTGTTTGGGTCTGACGACCACCGACATTAGTGGATGAGACCACCAACTATTACTACCCTCGAGCTCGCAAGCCAAAACTAGAGCCGCGAGCCTTCGGATCCTTTCCAAACCCTCAACCCTACGCGACGACAGAAAGGATTAGGGGGCCGACACGCGATCTCATTCAATAAATGGGTCCGCCAGCGACCTCGATCATAACATTTAGAGGAAGAGATACCTCAAGTTCAACAAAACAATTATATAAATGGAGGCAGTAGAGTGCGAGAGTAAGACAGGACGGCGAAGCGGGCGACCTACGCGATCCTATGAGGACGCCGCCGAGATATTCGATCCACTTACCATCTAGATATTTAGTTTACTTAACTATTAAGACAACGTGTAACACCTGTCTTGCTTAGCCCTTAAGCTTCCTCCTCCTATAAATAGGAGGGCTATGTAACTCATTCAAGAGGCCGGATAATAATATATAGTACAAAAGGCAAAGCCAAATTGCCCCCGTCCTCTTCTCTTATAAGAGCACCACCGCCGGAAACCATTGCCGCCACCAGGCACCACCGGCAAACACCACTTTTATATACTTTTATAGCCAGATATCCTACGTATAAACACCGCTAAAAGCATGATCACATTTTCGGCATCATCAGTTGGCTCCGTTACCGGGAAACGACATTTTCGTCACTTTTCCGGCCATATCTAGAATTTCCGGCGGCCTAAAACCACCTATTTTTGGTTTTCCGGCCATGTCATCAACAAGATCTTGATCTAGACTTTATAGATCTTTATTCAGATCTAAAAAATTTTGTGTATAAATCTCCAAGTCTTCATAAAAACTACCCTCCGATCACCAGCTGCCGGGAAGACTCTCTGCCATAAACTATCCTTCGATCACCGCTCCGATGAATGGGTTTGTTCAGCAAGCTGTTGAGAATATGGGTGTCGAAAGGAGGACGAAGAGTGTTACGAGTGGCTTTAGATCGGAGATTTTACCGGTGACCACTGAGTTAGCCAAGGAGTTCACCGTTCTTGACCGGTGGTTTGCTTCAGTTCCGGCGTTGACACAACCCGATCGGTTCTATGTCCGCCCAGCTGCCTCCCATGGAGCATCAAATAATATGAGTTGAAGATGCAGCCGCATGGATGTCCAAAATGGGCACATCTGCTGGGACTATTATTGACAATAAAGTTTTAATGGCAACATAAACACGAACTCTCAAGCTCGCCAAAAATACGAGCCCTCGACGAACTCTCTATCAACGAGCTCTCCAGGTACTAGCTCTCATTGGCATTAATTCTCGTTTTTATGACTTGAATAATTATGCTTCATTATTGGGAACTCACCTCACTATAAGTGAAGGATAGAGCTATCTTTTATACTATTCAGTAGCTCGTCCAGCTCTAAGACCGACCTTCAGCTCGGCAAGCTCTAAGTCCGACTCATCGGCCAGCTCTAAGACCGACCTTCAGCTCGGCAAGCTCTAAGTCCGACTTCATTGGCCAGCTCTAAGTCCGACCTCATCGGCAAGCTCTAAGTCCGACCCATCGGCCAGCTCTAAGCCTGACCTCGGTCGGCAAGCTCTAAGTCCGACCCATCGGCCCGCTCTAAGCCCGACCTCGGTCGGCAAGCTCTAAGCTCGACCTCAACATTTGTTTCAGACAAGTTAATCGAGATCTCAATCTTGTCCAGAACAAGGGGCCGCGGGAAATTCTTTTCCGAGCATACAGCTTTGGTTGAATTTGTTCCCGAAGAAAGCTCGTTACGTCATAGCTCGATCTTACTCAAACAAGGGGCATCGATAATCGAATTTTTGATTCAGTCATCGAGCTCAACAAAATTTATTTCAACCAAGTTCGTCCTCAATCTTTCTTGAAACAAGGGGGGCGGAGGTGGAAATTTTTAAACAACCAGGAATGACCCAAATTCGACATTTATTTCAACCAAGCCACAACGACCTTGCTTAAAACAAGGGGCCACACATCGGATTTTTCGATTCAATCATCGACCTCAACCGAAACAAGTAAGGCTTTCAGCTCAGTTATTTTTAGCAAGTTCAATTCTTTAATTTCCTAGACCTCGCAAAAAACAAGGGGGCTATATATATATATATGTACGTATATCGAACCCAGATAGCATACTCGAAAAAGATGGAATATTTCGAGCAAAAATAAATGTGCGAGCTCAAAAATACTTTGGGAAAATTATCAAAATAGCAAAATAAACATGCATTCAAAACCCAAATCAGCCACAAGTCGGATTCGAAAAATAAAGTATTACAAACAAATGAAAATTCGAAAAGCCAAGACCAAAAGTGTTGATAGATTGCAAGCTCCACATCAATGAGCTCATTTTATTACAAGCTCCATATCAGTGAGCCCATTTATTACACGCTCTCTTATTACGAGCTCTCTACTACAAGCTCGCCATCAACGAGGATTTTCTTTGACAAAAGTCCGTCCTCTTAATAGCACGGCACAAACAAAGCTATAAGCCAATCACTTTAAGGTCGCTGGCTCGGCAAAGACGGTCCTAAATAGACCCGTAGTTAGCCGAGGCCGTTTGTTTTAAAAGCACGGTCCTTAGTGAACAAGTCGTCGTGAGACGACGAGGTCACAAAAATAGACCGAAGTTGCTTCGAGGCCGCTTTGTTTAAAAAGCACGGTCCTTAGTGAACAAGTCGCATCGCAGACGACGCGGTCGCAAAAATAGACCCGAAGTTGCTTCGAGGCCGTTTGTTTTAAAAGCACGGTCCTTTTTAAAAGCACGGTCCTTAGTGAACAAGTCGCATCAGACGACGAGGTCGCAAAAATAGACCCGAAGTTGCTTCGAGGCCGTTTGTTTCAAAAGCACGGTCCTTAGTGATCAAGTCGTATCGTACGCACGACGTTGCAAAAATAGACCGAAGTTACTTCGAGGCCGTTTGTTTCAAAAGCACGGTCCTTAGTGAACAAGTCGCTTCGCACAACAAGGTCGCCCAAGGCCCTATAAGTCCGTCCGGCTTAATAAATACGGCACCAACAAAGCCATATGCCAAAATTTTATAAGACCGACCTCTGCAGTCGGCATCATATCAAACTCGCCTCGGCGAGCATTTTATAAGACCGACCTTGTGTCGGCATCATATTTAGAACTCGCCGAAATGGCGTATATGTAGTGACATCAAGAATCATATATGAAGGAAATCAACAATTTTATGTAGTGACATTAGTAATTATATATGAATGACATCAACAATTTATGTAGTGACATCGGCAATCATATATCAGAGAGAGACATCGTGATAAAGTGACACCGCGATCACGCAGGCCACCCGATCGATGAGACACCGCGATGTAGAGACCATCGGGATCAAATGACATTTGATGAAGCAACACGTGATTACATTTGATATTTTTCCGACTTAATTTCATAAAATCGATTTCTTTTCTTCATAAAATCGACTTCAAATGGCTATATTTGATATAAAACTACGATCAACATAAATCGTTCACCTTAATTCATATTTTTATGCACGACCGACATCGCAATCATATATGCAATGATATCAACATTTTATGCGATGGCGACATTGGCAATCATATATCGCGACATCAATAATTTATGCAGATGGCATCGGCAATCAAATATGCAGATGACATCAACATTTTATACAAATGACATCATCAATCATGTATGAATGACATCAACAATTTATGTAATAACATCGGCAATCATATATCGTTTCATCAACAATTTATGTAGTGACATCGGCAACCAAATATGTAGTGACATCAATATTTGGGACGGAGGTAGTCCATGATATGAAAGTTGGATAAAACACGCCCTTATAAACGAGACGCGCTCGATGAAGTGATACCGCGATCATTGACCACCCCAGCATCCATTGACCACCGTGAATGCAGCCGCCACCCCGATCTGCAGACACCGTGAAGCGGTGACCACCTCCGATCTGAGAGACACCGTGATCAGATGACCACCCCGATACAAAGACACGCGATGCAATGACCACCTCCGATGTAGAGACACCACGATCAGAGAGACACCGCCGATGAAATGACATCTGCGATGCACCGACAACCGTGATGTAGTGACATCGCGATGCATTGACCAACAAGATGCATTCATCACGGTGATGCAGTGACCACCGCGATGCAGTGACGCCGCGATGAAGTGACATTTGATGACGCGATGATGCGACACCGCGATTACATTTGATATTTTTCCGACTTAATTTCAGAAAATCGATTTCTTTTCTTCTTCTTTTTTTTCATAAAATCGACTTCAAACGGCTATATCTTTTGATAGAAAACTACGATCAACATAAAATTTCTCTCTAATTCATATGTTTTTGTCTTCTTTATTGTGATATCTCATTTTATGAAGCGACACCTTATGCAGTGACACTCAATGACACCAATATTTTATGTAGTGACAGACAATAACAACATTTTATGAAGTGACATTAATGTCACTGCATTGTCAATGAGGAACAACAAACAAAAATGATAATCTTGCTACCAATGTAATTCAAAATTATGTCTGAATATTCATTTGTAGACACCCAAAAAGGGACCATTTAATTCATAGATAACTTAGAACTGAAAAAGCAAAAGGAACATCTACAAAAATGAATGTGAATACAGTGATGTTTAAAGGAGTCAAGTAGTGAATATAAATGCCCACAAAAAAAAGTTGTGAATGTAAATAGATACTTCGAGATATAACTATAAAAAAATTTAGTTTGGAGCAACAGGACATTAACTCATAAAATATGCTGCAAAAACACCAAGCCCAACCTCAAATCATCACAGAAAAGACAGCAGCATTCAACCAGCAACTACCAAAAAAAAAAAAAAAAAAAAAAAAAAAAACAACAACAACAACAGCTTTTTGGTTTTAAAAAACAGCAGATTTCCAAGATGCAGAGCAACATTTCATGTCAAAAAAATAGCCTTTGATCCATCGCAATTCTGCAAAAACTAGCCAAATAAGGCTCTAATAGCCAAGAGAAAACCTGCTCCCAGAATTTGCAGCCTTTGTGAGACCACTCCTATAATGAGTGCATCAAAAACAGTATCAAACTTCTTTAAAAAAAAAAAAAAAAAAATAGCATCATATTTGCACTGAAGAAGAAGCTATTCGATCAATAACCCCCAAAAGCCAAAAGCAGCTAAAACATGTAGCATAAAAAACAACATATAAGGGGCAATGTAAAGAAAAATAGCAACTGAATCCAAAACAAAGCTAGATCCACATGAGGCGTGTAATGCCAAATTCATCATATAGCAGCAGCAGGGAACTTGATAAGCCCTTGAAAAAGAGAAGCACGCCCCAGAAAACCCAACTTTAGCACTTGCTTCAAGGTATTTGCCGATATGACCAGTTGCTCCGATTATTAAAATCTTGCTCTCCGTAGACATTAATTCCCAACAAATCATAGAGGAAACTTTTCATAAACAAAAATATTGAAATATGAACAATTTGTGTGGCAACAGTAACCAACACTTATCAGTGGAGGATACTATATAAACAACTTAAATAAAAGAGATTGAAGAAGAAAGCAGATCAAACGCAAGAGCTCCATCTGATATGGTGATTGAATTGAAATGTTTTTTCATAAAATTGAAGATTTGAAAGAAGAAAAAAGCGAAAAAAAAAATTGCGAAGAAGAAGGAAAATGAACAGACAAAGGAGCACACAGGGGATATGTTCGGCGTTTTTTTCCCCTCTTTCTTTTGATTTTATGTACACCGCTTGTTATAAGGGTAATTTTGTCATAGTATTATTATTTTGTCATTATAATTAAATAAGATATAAATATGTCCTAAGTGTTTATTTAAGTCCCAAAACACGTCATTATAAACAAATAACACTTTATTTAATACATAAAAAAAAATCTACCACAATTTATATAATAATCCAAACCCCAAAAATTCAAATTCTCACTTTCTTTGTTCTATTGCCTAGTTCCCCTCCCCTCCCCCCTCCCCCCCTTCTTTCCGAAAGCCACTCTCTCTCTCCCCCACAAATCTTTTTCTCCGTTCAACATCGTCTTCATCGACATGTCCATTTCCATCTCAAGTTCCTCATCCTCCTCCGCCTTACTTTTCTGATCCACATGCATTTCGTTATTTCCCTCAACGTGCCTCTTCGTTATCCAATTTAATCTCCCGGGACCCTTCTCCAATCAATGGCTGATTAGAATTCAAACTATCACCACAGCCTACTGATTTCAATTACAAGATTATTTACCGGATTAATATTGTTGTCGAAGAAAAATCAGGACTAAAATTACAAAACGTGTCTACTTACGTGACTAATTTTGTAATTTAGTCTAGGGATCAAAACACGTGAACAAGCCGTAACAACAATGGACCCACCGTTCATTTTGGAAACTAAATATGTCTGGATCTCTTTTGATTTTGTGTTGCATGTGCACCCTCCTTTATTTATTGCCAAAATACAGTTTCACTAGGAATCAAAAATTACCGGGGCAATATTTCATTTATAATTAAAAAAATCAATATACCTCCTATAAATCTCGCAGCTGTCGTCTTTATTCCCAAATTAAGGAAGGTCGTCTTCTTATTTCTTTCTTTTTTTCTGTGAATATAGTAGTGGGTAGGGTGGTAGAATAAGGTGGTGGTGAAGTTGTGGTTAGGAATTGAGAAGTTGGGTATATTATTACTATGGCCACAAAAGGGCTGGTGGTCTATCTATTGACGGGTTTTTCGGTGGCTATTCTTTCGGCTTTCTTATTCAACAACGGGTTTCACGGTCTTCATTCGGAGTCTTCTTCTTTTCTATTTGCTTCCAAATCCAATTTCACTCACCCCACCGCCAACAAATCTGATTTGAAAAATTGGCCGGTAAATATTTCTCTTTTTTCTCAGCAGAAATTAAATTATAACGTAAACATATCCTAATTGGGACCTCGCGTTACCATGTTTTTTTCCGACCCGGTTATCATTTATTGGATTAATAATTTTTGGGTGGTTTTATGTTTATCGCTGAATTGGGTGTGTGTGTGTGCGTGATAGGAATTGAAATTTAGCTGGAAAATTGTATTGGCGACGATAATTGGATTTCTGGGATCAGCATGTGGAACAGTGGGTGGTGTCGGCGGTGGCGGTATATTTGTACCGATGCTAACGTTGATTGTCGGTTTCGATACCAAGTCCGCCGCTGCTATTTCCAAGTGTAAGAGCTTCCCCCCGATTACCTTTTATCTTTGTCATTAATTAGCAATTAATTAGAATTTCCTTGTGTTTATTTTGGTAATTGTTAAAATTACATGCATGTGGTGATGATGCCTTTTTCTGGCTACACACTTACAGTGAAAAAGAGTTGGAATTTTCCTTAATTTGGATTCTTTCAACACATGTATGCATAATATGTTGTCCACATATAATTAACTTGAAAAATGACAGGTATGATAATGGGGGCATCAGCATCATCAGTTTGGTACAACTTAAGAGTGCCTCACCCATGTAGAGAAGTGCCAATAATTGACTATGATCTGGCTCTTTTGTTTCAACCTATGCTCATGTTAGGGATTACCCTTGGCGTCTCTCTCAGTGTTGTCTTCCCCTATTGGCTCATCACCGTCCTCATCATTATTCTTTTCATAGGTACCCGCCCTACTCTTGATCAATCAATCCCTCAATTTAATTAATCTGCATAATTTGTTAATTTCCTGTTAAACTAGCCTTCAACTCCTCAAAAAAAAAAAAAAAACATATACCCTTGTTTTGTACTTTCTTTTGGCATCGTGTCTCATCATCTTTACCCTTGTTTTGTACTTTCTTTTGTACCCTGTTAAACAACATACGTTTGCCTTTGGACAGGAACTTCCTCTAGATCTTTCTACAAGGCTATTGAGATGTGGAAGGAAGAGACAATCTTTAAGGTTTGTTGTTGTAAAACTTGGCCCTTCTAACCTTTGTTCTTTTAAAGTTTATTACCCATCTGTAAACTATGAAGGCAGAAAGGTGCCTGGTTAAAGGTACTGAATCAGTGAATTTTTATGTTTTATTATTAAAGATGATTTTAGGCTAGCTATAAGAATCTTTACCTTAATCGAAGGGAAAAAGGAAGATACGTTACTACCACAAAGGTAGGACACAACGAGTGATAACACACAATTCCATCATTCATCATGATCTGACTCATTATAATCAATGGTAAAAAAATGTATTGTGTCGTACTACTATTGCGTTGACAACCGCTATATAGTAGTAAGATCACCTTAAGATATAAAACTTCCTGCCTTTATGTGGATCCTTGAAAAGCCTGAATCATTTAAGCATACTGGGAGGTTCTACTCTGGAGACTCCAACATAAGGAGTGACCCGTGTGGCAGTCCTTAGGTTAGAATTTCCGGTCCCCTATTAGTAGGGTTGACTTAATCAATAGAAACAACAATATTAAAATAGTACTGACAAAGACATCTTTTTTTTTTAAAAAAATACAAAGACATCTTTACATGATAGTTTGTACTATTGTGATAGCAGTTACTTTTTTTTTTTTTTTTAAGGCTAATTTGCCAACTTTTACAGCTGTTGTTATTTTGTTGTGATTGCAGAAATCTATGGCGGAGCAAGCTAAAACCCATCTTTCTTCTCGCGGGGAACGTAAGTATTTTCAGCAATACTGTATTCAAAATCTGGAAGAAAAAAAAAAAAAAAAGATCTAGCTTTTAGTTGAAGATTTGGGACTAAACCTTTTCGATCCTTTCTTCCAGTTTTAATTGATACCGAATATGAACCACTGGTCCAAAAGGAGAAGACAAAAATGGTAAAAACAAGGCTCTAAATTACTAGAAGTTTGATATGCATTAAAAATTTGTTGTACATGTACCACAACACGGCATAGCAATTAAGGAGTAGCAAAGTATCGTAAAGCATCGCAAGACATATATAGTGCATCACTTTGTTATGTTTTGCTACTGTCTCATTGTGGTACATGTGCACATATCATTTCTGAAAAATTAATACTAAGTTTTGTTTGTGTGAAATTATTTGTTCACCACACATTCACTTGCTTAATTTTCCAATAAAAACTTTCTTTTCCATTGATCAAAGTGCATCACTCGTTGAATGATACATGTACGTCCCACTGAGATTCCAAAAGTGTAACGAGAACATGTGTGTAGTGGATATATTATTTCCAAATTATTATTGTTTATTTGAATACTGTGTTGAATTCAATTCACATTGTGGTTGCATGGCAGCAAATTATGAGTTCCAATCTAAATATAAAGAGAATGTTGGTACTGCTAGTAGTATGGTCTGGCTTCCTTCTTCTTCAGATCATCAAGGCAAGTGGATTATTTCATTGGTTAAGACCTTGTTTCTTGCATGATCCTTTCATATTAAGGAAGTGTTTTTTTTTTTTTTTTTTTAATTAACGTACACTTGATGAGATATCAATCAATGTCAATTTTTCAGAATGATCAAGCGGCTTGTACTACCTTATATTGGGTCCTCAATCTATTACAGGTAAGTATTTTATTTTTATTTTTATTTTGGTTGAGAAATTAATACAGATAAAAGTTGAATACTCTTAAAATTAATTAGATTAGTTTAATTTTGTAATTGTAGCTGCCGGTTGCACTAGGAGTGTTTGGGTATGAATGTGTAAAGCTGTATAAAGAGAGCAAAAAGAGGAGAAAAGAAGGGAACACAGAGTGGATATGTGAAGCAGACATACAGTGGACAGTAAGAAACCTGATATTCTGTGCAGTGTGTGGGATCTTAGGTGGTACAGTTGGTGGTTTGTTGGGTTCTGGAGGTGGATTCATTCTTGGGCCCCTTCTCCTTGAAATTGGTGTTATCCCTCATGTATGTATTTTCCTTTCGCGTCCTCGATCTACTACTATTCCCCTTTCTCTTTCTTTTTTTCCTTTCTAACTTGCTTTGCCGCTTTTTGATGAAAATCTTTTCATCAGTTGATTTTGCCAACTGCTAATTACAGTAAAAAATGTTTGTATAATTAATGTAAAATAAACATTATACTGAGATATTTGATTAACATAGTTTACCAAAACGAGAATAATAAATAAGTCTAAATAGTTACTGCATAAATAGTTATGCTTCAAAGATCGTCTCTAGCTAGACCCAAGTTTTTGTATATGTTTGGTCAAAACATTATTATCATTGAAGAAGAAGATCAAGTTGGGTTTGGGCGGCATCTTTTTCCGTGGCAAATGTGTGGTGTCTTATTAAGTTGAGAAATCAATGTTTGCTTTGATTGTGTGCTTTATTATATATATGGATGGTTGAGAGGTTGTGTACGTATGTATGTGCAGGTAGCAAGTGCGACAGCGACGTTTGTGATGATGTTCTCATCATCCTTATCTGTCGTGGAGTTTTATCTCCTCAAGAGGTTCCCTATTCCTTTTGGTATTTTCCTTCTTCTTCTCTTCTCTTCTCTTCTCAATTATAATAAAATAAAATATAATAAAATAAAAAATCATCTATCCTTTCCCTTTCTTTTTCTTTGTTATTACAACACCATATACAGACAAATAGCACGTAATTATTCAAGTTTCCCTATATATATATATATTCTAATACTAGTAAATTAAATAAATAAATAAAAATGGGGTACGGTACGTGCAGCTTTATACCTCATGGGTGTGTCAGTGTTGGCTGGCTTTTGGGGACAATTCTTTGTAAGACGATTGGTCACTATTCTTAAGAGAGCTTCAATCATTGTTTTTATCCTTTCCGGTGTCATCTTTGCCAGTGCTCTCGTTATGGGTAAATTATTTCTTTAACATTCTTTTATTCTTTAATATTCAAACTTGTTAGTTAATTAATTTGACGACATGTGTTTTAGGTGTGGTGGGCGTGGAGAAGAGCATAACAATGATAAACAATCATGAATTTATGGGATTTTTAGATTTCTGTAGCAGTCAATAATTCTTCTAATTTAAGTTGATGTGCTCCTTCAGATCAACTAGTCAAGTGGGCCAAGTGGCTGGATTATATACTTTCAGAGAAGAAATTAAAGAAAAATAAAAGCAGCAGGGATGGTTGTCTACGCTTGTTAACTAGACGTTAACACGAGCATTTGTCAGCCTTTCCGTTGCTAATGAATGTGTTAACTAGACGTTAACACAGTTTGTCTCCCTTTTCTCGCTCTCATTTGTGATTTACAAATTACAGTTTTTGTTTCGTAATGGGTTATGTAATGATAATGATGTGATTATGAATGCAAGTTTTTATTTTATTTTAATTTAATGTTTGCATCAATATATAGCCTTTAAAATAAAATAAAAATATCAATGATCTTATGTGATCCTGGAAGCCGTCCTTGTGTAATCAGTCGGAGACGGTGTAAAAAAAAAAAAATGGTTTGGAATACCTTCACAAGTCATTGAAGTGTTCATCTTCTCGGGTTTACTCCTTAGATTCCACCGGAATGAAAAATAGAACAACAATTAGGCTTTCTTAGAGTTCCAGCATTGGCCAATTGCTACACCCGTTTCAGAGATTGAGTCATTTATCTAAAAATGAGTGTTCGCCGAGTCAAATCATCTATCTTAATCCATTATCGCACGAGCCGCCATACAATATACCAGAGATTGATGCGGAAGCATTAAAAAAAAATTAGAAATGGCTTGAAGAGATGTTCATCACTACCTCTTCGATCACCACCGCAGGTCTAGCAATAGTGCCGCGGATCCGGTGCACATGCTCAATCTTCATAAATCTATAAATAAATGAGTGAGCTCGTGACGATCACTAAGGAGTAATAAGTATCAATTGACATGCACATATATCCACCAAGAAGAATATACATGGATAATAATTACTCCTTCTGTCTCAATTTGTTTGAGACGTATTCCATTTTTTCGTTGTCCCAAAATAATTCTCATTTCCACCTTTAGAGAAAAAGTTACCCATTAAACTACCTAAATTGGAGAAATATTTTTGTGGTGTCTCTGTACGTGTGGAGATACCGTGTGGTTCAATATAAACCACACAATTTCATTCTGTATGTAAACAATGTGGTTCTGATCATTTCAACCGTCGCTGCACTTCAAAATCTCCTCTCCACGTATGTATTTCCCAATTGGGGAAATAGGCCCTACTTCCATGTCTTTACTTTTGATGGTATTGTTTAAAAGGACAAAAATGGAAATTTAACATATTTTAAAAGACTGTACAACCTATTAAATGACGTTTTCTTAAACATTGTGAGTTTTAAAATGCCTCAAACAAAATAGAACGTAGGAAGTATAACAAACAATTTAGCCGATGAAGCAATTCTACAACAGGTATCTAGCTAGCCATAGCGCTCTGATATATGTGTAGCATTATGCGATATATACAATATATATATATATATATATATATATATATATATATATATATATATATATATATATATATATATATAAACTAATAATCTAGTTAGTTATGTGCCATATTCTCCTCACCATACTCTTTCTAATTAAACTTTTAATTAATTAGGGCCTTGAGTTAACCTAAGTTCAGTTAGCTACTTCGTTTACATAAAAAAAAAATTTTAAAAAAAAAACAAAAAAAGACCATGCTTCCTCTAAAATTATATAACATGAAGGGTGTTCAGAATTAATTAAAATAGGTTTTTGTCCAGAAGGACAAACTAATTTAATTATCAGAATCTAAGGAAACTAAATATTAATAAGGACAAAACATGTGTAAACTTACCGATATACCCTTTTTCATAGATAGATAAACATGCTCTTTTTTTTTTTTGAGGGGTAAAAGAGAATTTATTTAAAAACTAGGAGACATCCACCATACAAGCATGAGTTACATGGGAGGGAGGAGAACAACCCCATTCTAGACATCCAACAAGAGTGAGGCCTTCCCTAGCTCTTATTTTATGCTTCTGTTTTGTCCGCATCACAGCATTAAAATGCGATTAGGGTTACAGGGGGTTTGTTGTGGGGTGAGCGGCGGCGGCTGCAATTTCTAACAAAAAAAAAAAAAAAACCCTCTAACCCCCTCTAAAAAAATTTCTAATTAATGGAAAGAATTTGAAATTCTTGCTGATTTGTTTTTGACATAAATCGCCAATTGAGGGCTGTAAGGATGTTGGGGGAAAGATTCCGACTGTGGGAGGCCGGAGAAGAGAGAATTGCTGCGGGAGAGGTTCGCCGAAACGAGATTTTTCGTAAAAGAGAATTGCTGATTTTTTTTTTTTTTTTTTTTTGCGTAAAAAGAGAAACAGAGAAACATGTGTAGCATGGAAGATTTGTAAAAAAAAAAAGACGATGGAGAGGAGGCTGCCGGGAAAAAAAAAAAAAAGATGAGGGGGGTTTGATTTGGGGCGGCTCGGAGAAGAAGGGTTCTTCGCCGGAGAAGATTGAGTTTCGCGAACGCAAGTACAGAGTTAGGAATTGTTTACAGAGAACCACCGGAGGTGCAAGTGTACAGCCGATTGGAGGAGCCAAAGTGCCGTGTGGCGGACGTGATGGTGGCCGGTCGTGATGGATGTATAGTTTCTTCAAGCTGTTTTTTTTTTTTTTTTTGGAGAAACTTTAAGGTTTATGGTTGTTACTATTAATTTTCAGAAGTTACTATATTTTTTGATGTAATTTTATCTATTTTACGGGCTGTTACTCCTTGTTTATTGACGTTATTACATTTTTGGGACGGTTACTACTTATTTATGGGATGTTACGACTTGTTTATGAGATGTTACTACTTTTTTACGACTTGTTTATAGGATGTTATGACCTTTTCATTGGATGTTATGACATTTTACAAGATCATTAATTCTTGTTTTTAATCACATTACTTGTTTATTGACCGTTACTATATTTTACGGTACACATACTACTTGTTTTTGTATTATTACTACTGTTTATTGGATGTTATTACTTTTCCATTGGATGTTACTGACATTTTACTATTTTTATTATTACTTGTTTTGAAATTTATTATTTTTCATTGGATGTTCTGACGTTTTATGGGTTATTCTTACTTATTCCTCGATTATTCTTATTAAAATTATAAAGGGGCATTTTTGTCACTATATTAGTAATTTGTCCTTACTAATAGGGGCTAGAAGGACAACAAAAAAAAATAAAAAAAAAAAAAATAATAATAATAATAATAATAATAAATGGATCCAGAAAGACAAATTTTAAAATCAGAGATTAGCATCGATCTCATCAACCTTTGATTATCTTCACTTAGAAACTTAGGGCAGTAAATATAATTACAAAAGAGTACTAGTATCATGCACGACTCTTTAATTAAACATTTGTTGGCGGCTACGGAAATCGGAATTTAAGATTCCCTTTATAAATAGTACTTGTGAGTTGTGACGGCTGTTTGAATGAACAGAAGGTGGTGAAAAATTAGTATAAAAGTAATGAAGGAACGTACACCGAAATTATTAAGATCCAACAATTGAAAAGTTGGATTGACTAATTATTAAATAATCATATCAGGTAGGTAGGTAGGTACTAGGTACTGCTCCAAGTGCCCGGGGGCGGATCCTCTGCCGTGAAGGCTTCACAACTCACTTTCTCGCGCGCCAAACGACGTCGTTTGGCGAGGGAAAGCGACAGCGTTTGGTCTTAAACTTTAAATTAGGGCAAGGACGGATACACTTGGGCGGCGTCGTATGGAGGCGTTTTGCCTTCACAGCACGGATACGGGATACAGCAGATGTTGGCACAGCAGAGGATCCGAATTCCCAAGTGCCCATTGTCAGCACATACAGTTTGAAGAACGTGCTTAAAAGTAGCCAAATAATTTAATGATAAACTTTAAAATTTAATGTTAATCGTTATGATATCCACCACCCATCTAGCTTTTATTCTACTGTTTCATTTTTCATAGCTCAATGTTGCAGCCTTCACCAACACAATTGTTCGTCGTGCGATCAATGTCTGAAAATGACGGTCAAACGTAACCACTGCAGCACAAGTTCTTTTTCCCATGGTTTTATATAATACAAGTGTTAATTTGGACATTCTTATTACTACTATATTCCAGTTAGAGTTTTATGCGCTTTTGAGTCGCTATGTCCTGAAATATGTCACTTGAGACCTATTGATTGATTGATGAATCATAACAAGTGTAAAAAGTCACGTACGACATCATTTAATATGCGTAGCCTAAATGCAGTCATTTTTTGTTAGCTTATGCCTGTAAAGATGGCTTGTTGCAACATTAGGGTAAACACTCCCAAACAAGCAAAGTGCCCTGCAAAAACTTAGGTTTCTGTTTAACATGGGGTTAATAGGACATTCATTCATGCACTTCCCTATGTTCTCTTCAAAGTGCCAATTTCCCATGCCCATGGGCCAACCCCATCCAAACTATGGACACCCTCTTTTATCTAACAGATAATCAATATTAATTTACCAACATAAAAAATTATTATCTTACAATCGGTAACCATATCTATGGATAATCTAATCTATGTTGCATTGCCCTCCATAGCAAACTCAAACTGGGCATCCTCCTTATGATTAGGGGGCACATTGTATTCCTTTTAGGACCCTTGCGTGCTGTCAGTTTTCTCAGCATTCTTCTTTAGTATGCTGAGGGTACTGAAAGAAGTAAGTTGGGTGCAGAGGGTATAGTATGAATTTTCCCTTCTTCTTTTTTTCCCCCTGTTATATATCTTCTTGATTTAAGTTTGACGGCTCACATCGAGTTTGCTATTAAGGATTGTTAGAGGATATTGGATCAGCTGACAGCCCAAAGGTTAAGGCCCAATGGGAGTTAGCCTGCTGTAGGTAATAATCTAGTTGATGATGTGTAGAATCTTTCTAGTATATCAAGTATTATATTCTGTATTGAAATTCAGTACAATTAATGAAACAGCCTTTTGTCATTTTCTAACTAGGACTAGGATGGTGGTTGAGGTATTGTTTGGTTTGGGTTAGTTCAATATAATTCATTTGATAAATCATTTATTTAGCTTTACCCACATAATAATTATCACATGAATTATCATATGTTGTTCCTAAAACGGGTCATGAATAATTTAAATCTTCAATGAAAACCATGTCAAATCAAATTAGACCATACAAAGTGGTTTTAACTTTAAACCCGTTTGATATTTGATTTACGAAAGTGATCGAGAACCTTAGTAGAAAACTTCGCTTTTTAATAAATAGAAAGAAAAAAAACGGGTCAAATCAAACCAAAATATATAGTAAAACAAGGGCATGATAAAACGAGGAAACAAAATCATTATTTTCATTTAAATTTTACACTTAAAACTGTAATTAAATTATATACATTCCCCGATTATTCGAATGGTCACACACATTAATCAATTGATCCCATTATTCCTTGATGCAACAACTATATTAATTCATCATACAAAGATCCCATTTTGAGGATCTCTATAAATAAATGTCCTATACATTTGTTGCATCAAATATGACAAGTCAAGATTTGACGAAAAGAAAACAAACAAACTACAAGCAACGACTCGTATTGATTAGGAAACACCAGGTCATACTTGCTACCATGACCATGTAACTCACACAGCATCCTCTTAGTCTTACCCAGGTAAAAGGGAGCACATATACCAAAACTAGAACGACATTTAGGCCTATTATACACTCAACATTGCAATATATACTTCTAAAAGGGTTCTCTTTTGCAACTAGAACTCATGTCCTCTGGTCACACGACGATGAATTTTAGGATTTTGTCAAGCTTCCCCTTTCATAATGCCATATGAAAAAAGAAAAAGAAAAAAAAAAAAAAAGAACCCGACTTAAACTTTCATTGTTTGCTGATAAAAACCAGATGATAGATGCTCACAAAGTTACTTGTAAAAGCCTTTTCTCCTACGACCTTTCAAATCGCTGGGGATAATTGAAACCGAATCTACACAAAGGCCACCTTTGGAGTGTGTGCAATCAATCTGCTTCATAGAAAAACTTACCTCTGTAGGAGGGTCTGATTCAGTGACAATGAACTCGCCCACCTTGTAAACAACCCAGCAACCACGCTTGTGGTTTGCATTACCATTGTCGTGCTCAGTATCATCCAAACAGCACTCACTTGAACCATGCTGACCATCTGAGGTTGTTAATTCAAATTTCACTGGCTTGATATCCCAGCCATGTGTGTGTTCATGGTGGCAAACACGTCGTCCAAGCCTCTTGGAAAACCTTCCTAAGTGGATTCGAAACGACAGGGTGTAAACGTCAGGAGGAAAAGGGAACTTGACAAACCCATCAACTTCAAACCACCATATTTGCTGCACATACGCCACGACATGAAATCTGAAACAGCATTGCCCGTTATGATGATTGTTATTTTAAGAAATTTGGTTACCGCTTTGATAGCCAACAAACCAGCTGCAAGTACACACTAGCAGCACAAGTTATTACCAGATAAATCAATATGTTCTCAGCACATATCCAGGTTTTTGCAAGTCCATCAATTATAATAGTAAAATCAATTTTAAATAAAATCCCAGCTTCTCAAAGTAGCTCAGAAGTCTAGATTAAACTCAAAACATCAAAGAGCCCAACCACACAATGTCGAATTCTCCAGCCCTATTCTTTGAAAAAAGATCTGATAAGCAATCAGTCAATTCAGTAATTAGTGATATAGATGTTTTGAACCTAGAAAGATGAAAATTGTCTATCAAGGATAACTAATCCCGATGTTCTAAAAAAGGTTGGACGCTAGTAGGTCAATGAGGGAGAAGAGAGACAAGGGGCTATGCTTTAGGTGTGATGAGAAATACACACCAGGCCACAAGTGCAAACAGAAACATATACACATTATGTTAGCAGATGATGATGAAGTATGGGGTGAAGTGGTTACTGAGAACAAGGCCGAGCGGTGGAGTTAATTGTCTCGTGATGAAGAACCAAGTGAGACAAGTCACCTATCTGTTTATACACTCGGTGGTCGTGGTTGCCAACACCATTAAAATCGAGGAATGTTAAAGAAAAGGCCAATCACCATTCTAATTGATGGTGGGGCTCTCACACATTCTTGGATCAAAGAGGTTGCCAAGGAGGCCCACTGTGTTTGAGAGCCTACATCCGCCATGACTATTACTGTGGGCGGATGGGAACAAGATGGTTAGTGAATGGCAAAGCGGCCCCAACCCCGCCTCTGGACTATGCAAGGGATTAAGTTCCACGACACAACTAGGTTGATCAAACTAAGGGGTTGTGACGTGCTACTTGGGTGGATCGGGATGAAGCACTGCAAACTATGACATTTGACTTCGTGAATATGGAGCTCACATTCCGTAAAGATGGGGAGGACATCAGGTTGAGGAGTTTTACTGAAGAGGCTCAATTAAAAATGATCGGTTGCAAAAGAATGTTGAAAAGTATCAAACAGGGAGCATATGGCATGATGGGGTGTATATATCGAGATAGAAGCACACTGCTTTGCACCTACAATTCCTCCAAAGATTACGAATGTGCTTGATGAGTATCAAGATGTGTTTGCTTTGTGCCTCAAGGATTACCACCATCCAGGGGTTGTGAGCATTCTATTGAACTCAAAGAAGGGGCCACCCCAGTGAAATTAAGGCCATACAGATATGCTTATCATCAAAAGGATGAGATAGAGCAATTGGTAGATCGATGATGATGCGACAAGGCATCATACAAGATAGCCACGACCCTTATTCATCACCACTCCTCCTTGTCAAGAAAAAAAGATGGGACTTGGAGGTGTTGTGTAGATTATAGGAAATTGAATGATATCACGGTTAAGGACAGTATCCAATTCCTATTATAGATGACTTGTTGGATGAGTGGGTCATGCTTGGGTGTTTTCAAGATTGACTTGAGATCGTGGTTCCATCAAATCCTTATGAGAGACAAGGATGTCTGAAAACGCGCTTTTGTAACACACCATGGGCACTTTGAATTCAAAGTCATGCCTTTCGGCCTTACTAATGCCCCAAAGAACTTTTCGAGAAAAGTATGAATGAGTTACTCATGCCTTTCCTTAGAAGGTTTGTCCTAGTCTTCTTTGATGACATTCTAATCTACTGATCCAGGACATGGCAACTCACATTGAACATTTGAGGAGGTTCTCTCGCCTTGAGGAAGAACAAATTCTTTGGAAAGATGTCTAAGTGTTCCTTCGGCCAAAGCAGAGTTGAGTATTTAGGCCACATAATTCAAGATGGCCAAGTGTTTGCAGATCCAGAAAAGATTAAGGCTATGTCCAACTGGCCAGTACCAAAGAATGTGACAGAGTTAGGGGATTCTTGGGCCTTACTGGTTTTTATAGGAGGTTTGTACCACATTATGGGATCATCACCAAGCCTCTAACAGAATTACTCAAGAAGATGGATATAATTGGGATAAAGCAGCTAATGATGCCTTCTTGAAACTAAAGAAAGCTATGTGCACCCCTCCTGTACTCACTCTTCCAGATTTTGAGGTGACTTTTTGTATTGAAACAGATGCTTGCAGCAAAGGGTTGGGGGCAGTCCTGTTACAGGGAAAAAGACCAGTGGCTTATTTGAGTAGAGCATTTAATTCCAAGGAGCTGGGCATGTCTATCTATGAAAAGGAGCTCTTGGCTGTTCTAATGGCTGTGACCAAGTGGAGACAATATATCCAGGACAGATATTTTATTATAAAAACAGACCAGCAGAGTCTCAAGTTCCTTCTTGATCAAAAAGCAACCACTCACTTGCAGCAAAAGGGGGTGACTAAGCTCATGGGGTTGGACTTTTTAATTGAGTATAAAAGGGGTAGTGACAATGTAGTTGCAGATGCTCTGTCAAGGCAAGGACATCCAGAAGGACAGCTGTCAATCATAAGCTCAGCATCACCTTCTTGGATTCATGATGTGTCCTTTAGTTATCAGGGAGATAAAGCTGTTGAGGAAAAATTCAGGGCCTTGGTGATTGCAACAACCCCTGACCCCCATTTTACTATCCAACAAAGGATATTGAAGTACAAAGGAAGAATCTATGTAGGTGCTAATGGCAGTCTGAGGCAGAAAATCTTGGAACAGTTCAACAGTTACATTCCAGCCCAATGGGGGGGGGCACTCAGGGGTGAGGGCCTGTTATAGTAGGGTCAAGAAGCTGTTTTATTGGCCCCACATGAAGAGGGATGTCCAAGACATGATACAGCAATGCACAACATGCCAGCAGTGTAAGAGTATTCATGAAAAACCCCATGGTTTATTGCAACCCCTACCCAACCTACACAGGCCTGGACTCAAATTAGTATGGATTTTATTGGTGGCTTGCCCAAGTCAGAAGGGAAGGAAGTCATAATGGTAGTGGTTGATAGACTTACCAAGTACAGCCACTTTATAGCTTTGGAAAAGGGGTACACAGCTGAATCAGTGGCTGCTGCTTATTTTGCTGAGATTTACAGACTTCATGGGCTGCCTCAGAACATAGTCAGTGACGGGGACAGAGTCTTTACTTCAGAATTCTGGAGCCATATACTCAAAATGGTGGGAGTTAAGTTGTCCTACAGTACTGCTTACCACCCTCAGACAGATGGCCAGACTGAGAGGGTCAATCAATGCCTAGAGATGTACTTAAGGTGTATGACTTTCCAAAGACCAAAATCTTGGAAGAAATGGCTGCCTCTAGCAGAACATTGGTACAATACCAATTTCCACACTGATTTCTACTCATAAACCCTAGCTTCGGAACCCTAGGTTCCTAACATCTAGACCCGCCTAGGACCGAACACCCGCCTAGCCCAACCAGCCTAGGGTATAAAAACGGAACGCAGCCTAGCCGCCTAGCGGCTAGACGCGCCGCGTAGGCCGTCTTTTAGAACACAGACTAATCCTGATATATAGTTATTCTTTGATAATAAATAGACTTAATATAAAGATAAACTTTAGTTCGCTTGTTCAATTGAAATGACAGTGATATTGAAAGTTTCCCCCCTATTTAGGCATTTCAAGGAAATTAGACACTACAGTGGGAGATTAGGGAACGTAAACATCACATCAAAAGCATCTTATTCAACACCCCAACATCCATTCAAATACCTAACATTCTGGTTCTTGTTTATCTTCTTTCTCCTTTTTCTCTACACAAGATAATTGTTGAGCATGGAAAACCAAGTGAACAAAACAGTGTTGAACGATGTAAAAATAAATAAATAAAATAAAAACTGGCCCAGCAATAAGGTCAAGCAACAAACTGGCCTTAGCTTATTCTATTTCCAAAAAATTAAAACGAGAAATTCATACTGGTAAATAGCTTCTTGTAATGGAGCAAGTCATTGATGGAAAGATATGGATGGCTGGTCACCAGCATTAGGTGAGAGATGCAGGACCTGTCTTAATCACACAAGTGCCTTTGCCATATTTTGATTCCAATTTTAAAATCTCCTTTACTTTCAAATGACAAGGGTTGACTTTCATTTTCTCAATAGATTTTATTCCATAGAAGTCATCTTAGAGCTCACTTACACCAAGTATACTGAAACAATATTATGTTGATAATAGTTAATCACTGAAGTTTCGTTTAGGGGAAGGAAACTACACTATTCTTCATCTGTTTATGAAGCAACAGGCCCGGAAATGAGGATTGATAAAGCAATCAGAATGTTTTGAAAGTAAGCACGTAACTGACAAAGCCAATTCAAGTGTTCACACTAGCCAGATGATCTAATAAGTTGTGTAACCCAATTCAAGCTAAAAACTAAATAAGATAAAAAACAAAAAACATGTCTGAGCTAATGGCCTGTCAGGCTTCATATCTTAAGGATTTGGTAGCATCTTAATCTTCAAATCACACTATCACAGACATGGTAACTATAAATCCTAGTCAATATCAATGCTCTAAAGAGCTACGAATAGACCATTGTAAAATATTGATTACAATCACCCCATATCCACTTTTCCAGCAAATCTTAGCTCAAGGTGCAAATAGCACTACCTAAGCATTATTCAATGACCCAAAATGTTAAAGCCCGAGAAGAGAACAGCACCATATTTCTTGGCTTTGCTTATCAAAATATGTAAATTCTGTTTGGATATCTAAGAGGAATGAGATCTATGGATAGAATTAAGGATGTGAGCTGGACAAAAATGGAAATATTCAGAATCTCGGAAAGGAAATAGCAACAATAAATGGATAGGCAAACTAGTAAAATACATACCTCAATTGTATTGTTATGCAGAAATAAAGGGAATACAAAGCAAATACTATTTGTTCAAGGTCGAAGCCTGTGCTTAGAAAATCAGATTCAGATAAAGCAAATTTACCTAGACTCTTCTGTTGGAATCCAGTTCCAGTGTCTTCGGTCTTCAACCCCCGTGATTGACATCCCTTTTGCTGAGATCGACATGCAAAGCCTTCCAGTAACTCTGTCCAACCAAGCTTCCTACAGTTACTAAGCAGATCATAAGTTAGAAAGTATCTCCCTAACTGCAAAATGAACGTCAAGATCTACAAAATGAATAAAATTTCAAGGTTTCCGAATTCCGCTAATAAACGACATTATACCGAAGAAATGGAGAAACAGCATACCTTGTTGCCATCGTCGAATGGAACAGGCCGGGAGAGTAAAGCAAAAACGTCCTTTTTAAACAGGTTTCGGGAGCGTTCAGCAGGGAGTAGTTCAAGAAGCTGTTGGTAGTTGGGAGGTAACTTAGATCCCCAAACGGAGTCAGAGGAAGCGGCGCCGCGAAAGGCGCGATTGAGCCGAGCTAAATTGCATATCTCAGGCGGAGTCAAGTGCACGATTACTGACGCCACACAGCTCTCCGGAATGTCTCCTAATCCAGACCCACCGTCTGCACCGTCAACCGATAAGCTTGATAACGACGCACCCATATATAGCTACGAATCGTGTATTGTGTTTGTGTAGAAAATAAATGATTATCTCATGGCGGTAAACCTGGCTGGTCTGATTGCAGCTGGAGACGCCGGAGAGTGGAGGAGGAAAGGAGGTTATTTCAATAAGAAAGACGATAAAGTGCGAACCCCGACGGCCCGACCGGGAGGCCACAGGATTAGTTTCTTTATTTTAACTTTTTTTAGCGGTATTTCTTTATTCTTTTCTTTAAGAAGAGATAGAGACTGTCGATTTTTACTTTTTTTTTTTTTTTTTTTTTTTTTTTTTTTTTTGAAAGGCTGTCGACAAGAGTGTTTTTTATTTTAACCGTAGCGGCTCCGTGAATAAAATAATTTGTGAGAAATAATTTAATATTTTTTATTTATAGTTGAAAAAAAGTGATTGGTAAGAAAATTGTAACAAATGATTGATGAAGTAATATAAAAAACTCCGAAAAAAATTCAACGAAAACAAACACAAGGTGATTGTTTTTTATTTTCACGACAGTCTCTAGGCTGTCGAAAAAAATAAAAAACACTCAACAAGATGAAAGCTTTAAACTCTCTTTTAACCGTAGTTAAGTCACGAGGTAGCTGTAAAGGAAGTGCAACAGATGAGCAGATGAGGCCATACAGTCAAGGAATCGAAAATGTGATATTAATTGAAATTGACCATAAATAATTTTTATTAAGAATATTGATGGGGGAGATGAAGAATTGATGAGGAAGAACAAGTTTGGCCGATGGAGGAGGAGGAATTCAATTTTGGGTATAATCCTTTGGAGGGAAAAAATGTGGTGCCTAGGGTAAATGATGAATTTGTAAAATCAAAAGTTAATAAGTTGTATTCTAATTATTTTGATAAAAGTGAAAATTTATTTTCAAGTATGGTGTCTTATGTATAAGTGGCAAATTTGTAATTATAGTGTGGTGCAACGAGTAGATATAAAAATCTGTGTGGTGCCTAAAGTATATTAACATATGAAAATGTGGTGCCCTTATGCCTCTTAATTTAGATGCCTCTTAATGAGGTGCCTTTATGCCTCTTAATTTAGATGCCTCTTAATTACATATGGTGCCTTTAAAGACACCCTATAATCAAATCAAACGGTGAAAGAACAGTGACCAACCTTTAAAATAAAAATAAAAGAAATAGTGACCAATTTGAACAAGTTGAAACAGAAAGGACTAACTTCATATAAACAAAAAATAGCTGCCCGGAAATTGCGTTTCATATATCTTCCAGCCTAATCACAGACGTTTAAAGAATTCAACATCTTTGATTTTGATATTGGCTCTGCATTTTCTCTATCTAATTTGGTTGATGATGCTGGCCGCCAGAAATGTTCAGAAGCAATCTATCAGAGCAATCTCGTCTTTCGTCCAAAATGCCTCTAGGTATTTCTTTTGTTCTCGAGATTTCATTTCCTCTATATTATGCAAACGAATTAATTTTTACGAAATTTATATGTGATTTTTCAGGCGTGGGATGATCGTGACCGACGGTGGAAGGAGCGCTGTTGTTATGGATATGGCTGTAAACGAGCCGAACCCTACCGAACCCTGGTAGGGTTCGAGCTCGGCTCGAATTTTTCGAACCTAAGGTTCGCTCGGCTCGAATCGATCGAACCTTAATTTAGCAAGGTTCGCCTCGGGTTCGAATGGAATATTAGGAAACATGTTCGGTCCGTTCGCTCGAACATGCTCGAACCGTTCGAACATGCTCGAACCGTTCGAACATGCTCGAACCGTTCGAACATGTTCGCCTCGAACATGTTCGAACATGCTTGATTTTGATTTCCTATTTTAATTTAATAATAATAATAATAATAATATATATATATATATATATATATATATATATATATATATATATATATATATATATATATATATAGTTTTTTTTTAAATATAAAATAGTTCGAGCCGAACGTGTTCGATACTGTTCGGCTCGATAGACGAATATCAAATACCTAACGTTCGGCTCGACGTTGAAGGTTCGAATCGAACTCGAATCGAGCTTTTTTCGAGCCGAATACAGCGAATCGAATCGAATACTGACGTTCATTTACAGCCCTAATTATGGAGGACCGTTTTTTACCCAGAGACGCGTCTTTTAGTTCAATTAGGATGTGGAATGACTATCCAAAAACCGTCAGGGTAATTTTCTAGGCCCCTTTCCTTGGTGATAACCTAAGGATGCTCCAGAAGCACAGAAAAACAGCAAAGAGGGGATGTTTCGGGGGTGGTTTAGACTGGACTTGAGATGTTATTTCTCAAGCTGCCTACGTATCCAATGCGTGTATTGGAATAAAGTCTTCGTAGTTCCTTAGGGATTTGTTTATATAGAGGGGCTTGTGCCCTAGAGTTAGCGTGTGGCGTGTCTGTGATGGACACTGATAGGCGTGTTCCGTAAGGAAAAGGATTATGATTCATTAATCTCCTTAACTATAGGAGATAAGTATAGTATTCAAATATTTGTATTAAGTGATAAAGATTGGAGCCTTTATGGCCCAAGATTCTTTCCATAGCTATCTGTTTATTAACCACGTGGGAAATATGATAAGAGATTTACTCTGACTAACCTGGACGACTCGGGCTAGACGGGTCGAATCCTTCTATGCTCGGGCCGTTCCGAGGAGACAGGTAGCCGAAATAGAAACAACTCGGTTGGGTGTAAGTAGAATGGTAGATCTAAGAAGGACCAAACCGACCACGAGGATCGGTAATGGGTTGAGCAGAACACAAGTGTTGGCCGATCTTCAGAGGTCCAGATCGGACCTGGCCATATGACCGGTAGAATTGTCTTAAACAATGGCCGACCTGAAGGGGAATAGGACGAGTGGGCCGGACTCCCTTTGTCCGACCGCGGGAATTCCAAGTATCGTCACTCCATACTTAATGTTGAGCCACTAAAGAAGTGCCACGTTGGTAGGTACAATTCTCAGCATCGTCATAAGCCCCCTAGATCCAGCCTACTTTTGGTTGGTCGGCTCGGGTCTATAGAGGAGGTGGCTCGGCACGTAAGTTAAACTTGTGGATTTTGAAATTTAAATGGAACTGCCAAGTGGCAAAGCTAGTTGTGACGTCACTATAGCTAACCCGGGAAACGAGGCGTTGCTGCCCACTAATTACTTACTGAGGCCGTTTTTCGAGGTGAGTGGGGGGTTATAACCCCGTCATATCAATCGTTTTGCAACTATGCTTGGTATTAAAACAAAAGATTTGCTGCCGGTTGCCATTCTCCTTCTCTTCATCAAATTTGCAAGTAAGTGTCTCATTTTCTGCGTTTTCGCTTTGTGTCTTGATTTTTCTTAGTATAAATCTTATTTCGCCGGAGCCCTATACCCGATCTTTCTGAGATGGCTATTGCGGATAGTAGGGATGTTGGGTCCATTCTGAAACAAGAAGACGTAGATGAGATTTGTGAGTTGTATGGGGTGGATAGGGAGAGATTTATTATGACGCTGCCTTCGAAACCGAAGTTGTTTGCTCCGGACCCACCGGAAGGTTTTTGCACGGTCCACCGGGAATACTCTGAGGTAGGTCTGAGACTACCTTTCTGCCCGGTGATCCTGGCCATACTCAGGCATTATGGGCTTGGTATTTCACAGATAGCCCCCAATGGCATTAGGGTTGTCATTGGGTTTGCTATCTGGTGCAGGTTGCTGAATATTATGTTTAGCGTGAAGAAATTCAGATTTTTCTACCATCGCGTAGGGGTAAAGGACCACCCCTACCGGTACTACTTTTCCCGACGGCAAGGCAAGGCCTCCGACATCCCTATCCTGGTTCCTAGAAGGGATTCTTTCAAGCGGTGGAAGGAAAGATTCTTCTATGTTCGTCATGAAGGTCATCCCGAGTTGAGCTTATGGAATACGGCCGATCTAGATAAAGATGAGCGCCCGGAACTGTCGGACTCATGGGTGAAGAAGGCCAGGAAATCTTGGTATTCAATAGAATGGCAGGATTTGTACGACGATCTGATTATCGCTGCTCGTCAGGAGGATGCGGGGCCCGAACCCTACGTTGAGTTCACAGAGGCCGAAAGGCAGTCCTGTAGGACTTTTTTGCTTGAAAACTTAACTTTACTGTTGTATTTTGGCCTGTGTCAGACTAACGCTTTGTTTGTATGCTGAACTGTTGGCCGGGGCGGAGAAAGAGGTGGCGGTTCTCCAGCCTGTGCCGACTCCTGCTGTCCGGCTCTTGCCCGTGGAGGATCCTGTCGTAGATGTGGCGGGTGCTTCTTCATCGGTCCCTCCTCAGGAGCAGGTTGGAAAAGATGCTCCTGAGAAAGCTGCTGGGAAAGAGCTGGTCGCGGGGAAGATGATACATCCGAGGCCGACCTCGTATGAAGGTCGCTCCTCAAAGAAGAGCAAGTCTAAGGCTCCCGATGGAGCTCAGGGAGAGACTGCTTACGAACAGCAGCGGGTCGCTAGTATGTCTGACGAAAAGTTGGCGATTCTTGGTTGTAAGACTGTGGAACTGGTTCCTGACTCTGTTCTTATTTAAGAAACTTAGCTATGTATGATCCTAATATTTTTTGCTTGTCCAGGGTAGCACGATCGGCCAAGAGTTTTCAAGAGGTTGGGCAAGGCCTTTGCAGAACTAGCTGCCCAGCAGAGTAAGACTGCCGAGCTGAGGCAGACAAGAGAAGAGCTTAAGGCGATTGCTCGCCTTAAGGACACAGAGATGAAGACCCTACAGGCCCAGCTGCTAGCTCAGGAGAAAGAGCTGAAGTCCTTGGCGAATGAACTTGCCGAGGAGAAGAAGATGAAGACGAAGGAGAAGGAGGTCGGTGACCTTCTGGCAAGGGTGGCTGACCTGGAGGCTACAGACTCAGCGCGAAGTGCCGAGACCATTCAGGAGTTCAAGGCTTCGGCAGGTTTAGCCGAGGCTTTGAAGGTGTTGTTAATTCCCGTCCTCTACCATGGGTATACCCAAGGGGTAGACGAGGCGAGGATGCAACATCCTTCCCTTGTGCTGGATGACCTTCCTAAGAGGCCCTTTTATCAGCAGTGGATGGGTGCGGCTTATACCGAGCGCGTCCAAGACTTTAAAGCTAGGGTGGATATTGTGTCTAAGTATAATGTCCAGCCGACCGGTACGTCCGACTCGGCGCCTCCGTCCGAGCCTCAGAAGAGTCCTGCCCCGGACTCTTTAAGTTTGTAGGGATTTTGTTCCTTGTTTTGATTTAGAAGATAATTTTTTGTAACATGACTTCAGTTTATTCGGTAAAGAGATTATTTTCGTTTTTGAGTTGTGCATTTGTTATTTGTTATTTATCATTTGTTATTTTGTTGTTTTGTTATATTATTGGGGTAGTAAGCCCCTTAGTATGCCATGCATTAGTTTTAACTTTTGGATGGCATACTTTGGTTGTAATTCTGCCGAACTTAATGCTCGGATTATTTGTTTCAGAGTAAAATTCGTTAAGGGGCGTTTGCCCGATATGCAGCTCCGATTTAAAGATTTCACGCTTATGTTTGCATATAGGACCGATCTCTACACGCAAGCTCGGCCAGTTTTGTAAAGTTATGTGCTCGTGTGTCCATGAGCTTTGTTGAGTTCATTTTTGTTTTGTTGTACTATTTATGCTACTGGAGGGGTGAGCCCTCAAGTATTCCGTTTGGCTTAAACAGCCGTGGGGGTTCGGTTCGCACAAATCCAAGTTAATCACTGGCATCAGGTATACCATTTCATAATAAATTTCACAAATCATATTAGGTATAGTTCCGCGTCGACCAGGACTGAATCTGATCGCGCTTAGCGTAAACCAACCTAGACGAATAACATCAGGTTGTGATTCCATCCAAGGAATTTTTGTTTGTTACTGTCTGATAAGTTTTGTTTTGGACAACTGCACTGCTTTGGCCGGACGTGTGCGCGCGCTCGCTAGCGAGACTTAAAATGCGTTATTCAAGTTTTGAAATGCACTCATTTTTACTTAGGGCCGAGCTCTATTCGTGAGCTCGTGAATTTATATACTGGAATTTCTTCAGATTAGCTTCATATTACGACGTGCAGGACAAAGTCTGGTCGTCTTTAATACAAAGTTTAGACGGATTATACTGATCAGGGCAGGATTGCCCTAACTAATTACGTAAAGTTTTTTAAGGACGAACAGGTGCAAATTTCCCTATCTGTTCTGAGTTATAGGTTTGTTCTTGTTAGTTATTGTTGGAGAGGGTAAGCCCCATATACGCCATGCACCGACTAGGACTGGTGGATGGCATACATGTTCAGATTATGTATAATGCTGATCTCAATGCTCAGGTTTAATTGTATAAGAGCATGCCGATCGGGGTCAGGTCGGATTGACGTCTGGCATAGAACTTTAAGGACGAGCAGGGCCAGACTAGTGCTGACTTCTCGTTTAAAAGCATGGCGATCGGGGCCAGGTCGGACTGACGTATGGTGTGGAACTTTAAGGACGAGCAGGGCCAGGCTAGTGCTGAATTCTCGTTTAAAAGCATGGCGAGCAGGACCAGGTAGAACTGGCGTCACGTGGAATTTTAAGGGTGATGTATACCGGTCGTGTAGGCCTTAAAAGTGTGGCAAAGAAATTGTGTTAACGCAAAGGAATTTATCAAAGAAAATGGAGACATCCAAAACGGACATCAAAGGGAATGAAAAAAAAGTGCGGAAATGAACCAAAAATATCCAAGGTAATCAGTGAAAGCGGATGATGAGAATGAAAATGCGAAATGAGAAATAGTCCGGAAAAAGTGTTAAATGATAAATCGCCGAACCGATCAACCCAAGATGATTCATTTGTCCTGATGATGGCCGCGATAGCAACTTCGAGCGACCTCAGGATCTCCTTTGATTTCCACCGACCGCTTTGATTGGGAACTTGGTGATGTGGTAGGGAGATCACGGCCGTGAGATCGATCAAAGCGAGCCTTCCCAAAATTATGTTATATCGCCGATGATGACTTGACTACCACATAGTTGACCACGAGCGTCCTTCCCACTGGTTCCTTTCCAAACGTCGTCGCGAGCCGAACCATCCCCAGAGGATGGATAGGAGGACCTGCAAATCCAAACAAGGGCGCTAAAACAGGGATTAGTTCGGACTCCTTGAGATTCATAGTTTGAAAAGCTGCCAAGTATAAGACGTTGACGGCACTGCCAGTGTCGATACAGACTCTCTTCACCAGGTTTTTGTTCACCACGGCTTCAATCACCAAACCTTCATTTTTCGGGACCAAGGGGAGTGAGTCCTTTGGTCTATAGCTTACTTCTTGAGAAGGGATTAGACTTCATCTGCTCGCCTGCGTGCCTCCTGATCGGGTGTTTGGATTGACGAATTCGAATGCATTACCCCCCCCCCCAACAATGGTGTTAATTGGGCGATTGTCCCTCTGTTGACCTTTGTCCGGAGATTGATCTCGTCTTCGCTGGGGATCTACTGGTCGGTCACGATCTTGATTGAAATTCTTCTGTGGGAATTCTTGTCGTCCTTGACGCTCGCCATACTGAGGTCGTTCTACCACCTCATCTAGCTTCCCTTCCGCAATTACGGCTTCCACATCACGTTGGAAATCTCTGCAATTGTCCAGCTCGTGCCCAGTGTCTTGATGATAGGTGCAGAACTTGCTCTGATCTCTTCTTTCCATGGGACTTCGCAACGGCACGGGGGTTCTCGCCAAACCCTTCCGCTCCATGATTGACAGTACTTGCTCCCGAGGCCTGTTTAACACCGGGAAATCCCACGGCTGCAAGGCGCTTCTCTTCTCGGGTCGGCCCGTGGCTTATCCACTCTCGCCGTCTCCGAACGGCTTCCTCTTCTTGTCAGATGTATCCTCGGTCTTGTCATTCTTGGACTCTTATTGTCTACTTCTCGCTTTAGTCGATTGGCTTCTTCTCCTTAGCAGTGCTTGAAGGCTACTTCTAAGCACTCTTCCATAGATGTGGGGAGTTTGCTGCTTAACTTTGCATATAGCCTCCCTTCACGTAGTCCTGTCACAAAGGATGCGATCCGAACCTGATCGTCAGCATGTCGTACTTGCAACGACTCCTCACTAAACCGCTTGAGGTATTGCAGAGCGGTCTCATCTTTCTTCTGTTTGATGGAGAACAGGTGAGTGGCATTCTTCTGGAACGGCTTCGCCATGATAAACACATTGAGAAACATCTTTCCCAAAGTATCGAAGCTGTAGATGGTCCGGGGCGGTATCTTCTTGAACCATTCCCGAGCTCAACCTGTGAGCAGTGCATGAAAAACTTTGCACTTCATCTCCTCTGGGGCACAGTCGAGATTCATGTCCGTGAAATACTGGAACAAGTGATCTTGGGGGTCTTTGGTTCCGTCGTAGGGCTCCAACTTTAGGATCTTGAACCTTGCGGGTCGGGGATAGTTGTCGATCTGCTCGGAGAAAGGAGATTCGAGAGCTAGGAGTGCTGATTTCTTTCCTGCTATGGCTTCCAGTTCGGCGCAAGCTGCCTCCATCGCCTGGGGTACAATCAGTTGTTTTCTAAGATTTGAGGATGATGATCGATCCTCCTTTCGGTTGCCTTTACGCCTTGAGGGAGAAGGTGTTTGTTTCCATGATCCATCATTGGGTCATCTTCTTCCTCTAGATCCTGATCCTGGGACTTTTCTCCAGACGATTCTTCGTTCGGTTGATGCAGATCCTGGGAATTCTCACCGTGGGGGTCTTCTTCTTCTAGACCTTCCCAGTCTTCATCCTCTTCGTCCTCCTCTGCCAAGACGGCATTGAGAATGACTTCTTTTGCCGCATCCTCAAGAGTCGTGAGCTGATCCACCAATGTCTGGTGAGTTGCGTCAAGAGAGATGTCTTCCTGTTGCTGGTTCTGGTTGTTGTTGGCATCTAAGTCAGTAGAATTGTTGGCGTTACTGCCGTTGGCAGCTTGCTGTCGAGTGGTCACCATGATGATTCTTAAGTCTTTTCCAGAGATTATCAAGCAAGGGGCCCTCCTTCTAGCGCCAATTGACGATCCAAAAACCGTCAGGGTAATATTCTAGGCCCTTTTCCTTGGTGATAACCTAAGGATGCTCCAGAAGCACAGAAAAACAGCAAAGAGGGGATGTTTCAGGGTGGTTTAGACTGGACTTGAGATGTTATTTCTCAAGCTGCCTACGTATCCAATGCGTGTATTGGAATAAAGTCTTCATAGTTCCTTAGGGATTTGTTTATATAGAGGGGCTTGTGCCCTAGAGTTAGCGTGTGGCGTGTCTGTGATGGACACTGATAGGCGTGTTCCGTAAGGAAAAGGATTATGATTCATTAATCATCTAAACTATAGGAGATAAGTATAGTATTCAAATATTCTTATTAAGTGATAAAGATTGGAGCCTTTATGACCCAAGATTCTTTCCATAGCTATTTGTTTATTACCCACGTGGGAAATATGATAAGATATTTACTCTGACTAGCCTGGACGATTCGGGCTAGACGGGTCGAATCCTTCTACGCTCGGGCCGTTCCGAGGAGACAGGTAGCCGAACTAGAAACAGCTCGGTTGGGTGTAAGTAGAATGGTAGATCTGAGAAGGACCGAACCGACCACGAGGATCGGTTATGGGTTGAGCAGAACACAAGTGTTGGCCGATCTTTAGAGGTCCAGATCGGACCTGGCCATATGACCGGTAGAATTGTCTTAAACAATGGCCGACCTGAAGGGGAATAGGACGAGTGGCCGGACTCCCTTTGTCCGACCGTGGGAATTATCGTCACTCCATACTTAATGTTGAGCCACTAAAGAAGTGCCACGTAGGTAGGTACAATTCTCGGCATCGTCATGGAATAGCTTTGATGGTGCTCGAGGGATGTTAGCCAAGAGTATGAGGAGCAAAGTAGAGAGGCGGATGAGAAACGAGTCCGGCAAAACCTTGAGGGAGTTCCGGAGGGCTAAAAAATTGCAGATGAAATTGATGACTGGTGAGGAACGTCTCCTTCATAGCCTCAGAAAAGTATGTTCATTGTCATTTCCTTTGATTTTTTTCCGTGTTCAGTGGTTCTTTATCAGTCACATTTGCAATGCAATCATCTATATGTTCCAGAACAATTTGCAATGCGATAATGTATATGTGGCAGTACGATTTGCAATGCAATCATGTATATGAAGAACTGTGGCAGAATGATTTATACGGAACTTAGCGTAATTTGCTGTTATATGTTCTCTTTGTGTCACTGATGGCTTTTATTCTTGTTCACTTGCATTTTGACTAATGTAGGCAAAGAAAAAGGTGTCTTTAATTCTATAGAAACTGAAAAAATATGAGCTTCCTGAACTACCTACCCCGCGCCATGCCCCGAGCTTCCAACACCTGAGCAGCTGCATGCATATAAGAAGATTGGTTTCAAAAACAAAAATTGTGTACCTGTTGGTGTAAGAGGAGTTTTTGGAGGTGTAGTCCAAAACATGCACATGCACTGGAAGTTCCATGAAACTGTACAAGTATGCTGTGATAATTTTCCGAAAGAAAAGATTAAGGAAATGGCATCCATGCTGGCTAGATTGAGTGGTGGGATCGTTGTTAACATACATAATGTGAAGACTATCATCATGTTCTGGGGAAGAAACTATCGTCAACCGAAGAATTTGATACCTGTCAACACTCTTACCAAAAGGAAGGTTGGTAATACGAGTCTTGGTTTTGTGTCTTAAGTATTGTTAATTAAGAACTTGTTAACACGTGTTTTTGAGTAAATGACTACATTATAGCTATCATATGGCTTTTAAACTCCTATAACTGTATCCTCTTTTTTAATTGGTAGTATTTTTTGGTGTGTAAGAGTAGTGTACAAATTTTTTCTTGAGAATTTAAGGAAACGACACGGCTCAAAGCGTGCTTCTTCCCTGGTTAACTTTGTTAGGAGAATCGGATATCTTTGTTACCTTGTAGTAGGTGATTCATGATTGCGATTATTGAGGTCTCTTTGCTAGATCACTTCTTATCTTATATGGACAGAATTAGTAAATATCTTTATTTCAGAACTTGCGATTGTTGATTCACCAACATTTCCATTCATCTGACATATATAGTCCAGGGGCATGTTTGCTGTTGCTATCAGTGCAGATTACCAAATAGTAGAATCTTGCATGGTTGTGCAGAGCATTTTGTCATTCGGTTAATGCATTGATGAAATGTTCAATGTGGAAAGTACATGAAATGCATTTTAACTTTTTATGCCTAAATCTGACTGTCTTTAAAGTGCAGGCATTATTTAAAGCCAGATTTGAACAAGCTCTGGAGTCTCAGAAGTTAAACATAAAAAAAATACGAACAAGAGCTCCGTCGAAAAGGAGTAATTAAACCCTGATGATCCAGTTGACATAGGTAGCATTCAGAGAGTAGCTTCAACTTTCTTCAATGCTATCGACAAAAAGGAGGATAGCCCGTATGTCTTCCAGGAGAACAAAAAGAAAGAGACATCAGTTGATGATAGTGATCATGAAAAGTCACAATTGGCAGACGACAATGATCAAGAGGAGCTTGACCTGTTCATAGCTGACATAGAAAACGCAGCTGATAAAGAGTGGGAGGCTGAGGAAGCTGAAGAAGAAGAAGATATGAGTAATCTTAGATATTGGAATAGGGAAGATTTTGCTAATAGATTTCAAAGATCAGAACGAAATGATGGCCATGGAAGGAGGGGAAGGAGTCGTAAGGGGATCAACCGTAGTGAGGATGAAGACGAAAGTGATGATGCCATGAGTGAATATGAAACTGATCCGGTGATGACTCTGCTGATGATCATGGCAAGTTTGGTCGGCCTAATTAAATCAGTTAAATGGCAAACAGTCAATAAAGGAAGATGGAATCGTAACGAGAAAGCTAAATCCCATATGGAAAGAAGTGGCAGAGATACATCTTCCCTTGGCATGTTGGGTGACCTGGACGATGTCATGATGGAATCGGTAGACACGTAGGAAACATTGTAAACTCTAGAGAATTTTCAACTAGACCTTGATGAGGGGATTATTAGCTCAGATGAAGTTGAGTATATATCTTTCAAATGATCATTATATCATCTCGTTTCTTGAAATGAGTCTAGTACATGTACAGTACACATGATTAGGATTATAAATGAGCATTTCTCCAATGGTGGGCTGTACCGTTCACAACTAAAAGATTAGAGTCAGAATGGTCCATCCATTGGGCCCATACATAAAGCAACAAATTTTGGTAAGAAACAAATGCATACATACATACATACTTGAGATTTTTGTTCAGCAGAATAACAGTTTTTTTTGTCGTCGTCGTCGTCGTTCTGGGTAGGAAAAACTAGGCAGCATATCCAGGTTTGAGGTTTTTTAAACATCTTTCCTAAACTTGTTTATGGTGTAATTAATTTTTAAGGTTGTCCGCCAAAGAGTGTGATTAGTTGAACCCTCTGACTGTTGGTCATATAGATAGCTGATATGCTGAAAGTGAAAAGGGTACTAAATGTTTTTTTCTTAATAGCACTAAAGTTTTTCCTCAAAATATTTCATAACAACCACCTTTTTGAATAAGTGACATGATTTTTGTATTGTGTTATTTTATTGGAACATATTAAAACCGGTCGAATTGATATGACTACCTTCTACATCAGGGTGTTGTTTTTTTTTTTTTTTTTGTTTTTTTTTTTTTTTTTTTTTTTTTTTTTTTCAGTTTCCTATGCCTATACATTGATTAGGAAGAAGAGGCCTAAATTGTTTGAAATGGGGGAGATATAGAAGCCCCATATTCCCATTAAGATCTCATTTTTCTTATGGAGGTTGCATAACAGTTTACTACTTTTTCCTGCACAACTCTACAAACTTGGTATTCATGGTCCATTTAAGTGTTTCTTTTGTGCTGCTGATGAGACACCTACACATGTTTTTTTGGAGATGCCAATATGCTCAGCAGGTATGGCTTCATTTTCAAAATATATTATGTTTTAAGCCTAACTTGGACAGCTGGAAAATGTCATGGCATCTTGGTTTTTTTTTAACTCTGTTGGGGGTTCACTTGGCAAGATTTAGAGAACATTATTCTGTTTTATATTGTGGGGGATTTGGAAGAGTCGAAATGCTGCTATGTATGGCACAGTCCATGTATCTGTTCAAACATGTCTTCAAGAGATCAAGCAGAATATTGTCTTTGCTTCTAACATTATGAGGCTTGCTCAAACTAACACAGAGGATGCGATTTTGGTGAAAAGTGGGCTGCTGCACTCTCTTGCCACCCCTCCATGTAGGAAAGTACGATTGATCAAATGGACTTTACCTTTGGATGGGGAGCTCAAGGTAAATTGTGATGGCTCATCCATAGGAAATCCCGATTTAGTAGGTGGAGGTTTCGTTATTCGAGACTGTACAGGTAGAGTCATCCATGCAGGTCATGAAGCCTATGGCACATGTATTAATATGGAAGTAGAAATTTGTGCAATCAAAGGTGGTATTGATCGGTGTGTTAATAAACAAAATTACTCCCTTCATGTGGAAATTGATTCTCAGGTGCTTGTGAATATGATTCTTGGCCTTAATGCTATCCCATGGAAATATTTGGATGAGATCACTGAGCTGCAATGTCTTGTAAAAAAGTATCAATCAACCTTACTCATGTGCATCGTGAAGGTAATGCTGTTGCCGATCATTTAGCTAAATTGGGTAGCACTTCCCAATCTACCATGGAGTTGGATAGTCTCAACCTTCCTAATGTTATTGGTCTTCTTGTTATATGTATAATATATACATTTAACACATAAATACTCCATCCGTCCTAAAGTATAAATCGTCATAGGTTTTTTATTTTGTCTCATAATATAAGTAATTCGCAATAACGAAAAAACATTTATTAACATTTTTCCTCATCTTACCTCTAATTTATATTCATCCAACCACTCCACAATAATTGTATTTATGATAATCAAATGGTGTATTAGGCATTTTAGCACACATTAATAATATTTAATCACTTTCTTAATATATGTGAAAAATTATATTTTGGGACGGGAAGTATGTTAAAAAAAAAGGGGTGAAGGTCTAAGAGGACAATAAAATTTCAAATTTGAAAAGAAAAGACATTTTCACTTACACCAATAAAGAATAAAAGCGTTACCTAATGACAAAATTATTTTCACTTCATATATTCAAATTAAAACACAAACATATGAAAACATAAAAGTAGAAACATAAAATGAAAGATAGGAAATGATAGATGTATAGAAATTGTACACCATTCATCCCCCGAAATGTTGATCTTCTGGTGCAGGTTTTATGTATTTTTTTTTTAAACTCAAAGTGTATGGTTGATAATGACGCTGTTTGGTTCCGATCTTAAAAAAAAATAAAAAAAATCACATCAAGGTTGGCGTCGTTTTGTCCAAACGACGCCGCTTTTGACTCACAAACAAGGCCATTAAGAGAGGATCCCAATCCCATAAAACAAATAAGAAGGGATTGAAGGATTATGAAGTTGTTAGAGTTTTTTGTAGAAGGTTGAATGGAGAAGGCTAGGATGATGAGTGTGAGATGGAAAAGAATTGATAAGTTGGAGAAATTGGAGAAAGGAATTTTATTGTATTGATTGCTTGATTGCTTGATTGCTTGGTTCTTGATTGCTTGGTTGCTTAGTTACATGGTGGTGGTGCTATTTATAGCCCCATTGGATAGTTCAAGTGTTTAATGGAGTTTTCTAGTTCTTTCTTGATTTTGAGTAATCACTACTAGAACTCTACATGCTTCAGTAGCTTCCATTCTAGTGTAGCAATATTTATCTAGACTCTTACATACAACTGTGAAGCTTCTACACTAGAATGCATTTCTACAATCTAGATATTTCTTTTCTTTTTCTAGAAATGTGTAGCACAATTTAACACTCCTCCTTGGTACACATTTCGGTGACACCAATCTTTTCTCGTAATAGCTCGAACTTGTCTCTTGGTAGTGATTTTGTGAATATGTCGGCCAACCTGTTTCTTCACTTACGCAATGCATGACCTTTATTTCTTTATTGGCCACGACCTTTCTCGATAAAAGTGGTACTTGATTCTTATGTGCTTAGTCTTGTTGTGAAATCTTGGGTTTTTCGCCATTGAAATTGCCGAATTGTTTGTCACAAAGATCAATGTTGCTTCTTCTTGAGGCTCCCCATGTCCTCAAGTATGCGTTTGAGCCATATAGCTTGGCATGTTGTCAATCTTTGCCGCCGCTACATATTCTCCTTCACTTTGCTGATAGTGCAATTGTGTCTTGCTTTTTGTTGCCCAAGAGAATATTCCCGAGCCCAAAGTGAATGCATAGCCGGATGTGCTTTTATCATCGATGATCCCGCCTTGTCGCTATCGGTGTACCCAATCAATTTTGAGTCGGGTGGATCCATACCAAATCCCATAATCCTTTGTGCCTTGCGATACCTTAGCACTCTTTTAGTTGCTCCAAGTGAACTTGACTTGGGCATTGCATGAACCTTGAGAGATAACTTGTTGCAAACATAATGTCAGTCTTGTAGTTGTTAGATAGAGTAAACTTCCAATGAGACGCCGGTGGACCGTACAATCGCCTTCTTGGCGTGCCATCTTCACTCTTGAGTGCTTTGCTTTCAAGTGGAGTTGCAACACTCTTTGCACCCTTTCATCTTGAACTTTTCAAGAAGACTATCTCAGATATTTCTTTTGGGAAATGAAAATCCCATTTTCTTTTGGTTTACCTCGATTCCAAGGAAGTAGTGCATTAATCCCAAGTCTCGTCATTTGAGCGTCTTCATGTCTTGTCTAAAAACTCTTGATCATGTCCTCATTGTTTCCCGTAAAGATGAGATCATCAACGTATAAGGAAACAATAAGTCTGTCACTTGAATCTCGTGTCTTAATGTAAAGTGTAGGCTCGCTTTTGCTCCTCCTAAAACCTTGCGTGATGAAGTAATTATCAATTCTGCTATACCAAGCCCGTGGGGCTTGCTTGAGCCCGTATAAAGCTTTCTTTAACTTTAGTACTTTGTCTTCTTCTCCTTTCACGATAAATCCTTGAGGCTGCTCCACGTAAATTTCTTCCTCAAGGTATCCATTGAGAAATGCTGATTTAACATCCAGCTGATGGATTTTCCATCCTTTTTGTGCAGAGAGGGCAATTAATGCACGTATCGTATCCAATCGTGCAACAGGAGCAAATGTCTCGTTGTAATCCACTCCAAACTGTTGAGAGTAGCCTTTGGCTACAAGCCTTGCTTTATGCTTTTTGGATTGAGCCATCGAGTTAAGCTTTGTTTTATAGACCCACTTAACACCGATGACCTCTTTGTCTGGAGATGGACTTACTAGCTCCCATGTTTCATTCTTGTTTATCATCTTAATTTCTTCTTCCATTGCTTTTCTCCAAACTTCTTCTTTGGAAGCTTCTTCATAACTTCCTGGTTCTATCAAGGTGAGATTGCATCTCTCATATATCTCACTCAAGGATTTTGTTTTCCTTGGTGGTGTCTCTGGAGAAGAACCTTCATCTTGTGATGTTTCTTCAATGATAGCGCGAGCTGGTGATTCTGGTTGACGGTTGTCTTCTTCGTTGGTTCCTAGAAGTGGTGCCATATTAATAGTTTTCCTTTCAACTTCCTCTGTTTCCCAATTGAAGCTTGCATCCTCGTCAAATTCAACATCTCGGCTGACAATAAGCTTTCTTGTTCTTAAGCTATAAACACGGTAACCTTTTGATTGTGTACTATAGCCTAAGAAAATCCCTTTCTCTGTCTTTTCATCCAGCTTACTCCTTTTCTCTTTTGGAATGTGAACATAATGAGATGGAGCCGAAGACTCTAAGATGCTTTCTTGATGGCTTTCGCCGCTCCAGGAGCTTGAATGGTGTTTTGTCCTGAACGGCTTTGGTTGGGCATCTGTTTAGCAAGTAGATGCGGTATGCACCGCCTCTGCCAAAATGTTTTGGAAGGCCTTTCTCCATTAGCATAGCTCTTGCTTGTCTCCATAATCGCTTCTATTTTTACGTTCGACACACCATTTTGTTCTTGAGCGTATCCAATCACAATTGATGCTCCACGCCTTCATCTTCACAGAACTTGTTGAATTCTTTAGATGTGTATTCTTTGCCTCGATCACTTCTTATGGTCTTCATGTAGTGACCACTTTGTTTCTCGACATAGGCCTTATATTTTTAAATATTTCATATACTTGCGATCTTTCACGCATAAAATAAACCCATGTCATCCTGGTAAAATCATCAATGAAGAGAATGAAGTACCTATTTTGTTCATGTGAAGGAGTGCGCATTGGGCCACAAACGTCTGTGCACCAATTCTAATGGCTCTTCGCTCTCCAAGCTTTTCCGACGGAAATGGTTGTCGATGTTGTTTCCCGAGCATGCATCCTTCACAAACACGATCGGGTGTCTTTATAGTCGGAGATCTTTCATCATGTTCTTCGATGTAGTATTTTTAATCCATTGAAATTGAAGTGACCAAGCCTTCGTGCCGTAACCACGAGTCGTCAACTTGTGCCTTCATTGCGACATCTCTTGCATAACTCCATTGGATCGGAAAGCATCGTTTTCCTTCATTTTTATTTTTGCAATTTGAGGATTTATCTTTTTATCATATATTGTGCAAGAATCTCCTTCAAAATGCAACGAGTATCCTTTCTCCATCATTTGCCCGACACTCAATAGATTTTGATCTATACTCGGAACCAAGAGCACCTCGTTTATGTATCTCTTGCCCTTCTTTGTGTTAATGACAATAGTGCCTTTTCACCGTAGCCTCCATAAATTCGCCATTTCCTATCTTAATATTTGTCTTGAATTTTCAAGATGGTAAAATATAGATTCATCTTTTGTCATGTGATTCTTTGCAACCACCGCCAAGATACCATGTATCTTTCTTTTCCTCTGTTGCTACTTGACAGGCATAGAAGAGATTGTCATCGGCGTCCTTTTCTTGAAAAAAGTTAGCTTGATGATTCCTTTTTGATCGACATACCTTCTCGACGTGACCAAATTTCTTGCAATTTTTGCATTGTGGTTTTCCTTTAAACTAGCAGTCTTTCTCCAAACGGCTTTTTCTTTTGCATATACCGCAAGGAGAAAATGTTTTGTTTGGAGGCTCAGTATTTTTAGAACCTTCATTTGATCTCCGATCATTTTGTTTTGATTTTTGTGACGGAGTTTTGAACTTAGATTGAAAAGCATTTTCGATTGTGCCTTCGTGACGCTTTCCAATCTATGTTCATGAGCTTCTAAAGACCCCATCAATTAAGCGGCATAATTTTTCCAAATCTTTTGACCGCTTAATAGCCGTAATGATTGGATCATATTTTTCTGTGCAATTAATTAATATTTTTCCACAATTTTCTTCTCTCGATGTCTTCTCCATTCGCCCGCAATTGATTTGCTAATGAATCTACTCTTGTGTAGTAGTCTTTAGCATTCTCTCGAATCTTTCATTTTAAATTCTCAAATTTCTCCTCAATGAATGGAGTTTTGAGACTCGTACCTTTTCATTGCCTTGAAACTCCTCCTCGCAACTTATCCATCGCTTTACTTAGTCTTGCTTTTCATGATTCTCGGAAACAATTCTTGATCAAGCTTAACTGAAGGGCTAATAATGCTTGAGCATCTTTCTGTTGATTCTCCTTGAGTTCTTTCTTTTGTGCGGTAGATAAATTTGAGATGTCGTCGGGGATGCTAAATCCCTTACTTACGATATCCCATAAATCTTGAGCACAAAAGTAGGTTCTCATTTTAATGAACCAATAGTCGAAATTTTCACCCCGGAAAATTGGAACCGGAATGGATGAGCGGAGTGTGTAATCTGCCATGATGTTGATTTCGCCCAGTTGTAGTTGTGTCGAAACCGAGCTCCGATACCACTTGTTAGAGTTTTTGTAGAAGGTTGAATGGAGAAGGCTAGGATGATGAGTGTGAGATGGAAAAGAATTGATAAGTTGGAGAAATTGGAGAAAGGAATTTTATTGTATTGATTGCTTGATTGCTTGATTGCTTGGTTCTTGATTGCTTGGTTGCTTAGTTACATGGTGGTGGTGCTATTTATAGCCCTCATTGGATAGTTCAAGTGTTTAATGGAGTTTTCTAGTTCTTTCTTGATTTTGAGTAATCACTACTAGACCTCATGCTTCTAGTAGCTTTCCATTCTTCTAGTGTAGCAATATTTATCTGTGACTCTTACATACAACTGTGTTTCTACACTAGGAATGCATTTCTACAATCTAGATATTTCTTTTCTTTTTTCTAGAAATGTGTAGCACAATTTAACAGAAGTCTATTTTAAATATTTGAATAGAAAATAAAAGTGATACAAAGATTATCATTACTATTTTAATTAAAATGAATTGTTTCTTTCAGTCTCTCACCTGTTTTGAAAGAAAACGAGACCATCCGAATTTTAAAGAAATTATCCCTCGTTCTTCCATGCTCTCCTTTCATTTCTTACATATGAACCACACAATTTTATATCGTTAATCTAAACTACGCGTAGGGTTTGCTTTTATATCGTTAATCTAAACTACTCGCTACATTATACACACGCATGGTCACCCGCAACCTGTCTTGATATGAACTTGACTAGCAATTTGGGAAACATGGATATGGAAGTTGAACGGAGATATATCTTCCAAGAAGTGTGTAACATAATCTGGTATTTGAGAAATAGTTCTAACCGTGTTGACTTTGTAATACTTACATTTTACCTGATCCGGTGTTTAACTTTGTAATACTTACATTCTATAATAATTGTATGAGCTTCTTTCTTCTTAAAAAAAAGAAAGAAATTGTATGAGCTTTTTATTTTCAAAACATTAATCATCATTAATGTCAATATCTCAAATCATATAAAATAAGTGATACTACCTCCGTCCGAAAATGTAACTTCATTTGGGTTTTTTTGTGCACAGATTAAGAAAGTTGGTTAGATTGGTTATATGTAATTAATTTTATGGTTATTTATTTATAAGAACTAGTTTTGGGACGTAATTAGACATTTAGGACACTGAAAAAATATCATTGATTATACGAACAAAATAACACTTATTGAACAAACAAAAAAAAAACCCTATCTCCGTTACTTCTTTGCACCATTGCAAGGAAAAGTAAATCACACCCATGGCCGGCTAGCCTCCCACCTCCTTGTTGTCGGCATCCTCTTTGTCGTCGCTCTGTCCGGAGACAGCCAGGGAAGATTGGGGATGCCATATCCACAAAACTAATCCCTTGATTTTCAGAAAATTAGATACTTTCACTACAAAAATATGAAGAAATAATGACAAATAACTGGTGAGAGGTTGAGATTCCGGTCACCAAAAACAGTATTTTTTTTTCCCTTAAAAAAAAACAAAAAAAAAACAGTATTTTTAAAAGTTTAGTGATGGTTGGAATTTTATGTCATTAAAATATTATCGTCTAGTGATGAATTTTTAAATTGGTAACCATTGATAAACAATTCGGTCACTATTAATCAACTTTAAAAATAAAAAAATAGATCCCGTCGTCCTAAAAGTTCTAATACGGGCTTTCAGGGATGTTATAAATATTTTGGGGCATTGAGTTAAAACGGGTCTGTTGACCAAAAAGTTGGGAAAAACGGTTTTAGACAAAATTTGAATTTTTTCTCCCGTTTTAGGTGTTTTTGAGCCAAACTAAAACCCTATTTGGGAAGGGTGACACTTAGGGATTTGGCGCCCAAGATCGTGCGCGTTGTGAAAAAACTTATAAAATCACGGGTCAAACTTCACTAAAGGACAAAACAACCTTTTTTCCTAATTTTTTTTCCAAAAGAGCCGTATTTACTAATTATCCCAAATATTTTTACAATAAAAATCTATATTTTCTGTGTACTAAAAGAAACTTCCAATCAATGGATTATCTCCTTCGCCTTCAACCCCAAAAATAAAGGACAGACTAGAGGAGGCCGATCACAGCCATATGGTGAACCACAGCCATACATTCCTTCCCTCCACCACCATGTCAGTTATGGCCATGCTCATCACCTAACCGGCAACGAAAAATTGCCTCTGGCGGTAACCTATCTATTTCTCATTCCTTAATCATCCTACTAAAATTATGTCTATTAATTTGATGTCTATTCTAACTTCCAACACTTCTTACGCAGATTCCCTCTGTCGCATTGCCTCTCAGACTAGGCTCATTCTCAACTGCGTTGGACCTTTCCGCCTTTACGGAGAGCCTGTTGCGATGGTCTGTGCGGAGACAGGGTGTGATTACTTAGATATTTGTGGTGAACCGGAATTTATGAAAACAATAGAGGACAAATACCATGAGAAGGAGGTGGAGATCGGGTCATTGGTTGTACCATCTTGTGGTTCAATTCGATTCCTGCTGAGTTAGGGTTCATCTTTAATTTTAGGAAATGGGCTTCTCCGGCATCGGAAACCGAGTCGAAGCTGATATGAGTCTGGAAATCGGAGAAAACTATTGTAGTAGGGAATTTTGCAACCTATGAATCGGCAGCTCTTGGTGTGGGTAATGCTGATAAATTGATGGAGTTGAGGAGGTCTAGACCGAAAAGGTCTCGTACTAAGGTAGAATGCACTGATTTTACTTCAGTTCTACTTTAATTAAATTTACTGGGTGATTTTTTGCATTTTTTAATGATTTCCGAGGGTTGGATCTCTTGGGAGAAATTGTTACTCTCCTTCCTAGGGACTTCTACAAACACTAACTACTTGTGATTGAAATTCATCTATAAGTCTTCGATAGAAGTTCTCAAAGAGTTCTTCACTTTTGACAAACATTTTTAGCATAGAGTTCTTCACTTTTGACAAAATTCATCTAACAATTTTGTTTTTGCCCGTTATGCATTGTTGGACAGAGAGGTTAGGAAAATGGATTACCCAAATTAAATACTTAATTGTCCTTTGCTATTGGAAACTGTGAGTGCTTGATCCATGAAATTTGTTTTCTCGTTGTAATGACATAGTCAAATAAAATTTGCTTGTGGTTTTCCTAGGCACATTAAATTTTCTATTCCATCTCCACCCTTGGACATAAATAAAAAGAGTATTCTATTATAATATTATATTGTTTATTACACAAGTAGATTATGTTGATATCTTTCCTTGATTCTTAAACAAATAACTGTTTAGTGTTCATCTGAGTTCTTTGTGGAATAGTTAACATCAACTTTTCTCTCTTTTTCATTCCATCTTTCTCTACAGGATGTGGGAACAATGTATAAAGGCCTATTGACTGCATCTTTAATTCTTCCAACGGCCAACCTATAGATATATTAGGTGTAGAATTTATTATTTCTTATGTGGTTGTGGGACTGTTTGCTTCCTAGGATTGTGATCAGTCGCAACATAGTGCTCCAAATCATGAAACAGACCTTATTAAACAACCATCAATATGTAGAAGAACCTTAAACATATAGGCAAAGAATAAATTCTATACTGGAAAGGAAAAAGATATATAAACGTAGAAAGCGCCATATGTGAGCCCAATCATTGTCAACTTATATGTAAAACAATGAGTCCCAAAAATAATATGCTAACGTTGTGTGGTGTTTTGCATCCATTGGTCTAATTAAATTATCCCGGTAATGTGGTGTCAGGTAAGAACATCAATTATTCTAGAGGGAGTTTTTTTCCCACGTTTCCCCCTCGTGTTGGTGCTTATAAGTTCTGGTATTGCATTATCTATCTCAATAGATTTGAGGAATTTTTTCAGGCTAATGTAATTCCACGAGAAAAGAGTTGATCAAGTATACTATTTGCCGTACTTTGTTTATTATCTCTGTGTGGAGATCTTGAAATAGGTAAACTTCTTCTTTAGGATAAATGCGTGAAAATTACCAAAGCGTAACCGGAGCCACAAAACCGATCAAAAAGAACCAGTTGAGTTATGGGTAGACACCTAACATAGTGAACATATTTTTTGGACCAATCACTACCTATATGAAATAATTGCAGGCATATTGTGGTAGAGTAGGCTTATTAGTATAATTTAAAATTTCACTTGTGAAGATTTTTTTCTTGCTTGTGTGTGAGTTCTAAAATGTTGATTTAATTTACAGGCTTGATCAAAATTGAGGATGAGTTTAGCTTAGTTTAGATTATGTGTTGCAAACTGATATTCTGAGTCCATATCTTATGCTTGTTACATTTTTTCAAAACGGAACTGAACTTGAGAATTTGATTAATAAAAGAATGATAAATTTATAGTTTCACTGATTAGTTAAAATTGCTGAGTTGTTTATTCATATCTTTATACCAATTACCAACTAAATGTTTCTAATAAAGTGATTAGACTTGCTGCCTGTTTTGACATTATGTTTGAGCTAATTTTGAGAACCTGATTTGTTGTGATACAATCTATTACTTGACTTAAAGTTAGTCCATATCAGATCGTGTTCTTTGGAACTGTTCGCTTAGTGTTGTATTACTTTGCAGTTCGAATATCAGTCGAAACTTGTTGAATTTGTCTGAAACCGAATCTGATTTATCATCAAAGTGTTACATTCTGGGTATTGTTAATGAAAATGATATCGCTAATGCTGTTGACATATATAATATGCACCAAGGTTTGTCATCTTCAACAAATCAACACTTGGAATTTGGTCACCATGTTCCATAGTTCCTGCTGCAAACAAGGCTAACTTATTTTTTATTCTTTCTAATGTTGAAAATGCATTTTACAGCAGCAAATAATGATGGTGGAGTCAGGATTTTTTATATGCAGACTTTTCATCTTAAAAAACATTTTCAGTTTCCTTGGCCAGTTAATGCAAGTATAAAACCTCCTCTTCATAAGTGACATAATGGTGTATGCCTTCCCATTTGTGAATTTTATGTGCTACCACTCTAGTTAGTTTGATCTCACCGATTTTATGTTGCACTTCATCTATGTTTGACTTTGTACTCTATGATGGTGCTACTCCAAATGTTGCGATCATACTGATTTTATGGATAAAAGGAAATAAATAATGTTGACATCAAGAGATTCCGTTGTTCCTGATTCATTGGTTGGTTCCAAGTTGCGTTTGATGGGAGTCAACTTCACTGCACTTTTGTATGTGAATCTGCCCTCGTTTACCACTTTATTGGCGTGTTTTGGGTAGTTCTAGACCTATTTAAGAGTAATATCGAGAGTTATATGCACGGGGAGTTGAACTGTCACATCGATAGTAAAATCTGCCTTTTTGACGATATTTGACTCTTTTCCGAGCACTTTTGTCTTGCGGAATTACGCGTGGTGTTTGTTCGTCTATGTTATTACAGGACTTAGGTGACTCGAGGACCCGGAAGGCGATGTGTTGGACTAAGAGACATGTTCATGGCACGAGAGTTGAATGAAAGTGGAAGAAAAGCCAAGTTTGGAGTGAAGTCAAGGCAAACTGGCGTTTGCCATGCCCCAAACGGGCGTTTGCAGTAAGCCTATTTCAAACTAGCGTTTGGCTAGCTCAAACTGGCGTTCACAGAAGCAGCGTTGGTACTGAAAGTTGGGTTTTCAGGAAAACTAGCGTCCAAATCACCTCAAATGCACGTTTGGATGGGTTTGGCCCGACTCGTATAAGACAAACTAGCGTTTGGCCAATGCAAACTCTAGTTTGGCCCCAACATCAGTAGTCACCGTTAGGGCTGTAAATGAACGTCAGTATTCGATTCGATTCGCTGTATTCGGCTCGAAAAAGCTCGATTCGAGTTCGATTCGAACCTTCAACGCGTCGAGCGAACGTTAGGTATTTGATATTCGTCTATCGAGCCGAACCGTATCGAACACGTTCGGCTCGAACTATTTTATATTTAAAAAAAAACTATATAATATAATATAATATATATATATATATATTATTAAATTAAAATAGGAAATCAAAATCAAGCATGTTCGAGCCGAACATGTTCGAACGGTTCGAGCATGTTCGAGCCGAACCGGACCGAACATGTTTCCTAATATTCCAGTTCGAACCCGAGCCGAACCTTGCTAAATTAAGGTTCGATCAGTTCGAGCCGAGCCGAACCTTAGGTTCGAAAAATTCGAGCCGAGCTCGAACCCTACCAGGGTTCGGTAGGGTTCGACTCGTTTACAGCCCTAGTCACCGTACCTGTAACGTTAATCTTTAATTTGACCCATCTTGGAGGCATTTTCTGGCCAAGTCGTCTTCATGAAAATTGTAGGGAATTGAACGAGATTTCCAACGCATCTTGAATCGTTTAAATCAGAGCTCTACACAAAAAGTTATTGCTGATTTACTGAGGATAGCGAGTTGGCTTTTCAGGCAAACGGGCGTTTGCCTTGCCATAAACGCTCGTTCGCGGTCGGGATGCGGCAAAGACCTATAAAAACCCTCTTTTTCGATCCCAATTGATATCTATTCAGTACTTAGACGTTTTAGGGTTTCTTAGGGGCGATTTTAGGGCGATTTCCATTAGTTTAAACGTTGTTTCAATCCTTAGATCACAGATTTAATTCCTAGCAACTCTATACAACTTTCATAGCTTAGATTTTCGATTCGTGATCCAATTTTCATACAATTCAAGGTTTCATCTTTTATGGTAATTATTTCTTTGTCTTTCAATTATTTGATTATGTCTTTGATTATTGCTTTCATTATTATTTCGTTTTTCAATTCCATCATGAGTAGCTAATCCATTGTGTAGCCGAATTATGTGGAAGCGGTGAAACGCCTTAAGGGGGATTAGACGGGAGTAGTGTAGCGCTTAATTAAACGTTTGTATGATTAATCCACGTTCTAAAACCTGTTCTTATGAAGATTATAGCTTTGAATTAGATTGACAACCTAGTTCACTGCCACACACACATCGAACTTATAGATGTATTTTACGGTGAGATGTGGGATAATGGTTTTAGGATCATTGCGTAGACACAGCCTGGTTGTTAGATTGACAACCTAGCTAGTTGTTAGGGGACTGTGCCCGTGTGAGGTTTTCATCGGTTTTCCGAAAGCGGCTCGAGATTTTGGTAAACTATGTTAGGTTAGTTGGCTTTACAAAAGAGGGTTAATTAGCTTTGGCGTAGGTGTTAAGCAAGATTTGTTTAGACCTTAACACGAATTGTGAGTTGGCACCCGTGGATGTCATATAAACCCGAATTGGATAGGTAGGTCGGTTAAGACACGCTCCTTGTCAAGTCTTTCCTGTGGGGTAAAAGTAACCCGCGGATCGTAGTTCGCTATGCTCTTTAATCATATAAGCAAAACCAGGTAGTGTAATTGTTATTTCGCATTAGTTGTTAATCTTTCCACTATTTATTGACTGAACCAAGTTCTACGTCGACTTTGGTACTTCAACGTTACTCCTCGTGGATTCGACCTTGTGGCCACTATACTACCGTTGACCCGATACTCGCCGCCGAAAAGTTAGCGATTAAGTATTTTGCTATCGCGTTCTCTTAGGAAATTTGTTCGCAACTGCGGTGATCGTGTATTTGGGTTTATGATTGCATGGCACGTCCTTGAGCCGATGGAAAACTTCTCATAATAGTTGGGGATAATCCGGAGGGATCTTTGGTCGATTCTCGGAGTGGACATGTATCTTCATTTCCTTCTTGGCGTTTTATCCGATGTTGTTTGACCGGAAACAAAAAAAAAATAAAAAGTAAAAGAAACAACACTTTCTAAGTGAATATTGTTATTATGATTTCGTGAAGTTTCGCGGTGTGTGGACACCATGATTACTCATTTGCATCATCATGGCATCCTGATGGTCTGTCTTTTGCAATTGGGAATCGTGAAAAGACTTGTTGTGTTATGATATTACAAATCTTTACGATTCAATTTGTGGCTTTGAAGGGCAACTTTGGTTCGATTCGGTCTATCCGTTACTCGTCTGATGGTAGATTAATGGAAATGGCTAAACACAGTGACTTTGTCCATGTATATGACGTCAAAACTGGGTATGAGACGGAGTAAGTGAATTTTGGTGAGATCTTAGGCATGTCATTCAGTCCTCATACAAAGTCCCTCTTTGGTGTTTGGGTGGTGTTGTTTTCACATACCTTTTGTTAGTAATACCATCCGCAATGGAACGATTTATGGATCTCAGATCTATAAACTACACGTAATAAAATAACTAGATCTATATCTACAAGGGTTGTAGATCATACCTCTTGGATCTCAAAATCCAAGTTGAAGAACCGCAATAGGATGAGCGAAGGAAAGCGTGAAGAGCACCACGATCTTCCGTGACGTGTGATCCAAGCAACTCCGGTGGAAGGAAATTCTCGACTCGACCCTTCCGATATCTTAATGGGAAAAATCTCCAAGATTTTCCCTTGACTCCTCTTGGCGAAATTTTCCTTCTCTCTCTAAGAGGTGAAGTCGAAATTTATGTGTGTGTTAAAGGCAGGAGAAACTCTCTTTATATAGGAGAAAGAACCTCGTCTCCAAGATTAAATAATTAAAAGATAATTATTACATTAATCCTTTTTCAAATAAAGATAAATAAAATAATTATCCCAAACAAATTAGGATTATTATCTAATATTTCATGAATTATCATTTAACAAATAAAAGATAAATCACACATTAAATAATTATCCAAGAAAAGCAATTTTCCAATAATTAAATAATAACACAAAAATGCATGCGCACCTTTCTTTCAAAGTAAGGTCCACGCACCTTTTAATATATTTGACCAAAAAGGTCAACACACCAATTTAGTAGGAGTTAATTTAAAAATGTCTTTTCCGCAGTGTATTTAATTATTTAAATTTAACTAATTTAATAGTCATTAAACAATTAATTCACATATCGTTTTAATAAAGTCCAACAAGAACTAAATTAATATTATTGTGATTCGACGTCCGGAATATTTATCTTATATTAGGAGAGCAGCGTCGGGGACTCATTAATTAATAATCACGATTTCAGATAAATCAAATAAATAATTATGGAATAATTATATTCGATAAATCAATCACAGAAATATGCCACCATAATCCCGTGGATCGCACTCCTCCGATTATGAGATTATATTTATCTCCTCACGAGAATAATAATAAGCGTCATTGATATAATCATTACATATGGATTAATCCTCCATGATCGCTTCATTCTAAATCGGGAAGTTACCGTTAACCCTTTTAGAACCTCTTATCCTTATTTACCATTAACCCCTAGTGATCAATTAATTCATACAACTCACTGGTGATCAATCGGTGTGATATGAACTCATGGATCGATCGGTTTTAGGATTAACAAATAAGTGAATCGTTTATCTACTTCCATAAATGGAAGGAATGGATTCCGTATCTCGTGATAACACGTACTACTCACTCAATCCAAAGACAATGCCAAGATGGGGTAATTCGGACCACGCACTCGGTGTAATCCTTAACCGTCAAGTCAAACTTCATATCGATTCAAGCGGTTGGTCGTGATCACCTCGAGGATTAAGATATATCCATAAATATGATCATCCATTGATTCGATAAGACTTCTCGATTACGGAATTATATCGTGAACTCTAATCAAATCGGTCCAAATTTATATACGATATATCTATCATATATAAATGCCCCATTAGGTTCTCTTAACCGAAAGTCGGATAAGACAATCACACCAACCGTGTTGCGGCGCATTAATAGCACGTTAAAGGAGAGACCCGATACTCTCGATTAACTTCACTACGGGCTAATTGTATTTTAAGTACATCTTCACTAACTCAATCCTCCCGTGTATATACCATACACTAAGTTAAGTGATTACATGAACGATATACTTAGGGTTTTCTGTAGTGTAAATACTATTGTCACATCGGTGATTATGAGAATAATAAATATGAATAATAACGTCAATTCATTTATTAAATAAAACAATTACAAAAATTGTCTTTCGGGCATCACACCTAACAATCTCCCACTTGCACGAAAGCATGTGATTAATTGTTTTAGAGCACACCCTATTATTTAAACTACAACAAACTACATCTCCCACTTGCTCTAAAGCAATGGAGACTCATCCCGTATTCTAGTACCCATTAAGCATATCATAACCATTTCAGATTCCAAAGTACACTCCGAGTATGCCGTCGTAGGATAGGTCAGTGACTCGGTGAGTACCTACATCTAAATGTCATGGTCTTAATGATTAGTCGGGTTGTCGGCTCGAGACGATCCGTAGAATCGAAACGTTACGGTCCATCAAATCATGTAGTGCGGAGTAAACATCGAGCCCGAGATCCATTTAACGATCATCCTCAATCGACTTAAAGTCAAAATCGATTGTATCACACATATCCAAGTTCACACATGAATATGTCCGCATATTGTTCCTCGTTCTCTTCAAGATACTTAAAGGACATACTAAACTTGCTTTGTTAACCGCCAAATCTAAGATTCGATCAAAGTTGACGTTCAATAACCTCGACCATCTCTTTACTAGAAAGAAAATCTATCCCATTTCTCTTGATCCGAAGATTTGAGAGTCATTCCCGAGGCGTAGGGTAGAACTTCCTCGTTGAATGTTGCATACACGGATGCATCATCTTAACCAATAAGATGGATGGGAAACCGGTGATCGATTCTAATGAATTCGACCGAGTCAAACTCTTAAGAATGTTGTCCAAATCTCTATTGTAGAGAATTGTGGCATTGTCGATTTTCGACTTCGATAACACACCCATGTTGATTCCAACTGTGCGGTGTTATCATTCACAAACACTAATATATATATTCACTACTTGTACTAAAATTGATATCCGATCTACAAAAGACTTATCAATATTCTCGTCAAATCCACATATTGTAGAAATATATGACTTCCAATGACCGAGAGGTTTGCTTTTTATCCACAAAGGACATAAGCCTTGTGATCCATCCCGCTATAAGTTCATAAGTCAATACCCATCTGCTTCGAATGAATCCGGACTCCGTTTGTTTGGCAAGAAAGTCTTAGGGAATCACCCCTATTTTCTCGCTTTTGAACGAAATCATGCAATACCGAACTCATTCTACTCTTTTACTGTGTAGATCCAATTACTCCCACTGGGCCTGAGACGCTCGGTGGTTCTACAAGAGCATGAACAGAATGGAGTGCCGAACTCCATTCACAGGGTTATGGCCATTAAACCAACCTCTATTATCGAGAATCCTATCAAACTTCACAAAAGAGCCATAGGTTATCAATCGATCCTCGACTACAAAGTCCGCCGAAACCGTAATGGTTAATGGATAAACCATACTCCCACTACATTCGGGTGGATCGAAATTACGATCTAGTTTAGTAGTATTTAGTGTTATCACCAACAACCGATGTTGGATGTGGTCGATTTTAATCGGTTAGTAACTACACTTGAGTAAACGTCTTTGCAAGGTTTAAGGTTTTACTGTTCATAGACTTCATCGAAAGGACGCAACAAAGATAATCGTCCCTTCCCGATTTCATGAATCTTATAACAAACCTTTTCTCAATGCTACAAGATATGAAACGATTGGTCACCGACCGAACGTGTTCGCGAAATTTCGGACCTACCTTCAAGCACCGTGTGCTAAATGCTTATATTTATGGAAGTGGGGTGAACCGAATCCACACCTTATCCGTAAATTCCAAAGCATATTCTAGGTAGATCAAGTTGGTCTTACATTTCAATGTAAACCGATATTTCGCTTCTAATATCTTTATTGAGTTAAGCGAGGTATTGTGGCACATTTACAACTATGTAAAGGCAATTCAATGGTTTCTTCCTTAGTGAAAGCATTTCACTATGAGGCGACAGAGCATCAGTCCCCAGGACTATGTGAAGGCCCATTTATGAGTATAGAATACTCCATCTCTCATTGAAAACAGAGAAAACCTCAAAATATTTTGGATAAACTTGCCGGAGTTTTTGAATAGTTATCGGACAAAAGTCACTACTCGTAAGCTCCTACTAGCTTGTTTCTTTCATCGGACCCCGAAGGTCGTCATGAACAAGCCATATTACTTCTTTATAACCATTATCCTTTCCCGATTGAAAGGAAACTTAGTCATCGAACCTTTGAGACAATATAACCAGACTGGGAGAAAGGAATCACCCTGAGCGGCCTTGAGTCTTGTCTTTTAGGGACTATGCACTAACTATGGAATATGAAGAAGCGTTTATCTAAATATAGAAACCAATTGCTTTTAATGGTTCTTTAAGATGTGTTTTATATACATATTTCAAAGAGCTGTAAGTGGTTTTGACTTTATCAAACAAAAGTCCGAGTCTAGGATTCGTACTACAAATGGTATATTCACTTTACATCGACAATCAAATTATCGAATGAAGGTAAATCCATTCGTTCCAATGAATCTTAAATGAAAAATAAATCTTCTGCGATATCCAAGGATTGAATCCGAGATTCATTTCCTCATATCACTCCCACTATTCTAGCTAAAATTAATCGCCCGTTGTTTACTCTTTTAATCGTTAAATGCCTTTGCTTTTTGCCTTGTTCTTCCAAAGAACTTAGCTCAAGAAAATCGCCAAGGATTCATAGGTTGGTGATCCAAATCACTATCCTTATCCTATGATTTTCGAGTTTATTAATTTTCGGTTTAGCCTTAAAATCAACTCGATTTTAGATGACTAACACTCTTAGACATACTCTCCCATTCTTGACTTTCCGTAAATGGAAACAGTTTTGAACTAGCAGTTCGTGTGAGTAGACACTACTCTTGAACCGTGGGATGTCTATTTCGAGTGTTACTTGTCGGGACTTCTCGGATTTTCTAATATACTAGAAGAATAACAAATCATAACATTAAAGCTCCCACTAGTTTATCGGTTCCAAATACCGTATAACGAGCAATGAATTTCCGATTTTTTCGATTAGAAAATCTTTCGTACATAGTTCTATTGTTTCCAGAAAAACAATAAATCATAGAAACTCCCACTAGTTCATCGATTCCAAATATCGTCCAACTAGCAACATTTCATGACTTTCCGGTTTTTCAATTAGAACGGTTACGTGTGTAGTCAGTTACACTTTTCTAATGTTCTAGAAAAACAACAAATCATAAAGCTCCCACTAGTTCATCGATTCCAAATATCGTCCAACTAGTAATACTTCATGATTTTCCGATTTTTCAATTAGAAAATTACTCGTGTAATTACTACACATTCAAAATTCACTAAAAGAATTTCAAAGTCCGAAATCACCTTTGTTCAAACTAAGGTTGTCTTCCGTTTGACACGAATGACACAAGTGACATACCTATATGTCACTCTGGTTTTTTTAAAAGGCTTAAGAGAAAATATCTCTTTCAAAAAATAATTGCATTATCGATTAACCGGAGTTCAACGTCCTAGTTACTTTCCACTTTTTAACGAAGTCAATACTAGTCAATTTAATAAATTTTAAGCAATTTTAGTAAGGGATATAATCGTCAGAAATAAAATGACATATATTAATTCAAGTTAACACTACTATGTTTTATTTTAGGAATTGTAAACTAAAATTAAGTCTACTCTACCATTCCGGTTTTAACCTCGCATCTCGATCTGCCGCTTTAGGTAGGTCAAAGAGATGACGGTTAAATCGAGACAATCTCATCAATAAATAACCCGTGAGAATCGAACATCCCACGAGAATCGAACATCCCTTTATTCATTGACTACCTTCCTTTTTTAGCTGTAGATATTATCAAAAAAATACCCATGATGAGTGTGACCTACTATATCGGATCTCTTGTATGCGCCCGAGTATGCCGTCTTAGGATAGGTCGGTGACCCGACGAGTACCTGTAAAAATCCTATCCTTTCGGAGACCAAGCCATGAATGTTGATAGGCGAACACCATCCTTGGGGGCGAATCAAAGCGCCTCGAGCGTCACCCTTCTCTCACTTACTTGTATCTATAGTAGAGGCCGTGGGGTTGGTTGTCGCCTCCCCGCTCTCCCACTCAATATTTTGGAAGTGGTGGTAGGTTAACTAACCACGTCTTTTGATGTTAACATAAAAGCACATCAAATCAAGGATTCGAATGGTGTCGGTAACGTGGGCAAGCCTACCCGTCCCTATTCGTTGGAACATATGTGATACGATCGGACGAAATCGGGTCAAGAGAGCCCTATTGAGATTAGAAGGAATCACCCTCCGCTCTCGGTTTGGCTTAGTCTTGCCGGACCCCGCATGCATACATCACACTAGGAGGTTAAGTCGTTTGAGCGAAGCTCGATTGACCACCCAACCTAAAAGCGAACCGCTTTTATCCAAGATTTATTGTTCTTTTACCATCATTCAATCTAAGTGACACTACGAATTGAAAACGTGATCTCGTTTCGACTTTAAGGCGGTTCACCGAGAACACACACCGAAAGGCTAACGATTTCATAACCCGTCCTCGGATCTTTAATTAGTTACTAAATTAATTAATTACCACGTATTAATTAAATTTCAACTAATTACACGAGTTTGTATATACATGCCTATTTTAATTACCAAAATTAAAATTCTACATGTATGCATGGAGTGGATTTATGATATGATGCATGTCATGGCAATTCGGTTTTATATCTATTTTATGATCAAACACATAAAAATAAATGCGGAAAATTTAAACACCGAGATGGATCGTTGGCACTTTCGTATCTAATCTATTAGAAAATAAAAACCAAAACCCTAACTAGGGTTTACTACTTTCTAACTAAATCTGCAAATGCATCGAACTCTTCGATGATCGGAAACCAAACGAACTCGGATCGGACGAAAACCTTCCGATCTTATCTTCACTCCTTGAACTTCAATATGGGCGGTTGGATCGGTGCTTTGACTTACCAATTTTTTCCAAGAAACCGCCAAACTAGTCACGAATCGACTTTGACCGCATTGCATCAAGGACTTCCCGAGGCGGATCGGGAATCGAGATGAATCGATCGACCTAAAATTTTTATGGTACGTCCAAAACTCCAAGTTGAGCAATCTGAGCGGTCGGATTTGATTTTCAACGGTCCAAACTCTCCCGAAAATCGAGGAAGTCACGAGATAGTGTTTCGTGAATCCTGCGTTTTTACATTCACAGCATTTCTTCGCAGATCATCAACGGATATCGAAACGGACTCGATCGACGCCAAAATTTGTGGAGTTGATCATCATCTTCTAATCTTGATTCGACCGGAGGGATCTTCGTTTCAACGGTTCGATCAACGGGAAACACGAAATAACTAAACAACTACTAAACAGATCTATTTTCCGGAAATTAAAATTGCAATAAAAAAGAATTACATAATTTCCTATACTCATATGGACAAATTTTCATCGTTTATATGAGTTTACAATAGATCTAACGGGTAAACAATCTGCCAACCCCAATCCATCTCTTCAACCACTTACATTCATAAGCATAAAAATAATCATGCATGCGCCATTTTAAAAATTGGGACAAAAATCTACATGTTTTACTACTCCTGATCTAATATTTTATACGTATAAATATAGATCACCATGTCTCTCGATACCACCGTTAGTAATACCATCCGCAGCGTGAAACGATTTATGGATCTGAGATCATATAAACTACACGTAATAAAATAACTAGATCTATATCTACAGGGGTTGTAGATCATACCTCTTGGATCTCAAAATCCAAGTTGAAGAACCGCAATAGGATGAACGAAGGAAAGCGTGAAGAGCACCACGATCTTCCGTGCGTGTGATCCAAGCAACTCCCGGTGGAAGGAAATTCTCGACTCGAACCCTTCTTCCGATATGCTACCCGAAAAATCTCCAAGATTTTCCCTTGACTCCTTTTGGCGAAATTTTCCTTCTCCTCTCTAGAGTGAAGTCGAAATTTATGTGTGTGTTAAGGCAGGAGAACTAACTCTCTTTATATAGGAGAGTAGAACTTGTCATCTCCAAGGATTAAATAATTAAGAGATAATTATTACATTAATCCTTTTTCCAAATAAAAGATAAATAAAATAATTATCCCAAACAAATTAGGATTATTATCTAATATTTCATGAATTATCATTTAACAAATAAAAGATAAATCACACATTAAATAATTATCCAAGAAAAACCAATTTTCCAATAATTAAATAATAACACAAAAATGCATGCGCACCTTTCTTTCAAAGTAAGGTCCACGCACCTTTTAATATATTTGACCAAAAAGGTCAACACACCAATTTAGTAAGTCAATTTAAAAATGTCTTTTCCAGTGTATTTAATTATTTAAATTTAACTAATTTAATAATCACTAAACAATTAATTCACATATCGCTTTTAATAAAGTCCAACAAGAACTAAATTAATATTATTAGGATTCGACGTCCGAGAATAAATTATCTTTATATTAGGAGGCGCGCGTCGGGGACCAATGGACTAATAATCACGACTCCGATAAATCAAATAAATAATTATGGAATAATTATATTCGATAAATCAATCACGAGGAATATGCCACCATAATCCCGTATCGCACTCCTCCGATTATGAGATTATATTTATCTCCTCACGAGAATAATAATAAGCGTCAATTGATATAATCATTACATATGGATTAATCCTCCATGATCGTTCATTCTAAATCGGGAAGTTACCGTTAACCTTTTTAGAACCTCTTATCCTTATTTACCATTAACCCCTAGTGATCAATTAATTCATACAACTCATGGTGATCAATCGGTGTGATATGAACTCCATGGATCGATCGGTTTAGGATTAACAAATAAAGAGAATCTGTCTATCTACTTCCATAAATGGAAGGAATGGATTCCGTATCTCGTGATAACACGGACTACTCACTCAATCCAAACAATGCCAAGATGGGGTAATTCGCACCACGACTCGATGTAATCCTTAACCGTCAAGTCAAACTTAAATGCGATTCAAGCGGTTGATCGTGATCACCTCGAGGATTAAGATATATCCATAAATATGATCATCCATTGATTCGATAAGACTTCTCGATTACGGAATTATATCGTGAACTCTAATCAAATCGGTCCAAACTTATACGATATATCTATCATATATAAATGCCCATTTAGGTTCTCTTAACCGAAAGTCCGGATAAGACAATCACACCAACCGTGTTGCAGGCGCATTAATAGCACGTTAAAGGAGAGACCCGATACTCTCGATTAACTTCACTACGGGCTAATTGTATTTTAAGTACATCTTCACTAACTCAATCCTCCCGTGTATATACCATACACTGAGTTAAGTGATTACATAAACGATATACTTAGGGTTTTCTGTAGTGTAAATACTATTGTCACATCGGTGATTATGAGAATAATAAATATGAATAATAACGTCAATTCATTTATTAAATAAAACAATTACAAAAATTGTCTTTCGGGCATCACACCTAACACCTTTGTCATTTAGTATTACATTTTACATTTGATTTAACTTGTTTTATTGATTTCAAACTCGTTGCTTAGATGATTGAGTATTTGAATGTACTAACAACACCATGTTCATGTTTTGTTTTAAACACATCATTTTAATATATTTTTTATGTTTTTTTTTTGTTTTGTATCTATTTATGGTTTTAAAACAAATGTACATCAAGAATGGTGGTGAAGGTTTTGATGAAAATCATTGTATTGCTGCAACTAATTAATAATGAAAGTTTAATGCTTAATAGTTACGGTAATGTTTTCATCATCAGAATTAAATTTTAATGCCGGTGCATGTATAAATTGGCAATTAAAGGACTTATTGTGATGGAAAGATTTGTAATAATGACGGGTTACAATGTTAGTATTTATTTTTAATGAGGGGAGAATGAAACAATAATGATGAAAATTATGTTCATTGAAATGATTTTTCAGTGAGAGTATGATATCGTCATTAACTATATAACAAAAATAATGACAGGACGCCTTAAGGTCATTATTTACTTTTAGCTATGAGGGCAGTAATGACGGGCAATGACGGGAAATTTTCCGTCGTTAAACGTCTTCTATGACGGGAAATTGACATATAGTGACCACTTTTCCCGTCATTAAAAACCAATTTTCTTGTAGTGAAATTTCAGCTTCTATTTCACAGATTCTTTTTGTAGAAGTGCCGGTGAGAGTGGCCGCCGGAGAACAGAGCTTAATTGAGAAGGTGCTTCCATAGCTTCTATCGGTTCAGGTACAAGTGGCAGCCGGAGATCGGAGTTTTGCTCTATAATCCGCTGAAGTGCCCCGTGGAACACTTATATCAAAGCTGGAGGAGAAGATACAAGCAAAAGAAGCAGAAAAAAAAAAAAAGCAACCTTCAAGAAAAATCATAGGTTTGGTTTTTGCACACCCTCTATAATTACGCTATTCATAATCTTCAAGGCTATTTTCATTGATTTTTGAGCTTTTCTCTGTCTTGGTAGGAAAACCAAGAAGCTGAGATAAAGCAGTTTAGGAAGAGTTTAGCATTTAAAGTTACTCCCTTGCTGAGTTTCTACAAAGATCCTCCTCCTAAAGTCGAACTAAAGAAGGTAACCCAACCGTCTTTTTTATACTTTTATATTATGTGCTCATTTGGTGGTCTTTTTTGTGTTGTGTTGTCAAATCATATCTTTGAAGGATAGATTTTCTTGACTTCTGTACATTGTGGTATTTTGTGTTATGTTTCTTCTCTTGTGACAAAATGGTTCGTTTGAGTTCCTTTCAGATGCAAATGAATATTTTGACTGATTTCTGTAAATGATTAGGGAATTATATTTTCAATTGACTCAAAAGGTGCAGTGACACCTGTTGATGACGTGAATGAAGTGAAAGAGAGATGGATGTATTGAAAGGGAAGAATACACCAATTGAAATGAGAATATTGGGAAGAATAAAAGTACGGGGCCGTAGATTTTTGTATGTCATTTTCATTTTAATGAATAGGTAGATTTGCTGAATGAGAAGCTTGGTTTTGAGCATGTAAATGTGATAAATAATGTAATTTGTTGTTGCAGATAAAATTGAGTCTAATTGAGCATGTAAATGTGTGGGGAAGATTGTTTTTTTGCCATGGAAAGTTAATACACTTTGCTTATATTGATATGTTATTATTGTGAAGATACACATATTGAACTCTGTTGTGTTTTTTTGCTAACTAGGATTGCATTGTCAGTTCGTTAGAAAATTGATGCAGTGACATTGATGTCACTGCATTTACTATTAGATAATTGATGAGTGACATTAATGTCACTGCATATACATTGATGTCACTGCATATACCTTTTGGTACACAAATTTGGTAGCTTTTAAATAATTGTAATGACAATGAATTCGCGTAGTGTCACTCTTGGTGTTGTATCATTTTTTGTATAGTATCACCGATGGTCTTATTAATAAAATTACAAGGTTTTGTTTTAATAAAGTGAGTATGATTTGGAATAAAATTGATGCAATGATATTGATGTCACTGATTCGTCAAATATCACTGCATTTTCACATGTAACTGCATCGCGTCGATTATTATGAAGAAAATTTCAATTTTTATAAATTAAGTCGGAAAAATATCAAATGAGATCTAAGAATAAAAATGACAAAAAATATGAATTATGGTGAATGAATTACAATGATCGGAGTTTTATATCAAAAAATATAGCCGTTTGAAGTCGAATTTATAAAGAAAAAAATCGATTTTCTGAAATTAAGTCGGAAAAATATCAAATGTCATCGCAGTGTCGCTTCATCTTGGTGTCGTATCATCAAATGTCAATGCATTGTGATGGTCACTGCATCCCGATGGTTAATGCATTGCGATGGTCACTCAATTCCGATGGTCACTGCATCACGGTGGTCAATGCAACGCGGTTGTCACTGCATCGGGGTGGTCAATGCATCGCCGTGGTCACTGCATCGCGATGGTCACTACATCCCTATGGTCATTGCATCCCGATGGTCACTACATCGAGGTGGTCAATGAATCGCGGTGGTCAAATCATCAAGGTGGTCACATCATCAGGGTGCTCACTGTATTTTGGTCGTCGATGCATCGCATTGGTCACTGCATCGCGGTGGTGCCTGCATCACGGTGGTGACTGCATCGTAGTGGTCAATGCATCGGGAGTGGTCCATGCATCGCGGTCGTCAATGCATCACGGTTGTCACAGCATTGCAGTGGTAAATGCATCGGTGTGGTCACTGCGTCTCGGTGGTCACTGCATCTCGATTGTCACTGTATCGGGATGGTCAATGCATCACGATGGTCACTGCATTGCGGAGGTCAATGCATCGCGATTGTCACTGAATCGGGGTGGTAAATGAATCGTGGTAGTCACTGCATCGGGGTTGACACTGCATCGCGGTGGTGAATGCATCGGGATGGTCACTGCATCGAGGCTGTCAATGAATCGTGGTAGTCAATGCATCGCGGTGGCAAATGCATCATGGGTGGTCTCTACATCCGGGGTGGTCAATGCATCAGGGTGGTCACGCCATCACGGTGGTCACGTCTTCACGGTGGTCAATGCATCGGTAAAATAAAATTTAAAAGAAAAAAAACTTATATCAACGCTTGCTTTTGGAAAGAAAAAAAAAGACCACCTTATTTCAGCGCCACCTTTTGAAGGGAAAAAAGAAAAAGAAAAAACCATGTTACTGCGTCTTTTAACGTGTCCATGCGTCTGTTTCTTTTTTTTTTTCTTTTTCATTAAAGGTATTTGGTCTATCTATCTCATTTTTGTCCTTATAACTAAGTATTTATTTCGGGTGTCTTTTTTACTTAATTAACTCCAATATGTGTCGTTTTGAATAATTATCACTTAATTTTAATGAAAATGTATAAATTGACATTTGACTATTAATGTAAAGTATTGAAAAGTTGATAAGTAAATAATAGATGATGGGTAAAATTAAAAAAAAAAATGTAATAATTCTTTTTTTTTGGTTATCTACTTCCATTATATGACATAACTAAAAAACTAAACGAGTTTATATATTGGAACCTAAGTTAAAAAAACAATGATAATAAAATAATCATATAAAATAATATGGAAAATTAGGGATAATGACACAATCTGGAATATTATTAAGTAATAGAGACAATACATATTTTTATAGGAAGAAGACAATCGCATAATTTTTATAGCGAGAAGACAAACAGTGAATCCGAAAAATCGGTGAATCTCCTCAGTGAATCCCGAAATCATTGAATTTCGATAGTGAATTTCGACGGTGAATCAGAAAATTAGTGAATTTAAATGATGAATTTTGAAAATTAGTGAATTTCGATGAAATTTTTGGCGATGAATTTAAGCAATGTGAATTTTGAGCACAAGTGACTTTCGACGAATGAATAAATAGTTTTGTCGCTTTTCACAAAAGTTTGAAAAGATCGTCGCCTACTCGATTGATGAAATATTTACGTAAATTCTCTCATTCACCAAAATAATAAGTGTATAAAAAGAAAAACACTAGAGAAAACAGTGGGACACTGGTCAAAAACCAAAAACCAAAACCCAAAACCAGCTGCACCGCCGCCAAAACCAGCTGCTCCTCCCTCCCTTTTATGGTGCGGAGATGTATGCTGTGCACACACCCTCTACATCTACATCGATCTCATCACTTTCCCAATAAATAAAAAACTATCTCCCTGTGCTTCCGTACTTCTTAAATCTTCTATCTTTTTCCGCCATAACCTCCAATTCTTCTTTGCTTTTGATATAAATTATTAATTGGCAACTCTCTAAAACCCAGAATCGGATAATTGGAATTTTGTGTTAATGGAATCGAATAGTCTCCCAGCAGGAATGTACCTAAACATGGGTCCTAGAATGCAAGGTTTAGAAATGTCACTGCAACACCACCACCTACCGCAAAATCCAACGACCCAGATGGCGGCGGCGGCGGCCTACCCCAACCACAACCAGGACTATGATCAGCAGCAGCAGCAGCATCCTGGTCTGACCCAGTTCCCGGCGATGCAAGACTATTCTTTCGCTGCAAAGCCCAAGGTCCAAACGTTTACTCTTAGCGACGATGATGAACCGGGACAAACAGCGACGATGGAGAACAGCGCGGATGATGGGAAGAGAGACGTCGTCGTCCCCATGGCAAAGAATGAAGTGGACGGACCATATGGTACGGCAGCTAATATGGGTGGTGTATTGTATCGGTGATGAGGTCTGTTCTGATCAAGCAAATAATGACCCATCTGCAGGTAAAAGAAGAATTCCGCTGTTTTACAGAAAAAGGGAAAGTGGAAATCGGTGTCCATGGCGATGATGGAAAAGGATTTTCTGTCTCTCCACAGCAATGTGAAGACAAATTCAATGATTTAAATAAAAGGTATAAAAGGGTTAATGATATTCTTGGTAAAGGAACTGCTTGTAAGGTTGTGGAGAATCAGAGCTTGCTTGAGACCATGGATTTAACGCCGAAATTGAAGGAAGAAGTCAAGAAATTGCTCAATTCTAAGCACTTGTATTTCAAGGAAATGTGTATTTATCACAACAATTGTGGTCACGGCGCCGCCGGAGGTAGTCAACAATCGCCGGACTCTATAACTGATCAATCAAATTCCGTGCAACATCCGCCGCCGCAATGGCCGCAGCCACAGCGTCAGTATTCGAAGGAAGAAAATGATGACGAAGAAGACGACGTTGATGAGGATATAGACGATGACGAGTACGACAACGACGTTGATGATAAATCATCAAGTAAAAGACGGCGAAAAGGCGTCGGTGTGGGCGGCGACCGCCAGGTAGCCCCCCTTTCGGCTTCGGTGCAAGATTTTAGCATTGAATTAAAGAATGTGCTGCAAGATGAAACGAAGAATCTGGTGGAGAAAAGGCAGTGGATGAAGGTTAGATTGATGCAGTTAGAGGAGCAACATATGGGATATGATTGTGAAGCTTTAGAGCTTGAGAAACAGAGATTGAAGTGGCTGAAATATAGGAGCAACAAGGAGAGAGAAATGGATAGAGATAAACTGATAAATGAAAGAAAGAAATTGGAGAATGAAAGAATGATGCTTTTGCTTAGGCACAAGGAAATTGACTTGATTAATGGTCAGCACCGCCAATCCTCCTCCAGGACTGATTGAACAAACACATTAGAGTCTGCTATCCGTCCGTTTTTATAGGGAGTCCTTACAAGTAGAGACTTTATATCATCGGCGTTACGCTACGATGGGGCGTTTAGTTACGATAGGAAATGCTTACTGAAATAGAATGTGCGTCTTATCGACGGTTCATTTCAGTAGGAAGTCACAGAGTAAAATTATTCTACCATATGATATGATTTAACATCTATTTTTATTGATTTAAGGTCAATGAACTAGTCTGTTTTTTTATTTTAAAAGTTATAGTCTGTCTGATGATTTTTGATAGAAAACTAAGTAGTGTGAGTTTATTGTTGGTGTCTAAATTGGAATTGTTTTTAAAAGTCCTTTTTTGTTTGGCAAAACTTATGCCACCCCAAAAGATGGAGTTCAAATCATATATATATGTGCATCAGGCATTGCATTTTTTTTTTTTCATAAATTTTTTGAGTAATGATAAAGACACAACAAAAATTACACAACGGATGCCTTAACATAATCTCCCACCCTTGATTGCAATTGCAATGAGTGTTAATTGATTGTGACGTGGACCCATCAAAATCAAGGGTGGAAGATCATGTTATAGCATCCGTTATATAACTCCAAAACTAGCTAAATGCCGCTTAATAAGGCATTGACTCAGCGGTATGTGTTGTGGTTGTTAATCCGGAAGTCCGGATTAGAATCCCAATAGGGACAGTGTGCGTGTGTCAAAAGAAAAAACTAGCTAAATGTCAACTACAAAATCCAGGTAGAAATAAATTAAAAAATATGAGTGATAGTAGCACAACAAAATACATATAATAACCTCAAACAAAAAAAATTAAAAAGAATACACATAATAAATGTACAACACATTTTTGCATCATTGAATATGACATTGAACCTATTGATTTGTATTAGCAAAGTGTGTTGTATCATTTTCTTGTGTATATTTTATTGTGGCGGAAACGTTTCTGTGTTTATAATTATCAAAGTAATCCTCCGGCAAACAGTTTCTTTACAAGCCGGCTATATATCCCACATAATAATAATCGTGGAGGTATTAAGGAGGAAACGACATGGACAAGGGACAAGAGACAACAGACAACTTGCAAAATATGCTCAGATTATGAATAAGGCAATAAATTAAGAAAAACAATTTGCAACTGTTTTTAAGACTAAAGTTTTTTTCATCAGAAAGACTAAAGTTTATATTAAAAAAACCAAACTTAGCAACGAAAAAACAACACCAACCGGAAACACCTAGCCTAACCTAGACAAGCCCCCAAAAAAAAGAGAAGGAGGAACTAGAAAAGAAAGGAAAAAAAAGGATAGATTTGAACTCGGAATCATTTAGTTGAGAGCTCAACATTTGTCACTAGACTATTTCTCATCGACAACATTTACCACTAGACTATTCATCATCGATAGTATTTATCACTAGGGTATTCCTTATCGACATTTACCATAAAAACACTTTGATTTACCATATAAGAACCACTTTACAAGTTAAAGAACTCCATGAAAGCATGAACAAAAATGGCAGAACATTAACTACATGACATTTTAAAGACATAATGAATTTTATCGATCGATTACGTTGTGATACTCAATGATTAATCAATGACTAATTTGAAGGATAGAATGATTTTACATTCCCATGCATGCCATGAATGGAATGCAAAGGTCATATATTGATGGAAGTTTGAATATATAGGCTAACACAGAGAGCATCTGCCAGCCTTTTTATATGTCATTCTTTCCTATATTCTACATTCAATAATAGAAATAACGATAGATGCAACCGAATCTTCTGATCCTATCTCCATCTGAATCAATATAGCATGCTTTAAAAAGAGTAGCATATATATTAGTTAAAAATATAGTTTAAATGAATAGCACATAACAGTTTTTGCCAAGTTTGGACAGAAGTCGTCGTCATTGCAACTGTGAAAGCTTCCGCAGCGTCCTCGGGATAATGCACATAATCAACGACACTCTATCGCAGACTTGTTTATGCAGTTCAAACAGACAATCATAACCATCTTTCTTCGATGGGGGTTTTCGATTCAATGGTTGATCCGATGATTTTCTACACCTCAATGAAACTTTCAGTTTTGTATGTTGTAGGGTATTGAGCAAATGTTTCTATTAAGGAAATGGTTTTGGTAGGTTTGGTGAATGAAAAAAATTGAGGATGGAAATGATGGGGATATATGAAGATGATGAAAATATGAGATGATGTTGTGAATGATTATGATGAAAATGATGCATGGGATCAAGATGATAATAAGGTTTGAGGATGATGAAAATGATGATTAAGGATTATGGTGAAAATTTGATATGATCAGACCCGTTTCTAGGCGTAGGCCAATAAGGCCACGACTTAGTGACCTCGTAAAAGGATAAAAATTTAGGGGTCAGGTTTATCTTTTGGCCCAAGAAGTTTATTAGTCTAAACTTGCAACATATCTTTTTAAAAAAAACCGTTCATTTCTTTCAAAGTGCCTCGTTTGATTATTTAACCTAGGGTCAATAAAAACCCAAGGACAGCCCTGATATGATGATATGAAAGATTAAAATATAGAAAATGATATTTATTCGAGGAAAAATGTGTGGTGTATGAATTATAAAAATTTAGGGTCCTTTTTGAATTATTGAAAGTATAGTGTGGATGTAAGATGTAAGTGTGGTGTATTAGTATGAATGAGAAAATTGTAGCTATAGCAGGGGTGCAATTCAAAGAACATAATGAAGGCCTAATCAAAGTGATGTATTGTATAGAATGCTACTCATGTAGATTGAGCGTAGTGCGAATAAAGACCTTTAGAATATGATGTGAACAATATGTTTTCGGTTTGATGACTTAGTATAATTGTAGTATAATTGTTGTAAGGGTCATATATTCTTATTGATTTGAAAAGTTTGTTATGCACGGTTACGTAGATGTAACACTCTTAATTTCTAAATATCATTTAATCATTTAAACTCAGACCTAAAATGGTTATCCAGAATTATCAGATCATTATATCTCAATATATAGAATCTTTATAGAATTCAATTATAGTCTTACCCACAATTAATATCTATCAATCCTCTTTTAATGAATTTTCTTTAACGATGATCCATTTGAAAGAACATTGAAGACCAAAAGAATTGCGAGCAAGAAAAGTAAATTAAAATCTTTGAATGACAAACAAAAAATTCAACATAAACAACAATACTCTTGTTTTATAACAACAATACTTTGTTTTAACAACTAAAGTCTAAACCATTTTTGAAGGCTAAAAAATAATTTATTAATGAACAACGGTGACACAAGGTAAAGATACATTCAAGGGAGGGGAGGATCTCATTTCGCACATCTAACTAATCTAAGGCCTTCCATGGCCAATAAATGAGCAAAGACATTTCATTGTCTTCCAACGAAGAAGAATAAACTAAAACAAAGCAAGACAATAAAGTATGACATGCATCAATGATACTCCTGACAGATAACAAATCTTTCGTGAGCTTGTAAATGTTGATGGATAGTTAGTGAGTTTCCTTCCAAAATCACTCTAAGGATCCCCCGGGTAGTAGTATAAAATATTGCAAGATATACGGGAATCAATATTGCTTTGGACTCCGTGGTTAGTAGGATCAAAGTTGTCAGTAGTTGTCCGAGAGAAGTTTAAGATCTGGTTCTGTTTGTGTTGAAGAGAGTTGCTAGAAAAGAGGTTTACAGAGTTTCAGTTTCGAGGACGAAACTCCTCTTATGGGGGGAAGGATTGTAGTATTCCGATTTTTGAAAAAGGACAGACGTGTCATTTTGCGAAAAGGAAATATTATGTTAATTTTTTTTGGAGTTAAAAAAGGAAAGGAAAAAAAAAAGTATTTTTGTTAATGGGAATTAATTAAGGGCATTAACTCCTTGGGAGTTTTATTTCACAAAATTAACTACGCATTATACAAGGAAGTATATTGTTAGAAGTTTAGTTTACAGAAAACATAACGTACGAAGTTTTGCTCTAGAGAAAAGAAAAATTGAAACCGAAAGACACAAGTGAACCTTCAAAAGATCTCCCCAATCGTTCACCGGTTTTCAGATCTAATTAGAGAATGAATCAGCGGGAGAAGGGCTTCGTTTTGATACAGAAAAGTCGGAGTCTTGAAAAGGTTCGTTTTGCCCTAGTTTTGGCTTTGGATCGAATTCTGATGTTCTTATGGTTCAATTCGTAGTTTCCGGTTGATTAGAAACCTTGATCATAATTAATTGTAGTCTAATTGTTGATCAAAATAGGTTTTTGGTTGAAGAATTAGAAGTGTTGTGCAGATTTCTTGGAGTTTTTGGCTTTAGAAGTTGCTTTGAACAAGTAAGAAGGTTTCATATTGAGTAATTAAGGTTTTATAATGTTTGGGTTGTGTTTTGTGTTGCTTTTTATTGTTAGGAATGATGTTAAGGTTGTTGAAGTATATCATGTTATGATATGTTAAGAACTTGTTTTGCTGTTGTTTTTATGACTATGTTGCTGTCAAAATGGTTGGGTTTGGGTTAGAAATCATAAAAGTGCATATAATAGGGTTTTGGGCAGTTTTTAATATTTGGCGCGTGCCATAGGGGTTTTAGCACGCGCCAAAAGATGAACGTAACGGGACAGAAACATCAAAGAGCTTTTAGCGCGTGCAGGAAGGCTTTTAGCGTGTGCCAAACATGGAACAGAGACCTGACCACATTCTGCTGAGGTTTTAGCGCGCGCTGAGAGACCTTAGCGCACGCCAAAGCAGAAACAGAATGATGTTCAGCATGTTGTTCCATGTTAGCGTGTGCCCGTTTTCGTGTATTTTCAAGTGTAGTGAGTTAGGATTGGTTCCTAACCTTATATTAAACGATATAAACAAGTTAAATGAAGATTACAAAGCCATGATTAAGCTTATGATGCGTTTAGTTACGGCACCGAATGGGTTCTTCCTAAGAGTTGAAGTTCGGGACCTTCGGAAGAGTATGATTGGCCTTGTGCTTTGATGGATTAATTAGTATCCATCAATGTCAGTGGAATGTGTTTGGCCCTGTTAATGTCTAAGTGACGGAGTATAAGATGTAAGTGAGGCTTTTCCTTAAAAATACTTAGTTGGCTAGTTAATAATTCATAACATACATACTTGTGTAGTAAAAGTCTAAACATCATGTTATTCTTGCTAAGGCACAAGTCTATATCGCAATGTGTCGTGTGGTCAGTTAAAGCGACTAACTTTGCTGGCCTTTGAGGGGCACCAGGAGTAGAGGGACTTCGCCGAACACACACACACACACACACACACACACACACACACACACACACACACACACACACACACACACTATTGGTGCTAGCCCGTGGCTATTAGTGTGATCCACTAATAAGTTGCACACAGTTACTTCGTGGTGAATAACACCATGCGTTGTGCCCTTGAATATTGATGTAGCAAAGATAAGCTAAGTTAGAAACAAGTAGGATCTCACGACATGTTGATAAGCATGTAATGAAACCTAGAGTTTGAGTTGGTCTCACAAAGATAACCTAATAATCATGTGAACCTTTCGTGAAACTTAGTTGTTCAATAGTTTCTACCTTTTACTAAATACTTTTGTACTTACCCATATTGCATGTTTGTTTGTATGTTTTGTGGGGTGAGAAGATGAACATGTTGAAGCGGAGTTTGACGATGACTTCGAGGATGATGTGTGATCGTGCTTGCTATGCCATGATAGACTATTTTCTCGTTTTAAATAATTGACGTAATGCTGAGACTATATTATTTTCCATTTCAAACGCTGTTGCATTTCCTTTTATTTCAAGACTTCGTATTTAGTAAGGTTGAATTATGTCGTTGCAAGATAACATTTCTATCTAGTAGCATTTATGGTTTGACCCGAGTCTTTTTAGCTTTCGTTTTGCTTAACTCGATACGATGTCGTAGAGGCTTACGTATAATATTAAAAAATTTCAATGTTATACATGTTGTGTTCTCTTCTGGATAAGAACTCGGTATCCTGGAGCGGAGCGTTACAGACACACGGTTTGACATGTCTTCTTGATAAAAATAAAGATTAAATTTGACCTAATAACAAAAATAAAATATGTCTTTGTATCGAGTATCCATAAAATTTAAGAATCCCTTTAAAAAAAAATCAGCATTCAGTTGCATCACGACGATTTTATCGGTGCACCACATCTACCATATATCATATTGAATTAACTTTTTAAAGATCGATTCTGAAATCAAAAATCGACTTTCTGAATATCGATTTTCATATTTGACTTTTATAATATCATTTTTAGTGTGATACACAGATAATGTGTCGTAAATAAACGTTTTTTTGTATTTTATTTTTTATTTTTAAGTGCAAACATACGTATAGTAATTTGTTGGAACAAATTCATGATTTAGGATGGAAACGCACGCGGAGCCCGTGCACATTCAGTAAAATATATATAATGAGAGATTCGTTGCCTCGTTTGGTGGCAAACTAATAAGATGAGTCCAAAATAAATTAAGAGGGCGGATACCAAAGGGCCCGCATGTAAATATTGGGCTGGAATTTATGTTTTTTTTAACACCTTTTCATACGACACATGTTATTCTGATCCAATATAAGTTAGGATATGATTGATTATTCTGATTTAATTTTAGTCAAAACTTATTTTGACCCAATACCAGTCGGAATGACAATTTCATACTTTCTGATCCAAATACGGGCGGAAAAAATTCAACATTCCGCCTAAATTTGGCTCATAATACATATTTGCGGAAATTTGAAAGATAAAATTGAAAAATAAATATGTCCATTAAGATATTTTTATTGAGTGAAAAGACATTCATTTTTTTTAATACTGTTGCGATTGTTTTTATACCAGAAACGAAAGAATTTCATTAATAAACAACAAACAAATTACTACCTCCGTCCCAAATTAAGTGTCCTCTTTTTAGTTCTCACGCATATTAAGAAATGTAATTAATGTGTTGTGTTTTTATACTATATTAATGCATACTTACACTATCAAATAATAAATGTTTGTTTTGGGATGTGAAATGAGTCTGAATAAATAAATGTTTGACTAAGGATTATCTTTGGAAAATAAACATTAAATGATCGTTAGTAATATAAAGTAGACACTTTTTATGGGACAATTATTTTCTAAAATGTGGACACTTATTATGGGACGGAGGTAGTACACCATATCAACGCTGGTAAATAGCTGGATAAATTCCGGATCACCCCATCCTAAAGCCGGAAACCCCATCACGAACAACGAAAAAACAAAGGACAAGAGAATAACCAATTTCCACCAAATATTGCTTCAATAGAGAGGACTTGATTTGATACCATACACCAATAACTAGCATTTTTCATAACATAAAAAGACGTAGACAAATCTAGAAACCTAAAAAACAATCCCGACGATATTTTTCTTTTTTTGGAAGTTTCATTGGCACCACAAAACTGTTGTTAGTACCACGCGTACTTCCGGCATCCAAAAAATTATTTAGAACATCACGATTATTTTTTTAGCAAAATAACGTCAGATGTACCGACGTTACTTCTCAATAATAACGTCAGTGGCACCGACATTAATTTTCAATGATAACGTCAGTGATACGGACGTCATAGTTATAAAAGTGTCACGTGTGAATAACGTCAGTCCATTGACGTTATTTTTTAAAAGAAATTTCGGTGGCACTGATATTCCGAAAGTACAAAAAATAATACATGTGTGGCACTGGAAGTAAATAAAAAAAAAAGTGTCAACAATAAACACATAGTACCAATAAAAACCGCATTTGTTCTTTTTGCGGCGGCTTTAAGACGCCATTTTTAATAAATTTACGATAATCAATGAATATCACACTGACATACACCATAGCCGATAGCAGGAGCGGACGCAGGATCTCGGGTAAGGGGGGCAATAATTTTTTTAAAGGTAAATAAAAAATTTAAGGGGGGCAAACGATATGATTTGTACATATATTAGTGTAATTTTTCCGGATCAAAGGGGGCAGGTTGTATGTAGCTCCGCCACTGGTCGATAGGAATTTTTTTTATATACAACCGTTGTATTAAAGTCGTACAAAGTGTCATACATTATAACTTACATACACGATAAAAGTGTATTATGTGAAAAATAGGAAAAATAAGAAACTGTATGTCACTAGGTATAAACTTCCTACAATCGTTGCATCATAAAATCTCTAAATCGATAGCCATATTATTTATATTTTGTTAAGTGTCGTTAAAATGATAATCATACGCTAACATACACCATAATCGATACACATTTAGACATTTTATTCATATTTTGATAAGTGTCTTTAAAATGATAATCATAACCTATTATAAATTTGTTGTTACATTATTAAATTACCTTTTTTAATCTAAATTATAGATACAACACTATTATATGTCATTTTTTTGATAGAAAAACATTTACAATGATTACACTGTGCATCGTTTCTCTATTGATAAAACTCAATAATATAGATACCTTTATAAAAAAAATATAGATTTTTTTTTAAGGCTGTAGGATTTTTTTATTAATCAACACGTGTAACCAGAGCCGCCCGCTCTTTTTGAAACAAGGCAAGTTCCCGATTGAGGCTTTTAGTTGAAGCTTTTTTTTTTAAAACATACATACTTATTAGATATTTTTAAGTAAATAAATATTTTGGTTATCGTTTGTATCACGAATTGTCGCATGCGAATTAATGTTATCGCAATTAAACCAATGTCATCGATTCGCTGAAGGATATGCATTTTCGGATTTTCGTGATACATGCAATTTCGAATCGATATGTCTTACCTCTTTCGTATAAGGTTGCATCTTTCATCCAGGTGAAACGATGATAACTTTACTGCTTTCGTGCAAAAACACTCCTCATTTATAAGTGACTTGCGGCTTATAAAAGCGACAAGTATGCAGACGAAAATTCATAAGTTTGACAAAGATAATCGAAAAAATTTGAGCGTCATCGGGTTTGATTCAAACAAGTCATTTGTTTGAATCAAATACCTCCATTGTATCATGAGAGGGATTTTCATTTGATCCTTATTGACAAATCGTGTGGGACGAAACATCTTTTAAAAGACAACGTTATTAACGTGTCTTGAAGTTTCTACTTCTCTGTCAAATCTAAGTACTATATTTTATTCCAACACTTATCGCGTTTTTAACATCCGTAAATACAAAAATTAATAAAACTTGTTTGTATGTCTATTTTTTTTGGGCCAAGTAAATTTTTTTATTTGGACCTTTATCGATTGGAGTAAAAAAATCGCATTTATCAAAAAATAAAATTAACATATTACATTAGGTTGAATCGGATTGAATCTATACGATTTTTTTTTTTTAATGACCAGTATGCTGGCCGATTTCTCCTCGAATCGTTTAGAGGCAAGGCGGCGATCTCATTGCTTCCCTCAGTGTAGGGCCGGCCTTGCGTGTAACACTAACAATAACAGTATTAGAAGGAAGGAAAGATGTTGGATGTATCTGCCATATACGAAGTGCACCCCTATGACGTGAAGTAGAACTTTCATTTCTAAATGTATGGTCCTTATTAATTTACATATCAAGTCGATGTAAATTGAGGAAGAGGAAGATCCTCGTTTCATACCTTCAACAAAATAAAATACAGAAAACAAGTGATTTGTCATGAATCAATAATGTGAATTATTTGATTGACCACGTATGATCGTTAAGTATGGTATTACTACTGTTGTACTTAAAATTCGTTATTTTATATAAAATCTATTATATTCGCCAAAATGAAATTATCTCGTATATAATTTCTCTATAACTCTACCTACCTTTTATGTCTGGCTAGTGGCTATTGAGTTTTGTTTTTTTTTTCTTTTTGGTGTGGTTGAAGAAGAATGATTTTTTTAAGCGGCTTCTATCGGCACCATGAATTTACTATTGACATTTTTTTTATTATTATATTCATTTATTTGACCAGTATCCCTAAATTGCTTTTCGGCATCTTGAGACGCGCGTCAGTGTCACTGATGTTGTGTTTTACTTACAACGTCGATAGGTTTGACGTTTTACATCATTGATATATTTATAACTGTAATATCAGTGCTACTGACGTTGATATTGAAACCAACGTCAATGCCAAAATAAACGTCATTGATACAAACGTTGTGCATCACAAAAATAATAAAAATATTATGGTGATGTAATTTTAAGAGCGTCAATGGGAAGGGTATCATTGAAGCAAAATCATCGTTCAAATAGAAGGCGTTTTTTTCTTTAAATTTGAAAAAATATTTGTTGCACCAATAAGAACATTGTTTTAATATAATAGAATTGTGCGGCTGCTGTTTCTTTTTCATCCCATACTTCTCATTATATATTGATTCCATAGCCACTCAAACATTATCACTCACCATTTCGAGGCTTCACAGAGTGACTCGAAAGTCTCGGATAGTACACCAAAGAGTATGGCGTTAGGCTTGAATACAATCCTCAACTCTCCCATAGCCATTGCTGTTTCAGCAGGCCTTCTTCTTCTCCTAATAATCTTCGTAAAATCAAAATCTGGAGCTTCAAAAAGACGACCACCAGGTCCTCCAGGATGGCCGATTTTCGGCAACATGTTTGATCTCGGTGACCTTCCACACCAGACTGCTTACAAGCTCAGAACTAAATACGGCCCACTCATTTGGCTCCAGTTGGGCTCAATCAACACCATGATTGTCCAAAATGCAGCTTGTGCAGCTGAGCTTTTCAAGAAACATGATGTCCCTTTTTGTGATCGTAAGGTTCCTGATACGCTTACCGCGTTTCAGTTCAACCAAGGATCGTTAGGGATGAACACTTATGGTGGACATTGGCGCGTGCTGAGAAGGCTATGTTCGATGGAGTTTTTGGTGAATAAGAGGATGAATGAGACCACTGAACTAAGGAGGAGGATTGAGGACAATATGGTCGGTTGGATTGAGGAAGATTCACTGGCATCAAAAGCTCAGGGAGGAACAGGGGCGGTTCAATTGAGCCGGTTCTTGTTTCTGATGGCTTTCAATCTGGTTGGGAATCTGATGTTGTCAAGAGACTTATTGGATAATAAGGATGCTGAAGGTAGGGAGTTTTTTGACTGTATGAATGAGATTCTTGAATTGGCTGGAACTCCGAATATCGCGGATTTCTTGCCGTTCCTGAAGAGATTCGACCCGCTTGGGATGAAGAAGAGGATGGTGGCGAACATGGCAAAGACAATGAAGATATCTTCTAGCTTTGTGCAGGAAAGGCTTGATATGAGGAAAGCTGGTAAATTTAATGAGAAGAAAGATTTCTTGGATGTTATGTTGGAATATAAAGGTGATGGTAAAGATGGACCTGATAGCTTCACTGAACATCAAGTTAACATTGTCATCATGGTAATTACCTTAATTAATCACTTCACACTTATTGTCTTGTCTTTCCTTTTAAAAATCATTCATAAATAATAATAAGTAGGGAGTACGTAACACTTTACACAGTTTAATTACATGTTCCCCTGTTCAACAGAGCCAATCATTGAGACAAGTAGAAATACTAGTAGGGAATAGAATAAGAGTAGTGATAGAAGACAACTGCAACGGTTTATTATTCTGACGAGTGACCTTGACGGTGATCTGCATCGTTGATCATTTTAGATTTATCATGATCAATCTAGACTCATTATGATCAACGGTGCAGATCAGCGTTGTGTTACTCGTTGTGGCACAACCGTTGTGCCTTTATCATTACTCATAGAATAACTAACACTTTTACGGTATCGGCAAATTTTTTAATGGTCCTGGACCAACTATGACTTGGTGATTCAGGACCAATAAAAATTCAGAAAAATACACGGTGCCCAACCGTGTAAAATATAAATCCCATGTATTTACGAATTTTCCCATCTTTTAAGAATTCCTATTGGATGCACAAGTATGACATGGTGGTCCTGGACCACTATAAAACTACTGGACTGTTTAAACATAGGTTTACCTGTTCAAAACAGCCATTTTTAGAATAATGATAAATCATCTAATGCTTTTTTTCATTTCATGTTACCTTTCATTTATTATCCATCCAAACACTATATTCGTCGCTTTAAAACTATTACATCGACACTGGTCAAAAGGTATTTTAGATCTGTTTCATGTAAGAATTCAAAACTTTGATATGTAAGTAGTTCATGGACTGAATTAAAAAAAAAAAAAAAAAAAAACGTGGATGCAGGAAATGTTTTTTGCAGGGTCAGAGACAACAAGTATCAGCATAGAATGGGGATTCGCGGAGCTGCTACGCAACCCTCATGCATTCAACAAAGTCAGAGAAGAGATTGACAGAGTTGTAGGGCTAAGCAGAATGGTTGAAGAAAGTGACGTGGAAAAGCTGCCCTATTTGCAAGCAGTTGTGAAAGAAACCTTGCGTTTACACCCTGCTCTGCCCTTACTCCTACCAAGAAACACAATGGAAGACACAGAGTACATGGGCTACCTAATCCCGAAAAGCACACAAGTTTTCATCAATGCTTGGGCAATTGGAAGGGATCCAGATGCATGGAAAGACCCTTTGGATTTCAAGCCCGAGAGGTTTATCGACTCGAACGTCGAATACAAAGGGCAGCATTTTGAGTTGATCCCGTTTGGTTCTGGTCGAAGGATTTGTGTCGGTTTCCCGTTGGCTCACCGTGTGGTTCATCTCACACTGGCTACTCTGGTTCAGGCTTTTGATTGGGATCTTGGTGTTGGTGTCAAACCAGAAGATATTGATATGGAGGAAAGGCTTGGGTTGACTTTGAGGAAGAAGAATCCTCTTAAAGTCATACCAAAGAAGCGAATCAATGTCTAAAAGTATAGCATCATTCGCTATTGTTTGACTTTTAGACTGGTATAACTGCAAGTGAATGTATAACGTAAATGTACGCGTATGTTTTTACGTACCTTTACGTGTATATGTGTGTGCGAATATGCCATACAAAAACTTCCCTTCTCGGTGCTGGTGCTGGTGAAGTATATGAATAATTTACAATAGCCTGCAATATAATTAATGAAGTTTGTGTTGTACCTTGTTGTTTACTACTTTTTCTTTTTTTTTTTTTTTTTTTTTCTTGATGTTCTTCAGAGACTTGTGAAAGTGATCATAAATGAAATGTATTGTTATTTCTTTTTCATTCTCTTCTTCATTCTATTTCTTTCTTGTGGACACACCTGCATTTATGTATTTATATATATGAATATTTTATTGAACTATTTATTAAGATGGTCCAAATCCCTTGAAAAATGTCGTTTAAATTTAAAGCATTCCGTGTACAGCAGTAGAATATGTGGTAGTAGTAATAACAGCGGATAACAGCAGCAATTCATTGCATTCAAGTTGGAGTTTGGTGACCACCTTCACTTCACTTTTGAGATAGACCCTTTGGCATTATTTGTGGTTCAACCCCTAATTTGTAAAAGAAAAATCACCAATTAAGGGGGGACACAGACTAATGACTGAAAATGAAGAAAACTGAATTGAGAAAATAGAGCTGAAGCAAGATATCTAACAAAGGATATCCATGGAATCAGAAAACTGACGTAACCAACACCACTGCCTCGGGCGGGCGAGGCCTCACCGATTGGGATGGTGGCACAGATGCAAACATTTTTGCAGGTCGATCTTCAAAAATATAATAACTGATGCAACTCTAATATTCAAAGAATAAATGTTAAAAACGCTCACAGTTACAAGTTAGTATCGGATGTAGACATTATATTAAGGTTTTTGAATACAACATGATGATGGTTAGGGTGAACCTTGTCGCGTGTATTATGAGAATGACCTTGAAATAGATAAAGTGAAAAGGTGTTAATAATGGTTGGGGCCAGGAGGCCGACACCGACTGACAGACCTGACCTTAGTGATGGGAGTCAAATTGACTATCATTTTCTATGTAATTATACTCCATTTATAACTCGTTTTATATGTTTTCTGAGACATTTTGTTGTATTTTGATGTATTCTGGCTTGGTTTCGTTTTCGGGCCTGGGACGTAAAGTCCGCGATTCTCGATCTTTTTCGGTGTAATTTACTATACTCTCTAAGTCACCCTAGTGTCTCAGTAGGGATTATGTGTGGTATTTGTTGTGATTTTGTACAGGACTTAGGTGTTTGAGATGTCCGGAAGGCGAGATACGAGGATTATAATGTGTGCCTGAAGCTTAAACGTTCAAACGGATCAAAACGCGGTGGTACTACAACCATACCTTCCATTGATCTGCATTTTGATCCACCTTAGAGGTATTTTCTGGGCTGGACATCTTCATGAAAGTTGTAGACAATTTCATTAGCTTTCCAACGGATTTTGAATCACTCGATTTGGAGGTCTACACATAAAGTTATAACTGTTTTTCTGAGGGTGTGTCACCATAGGCGGCCGCCTGTGAAGCCCTTTTTCAAGCAAAAACTTGCTGAACCATTTTCTTCATGGAATTTTTTGACAGGCGCCCGCCTATGAGTCCAGATCTGGAAAAACACTATAAATCCCCCCTCTTTTGATCTAGATCGACTCTCATCTTTTAGATCGGTTTTGACAGCTTTTTTCTGCGTTTTTTCTTCATCTCCCTTAGATTAGATTAGTTTAGATGTATATTAGCTTAGATTAGTTGTAGATCGTTGTAATCCGGAGGATCTCGGTGATAGCTTGACGTGTTATTGACGGGATTTCGCTCGGAGATTCGATTTTCAACGGCATAATATATTCGGTATTTCATTTTCATTTATTGTTCTTGCTTTCAATCATGGTTTATGTTAACTATTGTTGATTTCTTGTTGTTTTTCTTGTATGATGAGTGGCTAGTTTTTCCAATAGTCGAGATATGTGATAGCCTTCGAAATCGAATCCTTAGCTCGTTGATTGAAGTGTTTTGATGTTATGATTGTTAGATTCTCGGTGTTGTTATCGTTCTAGAACTTATTCTTAATGACTTTTATTGAACTCGCGACTCGATAATCGTATTTCACGTATCGTCTTTACATATGTATTTTGCGAGAGGGTACGGGAAAAGGGGCTCTAGGATCACCCTATAGAACCGACTGAGTTGTTCAGATTCGGTTTCGTGTGTGAGGTTTATATCATTGTTAATGAGAGTCTCATAGATCGTAGACCGTGTCGGGTCGATTAAATCCGGTCGGTAATTTGTTGAACTGACATAGGAGGGTAGATTATTGAATTAATGTCTATACTCGGAATTAGAAACGACACCACTTTGAGTGACAATGAGGCGGATTGTTGAACCTAACATAAGAGGGTAGATTATTGAATTAATGTCTATTTTCGAAAATAGAGACGACACCGCTTCAACGGCGCTTGAGAACATTAGAGTTTGTCGAAACACTTCCGGAAGCGAGTTAGGGTTAGAGAGTAGTTGGTTGGATCATAGCTCGGCTATCTTGTTTTTCGTAGTTTAAAATATTTTCTCTTATGTTTATTTAGTTGTTAGAACCGGTGATATGACAAATCACCACGTTCAATTATTGTGTTGACCTGAACTAGGGATGAGACCGACTTTGGTACTCGGCGGATTCCCCATGGGATCGACGACTTTGACTCACCAATTCTAAATTACTGATTGACCGGAACACTTGCCGGTGAGATTGGACACTTAGAAAAGGCCGATCACTTAGATGGGAGGTCCACCCTGTCTTTCCTGATTAGACCACCGCAGGACAGTTTGGTCGTAATGTAGGCGAGCCAGAGCAACCCAGTCGAGACGACTGAGGGCCCAAATGCCTTGGGACGTCCCGCTTTATTTTGATATTCAACATGTGCCTATATAATAAGGTAAACATGGAGAGAATCTCGCGATTGTAGGACGCTGATCCTATGCTTTAAGTGCGTTTATAATTTTCTCTAAATTATGGAGATTTACTCGAATTAATCCTTAGGGTTAGGAAATAAATCCTAAGATTTGCAGGACAAGAAATAGGCCTAGGACGCCGCCTATTTAAACCAACCCTAAGGAATTACGAAAGACTTGATTCCAATTACTTACATTGGATACGTAGGCAACTTGAGAGAAACTACCTCTCAGGCTCATTCTAAATCATATCACAATCTCCATTGTTATAGTTCTTGATAAATCATTATAGGAGTAATTTAGGCTCAGTTATACACTCGACGGCATCCAGCATCATCATAACACTATAATTTTCGGGAATATTATCGTGGTTCGTGGTGTTACTGGTGGCTACGGCTTTTATGATTTCTTTTACCTGTATGCATGAGGACCTACACGTTGTATCAACGGTGTGTGTGTTTTTTATTCCTCCAGATATATCTAGTAGTATTAAGTTTTGTCCAAGTGTTTATTTTTAATCAGCTATCGAGACGTGCACATAATATTTCACTCTTTCTAACCTAAGCAACCAATCTCAACTCTACACAAAGCTAATGCAGAGAATGATGACAGTTTTGTGTTGTATTAAAGCATTACCATTTTTTTGGTTCTACTGGATAAAGCCTTAACATTTAGCTTTGACCAATGAAAGCAAAACGAACACCGAATGGTTTCGACATGACCATAATACCTTCGCAGTCACATTTTCGGCCCAGAAGCCCGCAGATGAAGGCAACGGTAGTTTTCGTATGGCCCATTGGACCACAATCAAGTTTTTTTTTTTTTTTTTAATTTTTATTTTACGAAACTGGGCCTGATCCCAGTTGCTACACTGTAGAAGATGTGCACATGGCAGCAGTCTTTTTTTTGGGTGGGACGTGGGGGTTAGGGGCGGGTGAGTTCGCCAGAGGGGAGGTTTAGTTCATTCAACAAGAAAGAAACAAATTTGCTCAATGGATACAAGTGAGCATCTGATTGCTCAACTGGTTAAATGCTATTAATGAAAATAATAATTTATTATCCTAAACAACAGGTCGTGGAGACTTTTTGCAAGGGAGGGAGGGGATTTTTATTGGGACTTGTTACGGGTAGAGCTATTAATGAACCGAGTCGAGTATTTATTGTTCAAGCTTGGTTTGTGATGTAGAAGATCTACAAAAACGGATAAAACACGAGCTAATCCAAGCTCAAGGATAATACCATTCTCAAATGAGAAAGATGATTCAATATTCAAAATTACATTCTACCTAACTCTTGGGTAACTTAGATTATTTATAAAAGTTCTGGCGTTAGGAATAACACAATACTTAAAAAGCCCATATAACTACTAACTAATTAAAACATAATAGAATACTAATAATTAGCTTGGATGTGCTACATCATCTCCATCCCCCTACTCAAAAATGCTCGTCCACGAGCGAGTCGAATGATGAAAACAAATCCCGCACATTGAAATTCCCGAGCTCACCATTATATCCTTTGGTGGATCAAGTCCATTCACCACCTTATGAAACAATTGCAAAGTCTCCATAAATTGATCATTCTTGAATAAAATGCTCAAACATGATGAGATTGTAACAACACGTATCTTAGCCATAATGAACTTTCTTTCCATATTTGCGTTGTTCTCATCATTCCAACCCTCCCATTGAATAACTCGTCCACGAGTTAAATTGGAGCTTGTATATGTTCGTAGATTACATCGTGACACAAGAATGTCAATTAATCTACCCCATTTCTGCTTCACCTCTTTCCAGAGTTGGTCACTTGTCCAAGGCCCAAATGGACAAAGCCTCTTAAGAATATATTTCTTCAGCAAGTCATGTGAATCCAGATCAAGATGCTCTTCTGCAACATTTAAGTAGTTGACATGGTCACCAAGCCCACAAGAAAAGCAACCAAAGGCAATCATTACTACATGATCAAAGCAATATTCATTAGCACATCTTGGGTCAAAATGGAAAATTATCATATCATTGTTGTCATCATATCCCTGTATTAGTGCACCAGCTTGAGGTATTAAAATGGAATTTACTTCATCAGGCTTGAGCTGAGCTAAGTTGATATGTTGAACTTGGCCTGCACCTTCTACAATATTCACCTGATGCATTTGTAATGTTTGTCTCGTTATAGAAAATTTAGTTTCCTTGATCAAGTCCTTAATTGCATGCTTGGACTCTGCAATTTCTTTTCTCATGCTCTCAACAACATCAAGGCTATTCAGGACGTTTGTCTCAATAGTATCGCCATTCTTTTTATACTCTAGCATATCAGAAAGACTTGCAGATACATGCATCATGGAGCAACCAGCCTCTCTGCTATCATCTGAGCACTCCCTCTGGTTGTAAATCTGCGCAACAAAACGGTACCAGCTTAACATATTCACTTCGTTCCAGAGGTTTTCAACCATTGAAGTCGCCGTAGCATTGCCTCCGGGATCAAAACTGACCATTAACATCCCACACAACATCCCAATCGTACATAATTGAGCCACATAATTGTTATAAGCTGAACTATCCCATTCACAACCATAATAATTCTTGAAGTCGTGAACAATTTCAAAAGATATAAGACTAAAGTCCATTACTTCACACACATTCTCAAGCATAGTAAGGTTAATTGAGCAATCCATTAAGCCATGACGATAAGTTTCCCAATCACATCTCCCACCTACATGAAATAGCTCATTCAACATGCTACCAAACAACTTCAAAGCCTCGCCATCATCAAACATAATCACACTCAAGGCCCTTTGGGGATTATGACCATACGCTTTTCCAGATGCACACATAAAGTCTTCATCGCTCATGAATTGGTGTTCAAACACAATATATGTAGAGCGCCTCTTCACACATCCCTGTTTGTTGGCATGGAAAGCTTGCCAACGTTTTCTGACTGGATAGTTTTTCCTAGCACCTCCTGGATCAAAACTAAACATTAGTATTTTACCAACCAAGAAATCGATATATTCAGGCTTCAAGTGACTTCGACTTCGATGTTGTTCATCCTTCACATTCCCGACTTTTGTAAGACAAACCGATTCGTTTTCAATTCTAACAAATTTTGAGTTGTAATTATCAACTAAACCATTGACCAACAATTTCGAAATCATTGTCTCCAAATTCGATGGATTAATAAGCATTACATGTGCAGGGAAATCATACTCTTGCGAGCGGGCCATCTTCGGCACATCTGTAAGAACAACAAACGCACTGTCCATTTGAGAACTAGCATTCAAAGCTTCAACGATATATGCATCTTCATATTCAGTTTCAATTTCCAGCACCTCAATAACACTATTCTTCAACTGATCAAGCAATACCATATCAAATTGAGCATCCACATGTTTGCCTTCTAAATCATCATCTTTGTTAAATGCATCCACAAGCAGCATAGGTGGCTTGTTAGCAATTTTTTCTCTAAGTTCATCCATAACTCCAAGAGTTTGAGTTTTCATACGTGTCGCACCTCGTGATCATTAAGATTAGCTACACAATGGACTTGTTTGTTTGTTGGAAGATCAGTAAGGGACTTGAATCGAACATTTCTTTGTGTGAGAAATCATCGACCATCAAATGCTTCTCTTTTTCCTCTTCTTGTTTGTGCTTGTTCAACTGGTTCGGCAATTTTTTCAAACACTTGATGGGTGTTAAAATCTCAGTCCTCATACGTTCTCCTGCAGTTGTTTCCGTAAATGCCCATTGTTTTTTATATTCCCATACTTCGTCTCTTGCCTCGCATACAATTTACAATTCTTGTTGTTGCTTGCATCTGAGTGATTCCCGTGGCGCCGTAAAATCCATTTGAGGTATTGTGCAAACACTCACCTCACTTCTTTGCTTCTTGTTGTTAGCTTTGTTAGGTGTGATGCCGAAAGACAATTTTGTAATTGTTTTATTTAATAAGCGAAATGATGTTATTATTCATATTTATTATTCTCATAATCACCGATGTGACAATAGTATTTACACTACTGAAAACCACGAGTATATCGTTTATGTAATCACTTAACTCAAATTGTATGAGACATACACGGGAGGATTGAGTTAGTGAAGATGTACTTAAAATACAATTAGTCCGTAGTAAAGTTAATCGAGAGTATCGGGTCTCCCCTTTAACGCATTATTAATGCGCCCATAACACGATAGGTGTGATCGTCTTATCCGGACTTTCGGTTAAGGGAACCTAATGGGGCATTTATATATGATAGATATATCATATAGAAATTTGGACCGATTTGATCCGAGTTCTCAATATAATTACGTAATTGAGAAGTCTTATCGAATCATTAGATGATCATATTATGGATATATCTTAATCTCGAGGTGATCACGATCAATCGCTTGAATCGATTATGAGGTTTGACTTGACGGTTAAGGATTACACCGAGTCTGTGATCTCAATTACCTCATCTTGGCATTGTCTTGGATTGAGTGAGTAGTCTCGTGTTATCACGGATCACGAATCCATTCCTTCCATTTATGGAAGTAGATGAGACAGATTCACTTATGAGTTAATCCAGACATTGATCGATCCATGGGATTCATATTACACCGATTAGCTACCAAAGAGTTATTTGAATTATTGATCACTAGGGGTTAACGGTAAGTAAGACAAGATGTTACGAAAATGGTTAACGGTAACTTCCCGATTTAGAATGAAACGATCTATGGAGGATTAATCCATATGAAATGATTATATCGGTGGGCGCTTATTACTTTCTCGTGAGAGATAAATATAATCTTATAATCGGAGGAGTGCGATCACGGGATTATGGTGGCATATTCTGTGATTGATTTATCGAATATATAATTGTTACGTTCGTCGATAATTATTTATTTGATTTATCGAACCACGATTATTAGTCCATGGTCCCCACGTGCTTCTCCTAATATAGCATGTATATTCTCGGACATCGAATCCTAATAATATTGATTTAGTTCATGTTGGACTTTATTAAAATGATATGTGAATTAATTGTTTAGTGGACTATTAAATTAGTTGGGCTAAATAATTAAATATGTGGAAAAAGACATTTTCCATAATCTTGCTTCCAAATTGTTGTGTAATGGCAAAATTAATATTGACTAGGTCAATAAAAGTTGTGGCGCCTCATATGTCCTTTTTTAACAAGGAATTAGTTTTCTTGTGTGTTAAAAAAGACATTAATCATAAAATATTTATTGGATAAATATTTATGGTAATAAATAAAGATAAATATTATTTTTAGATTTGTTCTAAAATATTATGAGATTATTTTTTATTTATGGATTTATTTATTGGAATAATAAAATCCTTGGAAATTTAAGTTTACTCTTACATATAAAGAGAGTTACCATGGCTCTCAACACAACAACACAAAAATTTCGACTTCTTCCTTTAAAAAGAGAGAAAATTTTTCGGCCATAGTTGTAGAGAAAATCTTAGTGATTTTTCCGGGTAGCATATCGGAGGGTTCGAGTCTAGAATTCCTTCCACCGAGAATTCTTGGATCACACGTCACGGAAGGTCATGGTGCTCATCACATCTACTCCCAATTCATCCTCCTTGCGGTTCTTCGATTTGGATTTTGAGATCCAAAAGGTATGATTTACAAACTTACTTGTAGATGTAGATTTGATGTTTTATTACGTATACACATAGATCTAGATCCTTAAATCGCTTTCGTTGCGATGATATTTTCCTAACAGTGGTATTTCACCGAACATTTTCTATGGGCATTTCACCGAACATTTTCTATGGGCAAATCTAGAGATTAAAAGTTCTCTCATTCTAGGCCATGAAATGATCAAATCCTTACCCTCCGAAAATCGATCGTTCTGCAATATTTTCCACCAATAATATGCAGCCCCCTTCATTTTAAACCAAACAATTTTGCACTTTATATGTTCTGGTGGATTGATTTCTTCAAAGAAGTCTTCGATTGCAGCAATCCAGCTCATGAGATCTTCTGTGTGCCAAAATCCATCAAAAACAGGAAGATTTTTCTTGAATTTTACTATTAATCCACTATATCTATGATAAAACCCATGAAAAGGGTCTTCCATCTCCTTGCAGTTGTGGAACCCGTAGTCAAATTCATCAAAGCTGGAAGTAAAACCATTCTGCTGCACTTGTTGTTGTTCACCAAAATTGCGATTCCGGTAGTGAAACCCATCGCCGACGTCAACTGCAGGTACACGAGGAACAACTCGCCGAACTTGGTTGTAGTCACGCAAAGGGTGGTGTCTCGGCCCGTCACAACTCGATCGATTTACCCCAAAAGCGATCTTTTGATTAAGCCGTGATGGAGTATCCCATAGGATCTTCGAATCCCGAACTACGTCGCGAATCCGGCTATCTTCCCAGCTCATTTTAGTCATCGACGAGCAAAGGGAAAAACCTTTCTCTGATACCAAATGATGTAAAAGATCTACAAAAACGGATAAAACACGAACTAATCCAAGCTCAAGGATAATACCATTCTCAAATGAGAAAGATGATTCAATATTCAAAATTACATTCTACCTAACTCTTAGGTAACTTAGACTATTTATAGGCTACAAAGCCCATTTAGGAATAACACAATACTTAAAAAGCCCATATAACTACTAACTAATTAAAACATAATAGAATACTAATAATTAGCTTGGATGTGCTACATCAGTTTGTTTAGATCACGAGTTTGTTCATGATTATTCGTTTTATAATAAAACAAACAAAATGGAATTCAAGTAGCGAACAACTTTGTTGGTTGGTTTAACAGCTTTAGTTACAATTTTTCTCTAATTTGAGAGAATCACACCCTAATGAAATGTAACCCTCTAAAATCGAGAAAATACAAAATCAGTCCATGTATGAGATCCGTATTTATTTTAATTTCATTGTCGATCCTGCCTTTTTTTTAAGATAGCGACGTGAAAATTTTAGAAAGCCCGTGTAAATTTGAACGGGCTCAACACAGGCCACGTGTAATTTCCACGTTGTACTTTCCTTTTTTTTTTAAAACTTGACAATGTAACAACATAAACCTCCACGTGCAAATTAATATGTGCCCGTACAATTTTGCACGGGCTTCCTAAAAAAAATTCAGGTCTGACACAGCTTGATAATAAATACAGAGGGATACTACAACCTGGTTTTATATTTTCTCTCTAAAATTGTCGAGGAAGAATCCGGAGTCTTGTTCCCTTAAAAAAAAATGGAATCGAGAGTCTTGTCAAACATACACACCATATGAACGATTCTAAATTTGGGCGAGCGTCACAATTCACAACAACACAATTGCCCTCTCTTGACATGTGTAACAAGAATTTCTTTTTCTTTTATTTAGGAAAACCAACATATATTATTAAGGTAAATCCAGTCAAATTAGCGAGACATTACATTATGCGGGGATGAGCATCCCAAGAGACGGACCCCTCAGATCACGACACCATGCCTAGCGAAAGGTGCCAAGACCGCTATTACTGATCATTTAACAAAAGAAAATTGACATGAAGTAAAGGAATCCAAAGCAAAGAGACGATCCACGAGCTAGTCAACCAAGAACATATAAATCTTCCTCATGGAAACATATGCCGCCCATATAAGATGAGTACCATCTCCAAAACTGCAGGTTGTGAGGTGAGAAATTCATCTCTTAATATAGTATGTAAACAACCACAAGTTCCCAATGTGAGATACTTTAACACTTCCGACATACGAGATAATACACGAACGCATAAAGCTAGCGATACTCTCAAGATCATGTATGATAAACTCAACCAAGAATTTCTATACAATTTAAATTCATTAAATAAAGACTAACACATATAAATGTTCAAACTTTTGACATGTCTTTATCGTCTTAAAATTTAATTTGAGTTTTTAACAGAAGCTTTAAGGTTATGTTTTGACACGAGACAGTTTTGACTGGAATCACTCAACTACTTTTTTTTAATTCATTATTTATTCATTCGTATTTTACAATTTCTCTTATTGAGTAATTATTATTTATAAATAAAATTATATTAAATTATCTCTCATTATTTCGATTTCAATTTATTCACTCTACTACTACTCCTTCCGTTTTTTTAAGAGTCATATTTGAAAAAATAATAATTGATCATGTTCATTCAAAAAATGACTAATCTTAAGCTAAAAAGTGACTAAATTCATCTAAAAAATTAAAGTTATCTTTTCTACAAACGTGACAGTTTAAAAAAACAGAGGGAATATTTTTTTACCATTATTTTATTAATTATATTAATTTTCTCACCAATTTAAAAAAAAAAAACTCAACTTTCTAATTATTATTGGCTTCGTTCCGGGATGTTTTTGTGTGGTGACTTCATTCGTGTGGAGTTAATGTATAGTTCAATCTGGATCACACAATTTCATTACATAATGTAACTGTGTGGCTTAGATTAAACCACATGGTAACTCCATACGGATGAAGTTACCATGTAAGAATTTCCCTATAAGAGCACGTGCAATAAGACGCAAATACTGTGAAAATGGTCAGAAATGCCCAAGTGAATATGTAAAATAATTTGCAATAGCTCTAATATATACATTGGGACCTGCATCGGAGTGAATGTGAAAGTGGCTCTTACCACTTCCAACTTCACAATATTAATTTCTCTTTCATGTTTAATTGGTGAAATTTTATTATTCTTTTTATATTGGGTAGAAATGAATGGAGCTATTGTGGGTGTAAATTTGGATATCAATGTAATTGCAATGCCACCTAGGATTTTTTTTATGCTTTTGAGGTAAAATAGGTGGTTGTTATTGCATGTGCTCTAATAACTATGATAGTTGCAAAAACACGCAGATTAATAAAGTAGTAATTAATTGTTTTGACTTTGATTAGATAAAGATTATAATGCCTTTATGAAAATGGAGTAATTAATGTTGTTGCATTTTTTACCGTGTATGAAAAATAAAAATATGAGTTAAAAGGAAAAAGTATATTAAATTTTACATTGGAAAAATATTTTGCATCAGTTATTTAAGACAAATTTTTTTACAATAGTGATTTTGGAACGGAATGAGTATTTCACTTTATTTTATTGCAACCTCTGTCCTAAAATATAAGCCACTCCACCTCTTTTTATTTGTACCAAAATATAAGTCATTCTATATTATTAATGAAGTATTTATTATTCTTTTCCCTATCTTATCCTAATTTATTAACAATTCAACTACATTATAATCATTTTATTAATGATAGTCAAATGATATTTTAGTAATTTCTCCTTAAAATTTATGTCATTTAACCGCTTTCTTAATCTGCGTGAAATACTCGGTATGACTTACTATTCATGCAGATAGAAACTCAATTATTGTGTTTTGTTTTAGTAGTAATACACATATATACCCCTATATTATAATTAATGATTGCTTTGAAATATGAAATAAATATACAACAATGACGGTTAGGGTAGAGGTATGTTTGAAAAAAGAGTATTAAATAGATATTTTTATGGAAGAATATATTTTTTTTTTAATGTAAACAATTTTTGTAAAACAGTGGTGGTGTATTTTATTTCCCTAATACGTGTTAAATCAAAATAAATCATGTCCAAACAGACTTTAAAAAAAAAAAAAAAAAAGTGAATTTCTCCTAAATTTCCAAGCTTATTTAGGTTTAAATAGAAAAAGAAAAACATTTGGGGAATAGTAGCTTTATCAAGTTTTAATTATAGTTGGCGGTACTCTTCACGAGGGTCGTTTATCCATGTGCTTGCTTGCTACTTTATCAACAAATGCATCGGTACTCTAAATTAATTCAAACTTTTACCCAGTTTAATTAAGTAAATGTACAATACTCGGTTTTTTTTTTTTTAACAACCATTCAGACATTTTCAAACGAATTAAAAAATTGGTTAATTATCCTTCATAGTTAATTTACAACAGTTATAGATGAATTTATAATAAATTATGTGATATAAGAAAATATAATAGCACATCTACTAACACCAATTATTTTTAAGATCTGACGGTAGCGACAGATCATAATATTGTATCAGAGAGCAGAAGATCTCAAGTTCAAGTCTCGCTTCCTGCACAATTAAAAACAAGAAACAAAAAAACTCAAGTGTTAGGTCATCTCACTTAACATAGAACCTTCTTCTCTTCTTATAGCATAGAACCGTAACTCAAGTGTTAGGTCATCTCTCTTGTTATAGAACCTACTCTCTTCTTATAAATTTCCACACTTCTCAAACAATAAAAAACAAACAAGTTTAGTCTCTCTTCTTATAAGCTCACACTTCTCAAATAATAAAAACAAACAAGTTAAGTGTTGGGTCTCTCGGTGAGTTAGTATTATAGTTGTGAAAAATTAAATGAGTTAGTATTATGGATAAAATTTAAACTGTGTGATTCTAATCGTTTCACCTATTATTTCATCTCGAAGTATTTTTCACGATATTACTATGTCATTATGTTTGACTTTTTTTTACTCTTCAGTCTCATTAATAATTTCCGTGGCAACAAAAATACAAATAAAAGCAGCCCCACATGTATTTTTTTAGGAGGTTCATGTGTGGTGTTCTCTGCACGTGTAGACCTTATTTATGTAGAGATATCATCTGCTGCGGTTCATTATATGTCTTCAAATTATGTGTTTCTGATCGTTTCACCTATCATTTCACCTAAAAATCCTATCCGCACAATAACTTCCAATTTTTCTATGTTCTGTGTGTTTTAAAATCTGGCTACATCTTAAAAATAAAATAGAACAGCGTGCTTATCACATTGAAATAATTAATACTACGTAATTTATTAATTCCTTTTGCTTCTACGAACTTTTGTCCAATCTTTTTTACTAGTATGATTTTAGTAGTATTTTATATGCATTGGAACTGGTGAATTAGATTTAATCATAACTCGTTAAACAAGTACAGTAAAACCTCTATAATAAATTAATATAGTTGAGACCGGAAGATTTTATTAATTTAGAGAGGTATTAATTTATCAATAAATTAATAATTATTAATTTAAAGAGAGTTTTTGATATCAAACAAAAATGACGCGTGTTCGTATCAGGGCGCACCTGAAAGAAATTGCAAATATCATTCTTGAAAATAATCTTGAAGATGATGTTGAAAACGATCAACACCTGGAGCATTACACGTAAAAGAAGACTCAACGCATCAAAGTGACTTAACAACTTTTGATGCAAATTCAAAGCATGCACCACCCCCGAACTTATGGAGAATTATTAATTTATGATATTATTGGGACTGTATATCTATACAGGGATTTTCTAAAAATTATTATCTTATTATCTTATCGAAATTGATCATTTTTTGAATTGGCCCAAATCGGGACCGGAGAAAAATATTATTTTAGAGAGGTTATTAATTTAAATAGTATTAATTTATAGATGTTTTACTGTATATGCATGATCGAAACATATAAGTCATATGAGGGTATATATATAAAAACTCTAGTGTAATATACTTGTCCATAGTGGTCCTAGAGCAATTACAGTAAATACTGTAAAATCTTTAAAACGTTAAAAAAAGCACAGCAGTAAGTACTTTGTTTTTTTTAGTGTGAAGTAATATTCTTACAAATTCTCTTTACATCTACATTATTCTTACAAATTTTGTAAATATTTTCTTTATATTTACTCAATTACGTAAAATAGAGAATCTGATTTATTTCATCTTAATTCTATAAGCTAGAAAAATGTGCATTTAAAACTATCAAATGTAGAATTCGTTAAGAGCATCTGAAATGAATCCTCTTATAGAGGTAGAATATGGTCGTAGCACATTTTGTAATCATTTTATTCGATTATTAATTGCCCCGATATAATTTGGGAATCTATCATAGTCGGTCCCATGCTAAATGGGGTTTAAGACCGGTTGGTCGGACGGCCCCTTTGATCGGTTAGTCCGCCAGCGAGACCAGTTATTATATATAAATATATAATAAAACCAAATCATAAATTCAATACCTTTTCATTTATGACATGCCGCATCTTTTGAAATTTTTCTATATTCTTCTTTTTTTTAAATTCAGTTATGTGTGTTTTATTGTGACCATGGAGTTGATAGTTTCACCACATTGTGACATTAAGTATTTGATGTTATTTTAATATATAGATCTAGAAATTATGTATTTGTTCCCTCAAAAAAAAATATGTATTCGTATTACTAACTCCTCCCCACAAAAAGTATCCATTTTTTGTATTGCATACGGATTAAGAAATCGATTAATGTGTAGTATTTTGGACATATATGGGTATCACTTAATAAATGCTTCTTTCGGAATGTGAAATTAACATACAAACATTAAATGCTATAATAGAAATACTTTGGAAAAATGAATTAAATGATGTATTGATTTTCTATATAAACACTTTTTATGAGACGGATGTGGTAATATTTTTATATTTTATTTAAAAATATGTATTAATGGTATTTCAGACCAGGACATAAGTCATGACATCTAAAGTTTTAAGAGAAAATTGGTCTATGATAATTATTTTTAATAAAATTGCCGAATTGTGGGCGAGGGATCTCACATGCACCTTAGGGCCGGCCCAAGCCCTAAACCTAGGTTGCCTGGTGAAAAGGTCGGTCATGTTTTTGCAAATCATGTATCCGGAAAAAAAATGTCGAGACTTGATAATCGATATACCTAAAAGTTTGAGATCCCATTATAAGAAGAAGATATCAGACAATGCTCGAAAAATTTGTTTGCAAAGCAAGCAATTGACCTCGCGGAGATGATCGATGTAACCTTTTGATGATATTTGTGTGTGGCCTGCAAAACACACAATAGAGTCAGGGGTCTCGAAGTTTATCTCCAATTGACAACGCCCAAGTCAATATTTGATAGATAAATGACACGCAAGAGTGTAAGGTAACAAATCGAAAAAAAAGGAGTGTAAGGTAATTTGATTTAATAGATGAAGAGAGAGTTGATTTCTTTATATAGCATACCACGGTGAATTAGTTTAAATCAGTTCAACTCTTATATTATCAAATTGTATGTAAATTCCAATTTATCCGACATCGACAGATCAAATAAGATAGTCAAACTCGTTTTGTTCTATGCTCAGTATTAGTGTTTAATCAAAAGATATCATACTCTGATTAAGTTTATCACGGATTATTATGTTCTAGATACATCACCATAATTTCCTTTTTTTGAAGGAGAAAAGAGGTATTTTAATAATCAATATCCACCAAACAAACGACAAAAACGTCAACAGGGGGTGAGCTTCCCCAATATGCCAATGCAGTAATCAATAAACTATGTCTAGCTAAAAGATGTGTTGGATTTTTTCCCGAATGACGAATAAATGCAAAAAAAACAGAAGCAAAACTAGGCAGAAGGGCTAAACAATCATGCTCTTGTTTGTTTTGGGTTGAGTTTTTTTTGGGTTTTATACATCACATCACCAATCATTTCTTACAATTCTCTCACCAATCAATTCTTCAACTACAAATAAAAAAATATTAAATCATCTCTAACCATTTCACTTTATCTACGTTATTACTTTTTTTAACATTATTATATTCATTATACTATCGTATTTCAATTTCTTTCACAACTCATTTCTTTATCTACACAAATTTCAAAAAAACACTTTAACTTTCTAATCATTATTTCAATCATTTTTAGCATATTTTATTATCCACTAATATATATAAAAAAACCCCAAAAAAACTCCAACTCAAAACAAACGGAAAGATGCTCCATAGTTCTGCATATCACTATAATTTTAGTCCTCTTTGTATGCGGTCCCTTACACACCATGATGGAGATTATTGTGTAGTGTCACCAAACTGCAGTGCGAGACACCGCACACAATTTTCACACACACACGATAGGTCGGCCCAATCAATTTCTACCATGATGCCTTGTAACAAAATTTTAACTATTTGCGCAAATAATACATAATACACACTAGTATGCCATCCCTGAATAATCATAGGCATGACATACTAGGGGGCAACTACATCACTCACACAAACAAAACAAAAACTTCAAAATTCCATTAACTCTAAAAGGCGTAATGACCAAAAAATTACCGAACTAAAAAATATATACTATCAAAATTTAAAAACTAAGCCTACATAGGGTACTTCGCCTCGAGATCCACCCCCGCTTGAAATTCCTTCACCCGAAGAGAGTATATCGACTCGGCGTCAGGGCTATGCAAGTCGGAGTGGGCCAAGCTATCAATTGAGAGGTCCGGGGAAGGACCCTACAATCGTTTACCCCTAGTGTGTAGCTAGTTCCCACAGCAGGGCTCAGCAGCCGCTTTAAGGATTCAATAAAGGCAGAGGATGCCTTGTAATCTTTAACGACTTGAGCCGAGGCCTCTTGAAGACGAGCAGGGAAAGCTCAAACAATAGCCTCGGACGCCGAGAGCTCCCCCTGAAGCCTTGCGACATGACCGTCAAGCTCAGTTTTTTTTTAAGTGTTCGTTCATGAACTCCTGAAGATGAGCGTCATATTCGGACCTTAACGCCTTCATCCCTTCCACTTGTTACCGCAGTCGCTCTTCAAGTTCTTGTATTCGATCATCTTTGGACTTTAGATCGGAGGCCCTCTTCTCCCTTTCAGCAGACGAACACGCAAGACGGCAAAAAATTTCTTCACCTACGACCGACCCCTGAAATAACGTGACGCACGATCAAGATCACTCGGAAAGAAAGTACTAAGGAAATAAAGGAAAGGATACTTACGTATCTCATAGCTTCAAGTCCGCTTCGATTAAGTCCAGGTCGGACATCCGAGAAACATCCATACACATAATCGGGTGCGTATAAGCGAAGTCTGGATATCACCCGAGCTCTCATCTTCTTGATTTAACCCCGTCATACTCACGTCATGTTTCTTTGAGTCCGACCCGCATCAATTCTGCATCTCTTATTCACCATCTCTTCCGCACTCAAAGATCCCTTGGCTGTGAGCCGGAAGATCTCCGTCATGAGAGGTCATATGCTCTCTTCCTCTTCTTCATCCACCATAATAACAGAACGCGTTCATGTTCCTCCGAGAAGCATGAGGCTCCTCCAGGTGTATCTTCCTCTAGTCCGACTAACGGATGAGCCGTGGCGGGCCCGATGAGTGACCTACGACCCTGGTTGTCTCGAGGTCGAATAGTGTGTCCAAAGGTCTCGCCCACCTCGTTGGTTCGTTGTCCTACCTCCTCCTCGACACCGGGGCTTGGAGGCCGGCGAATCCTAATCGTAGAGTACTGAGACATATTACTTATGTCACGCAAAACATAAAAGAAAGAAATGATACTTACCCCGGTCACGATTTATTGCTATCCAAGGAAGGTATGGGTCGGGACCACCTCGACTAAACGAAATGGTAAAGCAATCGACTTGTTAGGTGTAGTGCCGAAAGACAATTTGTGTAATTGTTTTTAATAATGAATGATGTAATTTATCTCACCTTATTACTTGCTTTGTGCTTGTAAAGTAATACATCTTGCGCAAACCCTAAGTATATCTCAGATGTAACCACTTAACTCGGTGTATGGATTACACGTGAGGATTGAGTTAGTGGTGATATACTTAAATCGTTAGTCCGTGGTGAACTTAATCGAGTTTAGGTCTCTTGATTAAAACACCAATAATGCGCCTGAACACCTTAGGGTGTGATAGTCTTATCCGGACTATCGGTGAGAGGTACTACGTGGGGCATTTATATATGATGGCATTCATATAGATCGGACCGATTTAATCTGAATTTCTCGATATAATTCCGTGAATCGAGGAATCTTATTAAATCATTAGATGATCATATATGGATTAACCTTAATCCTGAGGTGATCACGCAGTCTTGCCGCTTGTCCCGGGGTAGTGTTTGATGTGTTAGTTACGGTTCACTTAAATAATGTGTTCCAAGCCACTTCTCATTGGCTCTACTCCAGATGAGTGAGTAGTTCTGATTTTCACAGACATGGAATCCATTCCTTCCTGCGGGAAGTAGAGAGACAGTCCCCTTATTTGTTAGCCTTAAGAAAGTGATCGATCGGCCGAGTTCACATTTGACTAATTAGCTACTAGTCAGATATGTGCACTAATTGATCATTAGGGGGTTAATGGTAAATAAGGATAAGATATTCTGAGTCGGGTTCACGGAGACTTCCTCTCGTAATGGGCGATCTATGAGGGTTAATCCGTATGTAGTGATTATATCAATGGACGCTTATTCACTCTATGGGTTGAGTATAAGTATACATCTATAATCGGTAGAGTTCAGTTTCGGGTTTATGGTGGCGTAATCCCGGAATTAATAATTAATGTACTTATTCGGTTCGATGAATAATTAATTATTGGAGCTACTGGTTATAGGTCCATGGTCCCCGACGTGGCTTATGTAATTCGGACTAATAATCTTGTTATTTGGGCCTCAGTGAAAATTAATTGGCTGGGCTAATTAATTGATATGCAAAATATTATTTAGTTGGACTAAATAATATAATACACATAATAGACATTTTATGTGGGCTTAATAACCCTAGAGGTGGCGCCAATATATGTTGATTAATTAGAGAGAAATTAGTTTTCTTGGATAATTATTTAACATGTGATTTATCTTTTATTTGAATGATAATTCATGGAATATTAGATAATAACTTGATTTATCCTAATTTGTTTGGGATAATCATTTTATTTATCTTTTATTTGGAATAAAGGATTAATGAAATAATTATCTCTTAATTATTTAATCCTTGGAGGACAAGGTTTACTCTCATATATAAAGAGAGTTCTCCCAAGCCTTTTAGAATGGCAATTTTCGACCACCACATAAAAAGGAGAGGAAAAATTAGTTTTCTCTTGACTAGGGTTTTAGTAGAAGAAAAACTCTTAGTTTTTCTTGGTGTTGCATATCAAGGAGGCTCGTGTATCAAGAAGGGTGTCCACCAACCGCCGTTTGGAGAACACATCGGAAGATCTTGGCTTCTCTTCCTACTATTGGTAACATGATCTTAACCCCCTTGTAGTTGTTAAATCCTTTGATTATGTTTTATGATATGTAAATCGTGATCCGTCCGCTGCGTAGATCTAACTCGTTTAGATCTAAGAACCTGCATCCTTCACAGCTCGGAGGACATTTCGTGCAGTCTCAGGACGACCCTTGCGTTCTGGATAGCATCTATTGGAGCCGACTCAGGAAGAGTCGGACACTCGTCCTTCTGCAAAGAGCTCGTCTTCCAACGTCCTAGTCGAGAATCCCCACCATCTCGAACAAAGAAAAACGTCCCCACCATGCGCTGTACTTAGGGCCCTCAGGCATCATTTCCTTTACTCCCGATTGGCGGGAGAAGTGATGCCATCCTTTCAACCCAGGGCTCTGGGCTATACGTTGGAAGGTCCAGAAGAGACCCTCCGAGAACCGTACCCCAACTGCGCGGCATAATATTGCGAAACCTATCACTGTCCTGACTCCAGAAGGGGCTAGTTGAGCCACGCCTAAACCATAATGACGTAGCACATAAACAATAGCAGGACACAATGGCAACCTCAGACCCGCCTTCAACTGGGCCTCGTAGATAGCAAAGTGCCTGTCCGGAGGATGGGATGTGAACGGACGAGGATCCACGGGAAGCCGAGGAGCGAAGTCCTCCCGTTTTATCCCATATTCGTCAGAAATGTGTTCTACGCTGCTGTGTGCCAAAACCGAAGCCAATCCGTGACTCCCCATGATATCCTAGACAGCATTTTGTATCTTATGCCTGAAGAAATGATTGAAGGTATTTGATGACGGGACGGAAGAAGAAGCGGCAGAAACCGGTTGAGAAGGAACCCAAGGAATTTCTTCGAAAACCACAGGCCTAGTCCAAGACTCTCTGATGAATGCTTCGGTCCTGGGGGTAAGTAGCTCCTCATCAGACATATGATAGTAAACGTAGTAAGAGGAAGGAAGATCGTGGTAGAAAGTAACAGCCAAATAGTAGCCAGGAAATATAAAGCGACGTTTGGTATGATGGGGTTATAACCCCCTCACATATCTTGTAAAACGCCCTCAGTTACGTTAGTAGACAGCGACGCCTCGATTCCCGGGATAGCTATGACTACGTCATAACTAGCCTTGCCACCTGGCAACCCCTTTTCAATTTCAACATTCACAAGTTCAACTTTCGTGTCGAGCCACCACCTCGATAGATCCGAGCCGACCAACCAAGGGTCGGCTGGATCTAGGTGGCTTATGACAATGCCAAGATTGTACCTACCTACGTGGCACCTCTATAGTGGCTCAACATTAAGGGACGATGCATGGGATTCCTTAGGCCGAGCTAAAAGAGCCCGGCCACTCGCCCTATTCCCCTTCAGGTCAGTCATTGTTTAGGACGATTCTACCGGTCGTAGGGCCTGATTCGATCCCGACTCCTTAAGGTCGGCCAACATTTGTGCTCTTCTCATCACGTAACCGGCCTTCGTGGTCGGTCCTTCCCAGATCTTCCATTCTCGCACCTGACCGAGCTGTTTCCAGTTCGGCTACCTGTCTCCTCGAAAAGACCCGAGTGTATAAGGGTTCTGCTAGTCTAGTCCAGTTCGTCTAGGTCAGTCAGAGTCCGTCTCTCGTCGTATTTCCCGCGTAGGCAATAAGTAGATAATTATGGAAAGAATCTTGGGCCATAAAGGCTCCAATCTTTATCACTTAAATGCGAATATTTGAATACTATACTTATCTCCTATAATTAAGGAAATTAATCAACCATAATCCTTTTCCTTAGGGAACACACCAATCAGTGTCCATCACAGGCATTCCACACGCCAATTCTAGGGCATAAGTCCCTCTATATAAACAAATCCCTAAGTAACTACGAAGTCTTGATTTCAATCCCAGCATTGGATACGTAGGCAGCTTGACCACCGTCAAGTGCAGTTTAAAATATCCCAAATCACCCCCTCGTTTTTTGTCGTTCTTCATATTCCGGGAGTATCTTTGGACTATCATCAAGAGAAAGAACCCTAAGATTGAGGGAGACGATTTTTGGATCCACATATCATTAAATAACTCGTACTCACCATTTCTTAGATTAATTCGGCTACTGAACAGAGGCACAAAAAATAAAAATAAATCAGTAAGCATAGCATTCAAATCCTTTATAGTCTAATCTAAACCAAAGTCAACTAAGAAGGAAACGAGGCAAATAGCTTATGTAGGAATTATTCAAATAATCCATCAGCACAGCAACAAGTTTAACAAATAATTTACCGATTCTATGTTATGCTTAAACAATCGAAGGGCTCTTTTAATCTTAGACTGCTAACAAATCCAGGAGCATGCCAGAGCACTAAATTGAGAATCAGCCCTCGTGAAAATCAACCATGGTTTAAAACAAGATTGACAATCCATACGCTAAATCGCTTTAATACAAGAATCGCCGAAAAAGCACCAAATCGCGGGAATCATCAACACCGCCAAAACGCAGCCCGTCACGCAAGGGAATGCTCGTTGTCCTATGGAAGGCTCCTCGTACTCGCTTTTTTTTTATGTATAAAAATAAATAAAAAATAAAATATATATATATATATATATATATATATATATATATTATGCTGAAAGATGTGCTTTAAAAAACAAACAATGGTAAAACGGGAATAAAATTTAAAAAAAAAGAATATTCCGACGGAATATTCTTTTTCATTGGCTTGAATTGATATCGATGGTTTGTGTAAAACCCTCAGGAAGTTAAACCATATATTTTTAAACCACGAGGATCTGGCCTTTAATCGACAAACCACGCATGATGGCAAAAGGTTTTTTTTTTCCTTTTTTGTGACGGTGAAAGTTTCCAATAGATGTCTTAAAATGGGGTATTCACGGACTCGAACTCTCTCTCTCTAACCCCTCTCTCTCACTGAAAACCTCCCAAAAGCCCTGTCCAAAACCAGGTTTATATCCGGCGCCGGCGGTGCTAGGCTGCCGGCGTCCGGTTCTAGTTTAGTTCCTTTCATTTTCCTTTTTCCTTTCCTTTGTTCCCCGGTTGCTATAGCTCCGGCAACTTGTTTTGCTTCTTTCCTGGCCGTTTTTTGTCATGATCTGGTGGTGAGGATTCACGATTGGAAACTTGTTTTGTTATGGTAGTCGTTCTTTTGGCGGAGGCGTTAGTCATCTCTTACGGGCTTCTCTCTCCGCCTGGAGGCGGAGGTTGGTGGCGGTAGGTTCCGGTGGCTTCCATCTTGGTTCATGGTTTCGGTTTTGCTGCTTTGTTTTTGCTCTCCGGCGGCGCTGCTAGCACACTGTTAATATTGTTTTAGTTTGTTTGTTTTTTCTCTGTCTTTTCCTGTAAATGTTGTATTAGTTCTATGTCTGTGCCCATCGAATAATAGATTGCCTAGAGGATCCACGTGTCTAAACGTTTTTTTTATGGAAAAAAATATACTTTCCTTCTGTTCAGCACCCTCGACCCAATCTATTATTTGGCTTTGTTATGTTTGTTGCTTGTTGTGCGGCCAGACCGCGTTGTAGTGCGGTTTTTTGGCAGCGTTGTAGTGCGAGTTTTAACCGCGTTGTAAGTTCGGTTTATCCGATATTAATAAAACTTTTCGCCTTTCTAAAAAAAAAAAAAAAAAGTCTTAAAATGTTATCTACAACTCTAGTGAAAAGGAAATTTTATTTACAGTTTTAAATAGAAATTTCCACAATAATTTCCAATATAGAATTTTATTTATAGTTTTAAATTTCAAATGGTCTTAACTTCTGGAGATTTTTCCCTAAAAAAAAGTTCCGAAGATTTGTGTTATCGAGATTTGCAATATATATAGAAAAAAGACAAAGTTAAACCTAATTTATGTTTGTTTTGTGACTTTAACGGCTCATTTCAATTTGACCGGATATTTTATAAAACCAGAAGAAAAAAACAACAACAACAGCAACCAAAAAAAAAAACGGATTGTAGTCAATCTCTTTTTCTCAAAACACTTCCTGATTCCGTATACACATTTTTTTAAATATACTAATGTTACTATAAATTTTACTATAAAATAATGTTTTTTTAGAAACCAAATTTTTATTAATCAATATCCGCCGAACAGACGATCAAAACGTTATTCGGAGGCAAAGAACCTCAAAGTGTCCGAGAAGAAATCAACAATCAATGTCTAGCTAGAAGATGCGCTGTGGGATTTCTCACACGCCGAATAAAAGAAAAAGAGAAAGACTGAAAACTAGAAAAAGTGCCAAACATTCCTGAACTAGACACCCATGAGCAGTGAGATTTTCTCCTGGTCTGCGAAGGCTTACTATGCACGCTAAACAATCACTCTCTACTTCCAGCCGTCCAATCCCTAGGTGTACCAAATTTGCTATCTTGGTTGTACCACATTTTTTAATATTTCTTTTAACAAATCCTTCCGTTTTAGTGAGGTAGTTGTAAAAAAATATGTTTATTTGTATTGACATAGTTATATTTCAAAAGGTTATTTATGTTTTGGTTTGTCTAAATATACTATTATTTAAACCGGTAAGAGAATGAAAACCACAATTGGTTGATTATATTTAAGAAATTTATATTCATTTTGATTTTTTTTTTCTGAACCGAACTTTTTATTACTCAAAATCCGCCAAACACGCGGTCAAAACGTCACCTAGGGTGATGTACCACAAGATGTCCGAGTCACAACCAATAAACCATGTCTACCTAGTAAGTGTGTGGGGACATTTCCCACACGTCGAACAAACGTAAAGAAAACAGAAATAAAACTAGGTAAAAAAAAGCCAAGCAATCTTGCACCAAACATCCTAGAGCTGAAAAATCTTCCACCAGTCGCCGAAGCCGGGAGACACACGGCAAGCAGTCACTTTCTACCATCAAGGTTTGAATCCCCAAACCCCTCGCCTCTTCTAGAGCTAAACTAATATCTTTTAGCTCCATGTATTCTATCGGATCTCCATGATCAAAATGATATGCAAATGAATGAGGAATATTAACCATGCGAGTTACGGATGATAATGCCAGCTAGCCCCCGCACCTGTCTCAGTAACAGACGCATCCACATTGGCCTTTAGCGTCGCGTCTACCGGCCTCGCCCATCTGTCCGCCAGAGTGCTAGTCGATGCTTGCGTTCGATACACCTCCATTTCCTCCGCATATTCCGTCGACGCTGTCAAGGACTGTGCAAAGACTGTAGAAACATACACCGCCTGGTCATCAAACACCGCCGAACGACGCGTCTTCCGGATCCACCACATTAGCCACACGAATCGTGCCTGATCCACCATATTCATTTTGATTTTAAATCAAAGTATTAAATCGTATTATTCATGCGTTTTTGTCAAATATGTCACTTAAATAAGAATATATATATATATATATATATATATATATATATATATATATATATATATATATATATATTTGTTTCCCAACCAAACTGTCCACGTGTATTTTTTTTTTTTTTACTGTTCATCGGGTGGCCCAAAGACAGAAAAAAGTTTTTTTTTATCTGTTCATTTAGTAGCTGCCCAAAAAAAAAAGTGTTTTTTTTTTTTTTTTTTTTTTTTGGGTTTGAGTTAAATTGTTCCATTTGTATGACTCAATTGTATTTTTAATCTACACATTAGCTTTAATTTATTCTTAATCTTATTATGTGTGTTGTCTTAAGATGTATCCGATTCCGATTTAATTACATTTGGGAAATGTCAAAGAAGCACTCACGTGTGTTTTTTTTTTTTTTTTATCGTTCATTGTAGCGTAAAATTTAAAAAAAAATGTTTTTTTTTTTTTTTTAATTTTATTTTTTATGTATCCCCCATTTCATATCCAACGAGTGTGTACAAGCCGCGCGTTGTGCGGCCTTCCCATCTAGTATATATATATACTCCTGGCCAGTTGGTACCACAGGAAGTGTTTTTGGCAATATATTTAATTGCATATACAGTGTTGGCACTTTTTTGCAATCTCATTCCTACTCTACCCCTCTGAAATCATTTAATTTTACAGCTTTCCCAATGTAGTAAAATAAACAAAAATATCATTCCAACAAATAACACTAGTACCCATTTGCATCAACCATGATTCTCTAAAACCAATTTAGAAAACAAGACGATTACTATTATTGATACACATAAGACCCGTTGTCTCCCTCACTCAAGAAAAAAAAAAAAAAAAAAAAAAAAAAAAAAAATTGATGTTGTGATGCATGTTAGAAAGTATTTATTTTCATTATGCATTTTCAGAATATGATCAACACGAAAACAACAATCTTTTTGTTAGAAAAAAAATTGGTCGGGGCAGAGCGAGGGCATAGGTGTCCTCGAGAAACATTTTTTTTGGGTAAGAACATAAGTTCGAGAGAATAATTAGCTGCAATTTTATTTTTATCTTTTCTGCCATTTATGTTTTTTAGTTGTTTTTTTAAACTTTAATTATAAGATTGTGAGGTTGGAGATTGGGGTTGTGTCTTCAAGTAATAAAATAAAACCGCAGGCGGGTGTGGGGCTATCTTTTTTCAAAATTCAGTAGTATTTTTTTTACTTACTATATTTTTTTATCATATGAATTTTTTTATTACTAAATGTGTTGATGTAAATGTGAATACGAAAAGTCTCAAATTGTACGTTAATAAAAACGTAATTCATATTTTCTTAAATAAAAAGTCCCACTTTTAGTAATAATTCTAGTTGATTTCAATTATCTAATTTTTTTTTACAGATACGAAATATCAACGATCCTAATTGAAAATGGAATAATCTCATTTATTATTATTATTATTATTGTTATTATTATTATTAGTCCAACTGCTTCCCTATCTCTAACATAAATTAGGAAGAACCTATCAATGTTTGTACTTTGTAACAAAGGAAAATTGGCTAAATAAAAGGATGGTAACATGTCATAAGTCCTAAAATCATTATCCATATCCAATTGCTCTCCCATATGCAATTAAGTTCAAAAAAGTAGTTTTTTTTTTTAGGGTTTAACCCTGAACTAGTATTGATTATTCTTTATGAAGACTAACTTTTCAGGGTTGTTTCGTCATCGATAAGATCGAGGTTATACCGTTTTATCTTCCGGTCGTTTCTTATTTTATTTTTGTTTTAAGTATGCTGTTTTGGTTGTTAGGTCTCAGTCCAACTTTAGGCTGATTTTGGTCCGAGTAGAATCTGTTGTGTGTTGTAATTTTACCGACTTTTATGAATAATGTTATCTTTTGATTGGATTTAAAAATAAGCCTTGGTCTCACACACCAATGTAATAAACAAAATTATCCCCATCAATTCCCCGGCTGTACATATATTGATGTAGGGGTGAAAAAAAAAACACAATTCGACCTAATCCGATCTATTTTAACCTAACTCAAGGTACAATTACGGGTTAAAAATGGATTTGGGTTAATTATGGTTTTAATATATTACTCGCAGATTTCAGGGTTGAGTATGGGTTGTCTAAAAAACATATTTGAACCTCAACTCAACTCATATATATATATATATATATATATATATATATATATATATATATATATATATATATAGCGACAAATTAGAATTACTAGACAAAAGAAAGTTGAATGATTTTTAACTTTTCAACTTTCAACATAGACATTTAAAAAAAGTACTATAACCTATTTTCTATTCACATTAAAACGAACAGTCTAAAAAAGTAAAACGACTCAAGTCTACAAAATGAATAACCTTTTTTTAGCCGTTTTTTCATTATCAAAATACCAGTTCATAAATAAACAAAGTTCAATATTTTCTTCAATGTTAGATTTTGATGATCCTATATGCATTTATTCTTGGTTTTTAAATTTTGAATATTTACTTCTCAACGGTAACTAAACAATCGAAGAAAGATTACGGAATCAATTAATCAGCACTAAGAGCGTTAAAACCTATTGTCATGCTAACCCGCACACAACCCGCAACATAAAGGTTGAATATGAGTTTTTATGAAACCCGCACGATCCAAATCATGTGCAAAACTATATTCATATACCATAAATGACCTTTCAAAATGCCAAGGCAAATATAATATTGATGTGTGCCTTTAAATGGGGTAAGTTTGGGGTAGTCGCCCACAAATATAAAGTAATTTGATGTATGTCGAATCAATCACACATTTTAATTATTGATTTAAGCTATTTTATTTTATAATTAATTACATGATCTAATTTCGGACACATCTTCACTCCACATTTATAGAGTGACAACCCAAAACTCAACCTTTGTAAATAAATAACATTGCTATACGAAATGTTACCGAAACAAAAGTTTAAACACATACACACACACACACTTTATTTTACCTTAAAATAGGTTTGAACCCAGGGCATCTTGGTACCGAGGACTGAACTTTTACCACCATGGCAATGCATCATTGACAAATCATATAATATTTTAATGAAACAATTTTATTCATACAATAAAGTCTATGGAGTATTTTACGTCCTTGTTATATTTAAATCAAATCAAATACTAAAATTGTCAGATATTTATTATTGGCCACCCTCGGGCAATGCGTGCACTTAAAGGCCTTGTAAATACTTTCACCTTCTCTTTTATTTTTGTCAGAAACCAAATTAAGCGAAAGCCGTTTTGAATATGTTCGTTGTGTGCTTGGGTTCTCGAGTGCGCTCGTGGTAGGGAGCGTGGGTGCTAGTGGGAGTCTTGCACTTCTATGGAATGATGATACTGACATATTGATATCTACTTATAATATTGGCCATATTGATGCAATTATTCGTTGTGGTTCGGCTCCATCTTGGCGCTTTACGGGGTTTTATGGTAATCCGGTGGTTAGGGAGCGAGAACATTCTTGGGTTTTATTACGTCGCCTGAATAAACGGATGTCACTTCCGTGGCTTGTGGCAGGGGATTTAATGAAGTTCTTTTACGTACAGAGCAAGATGGTCCGAATCTTCGACCGTATCCCCAGATCACAGCCTTTCAGAGAGCTCCTGCTGATTGTGACTTAGCAGATTTAGGGTATGTTGGAGCACCGTATACTTGGTATACCCGAGCAGATGGTTTGGCAACTCAGGTTCGGTTGGACCGGGGGGTGGCCAATCTAGGATGGCGCACCCTCTTTCCCCAACATTCGGTCTATCATTTATCCAGTTCCAGGTCCGATCATGTCCCTATTTTGATCTCCGCGGTTAACCCTTTTGATCGGGGCTTGATCCGGTGGGCACCGGTGCCACGATACGACCTTTTTGGATGAGGGACCAGGAGATTGAGGAGCATTTCAGAGCATCTTGGCAGCGAGATATCGTCCGTGGACCCTCTTCTCTCGTTGGGAGGGTAACACTGGTTCGCGGGGAATTGCGACATTGGAGTTCTCAGAGGCATGGGAACCTTGGTAAACGTATTTCAAAGACAGAGGAAGACTTACGGAAGTTGCGGGAATCATCTAGTTACTCGGTCAAGCAGGAACGCAGTATTATACAACAAATAGATCAGTGGCAGACTATGACGGAGGAGTATTGGCGGCAGCGGGGTAGGAGTGAGTGGTTGGCCATGACTAGGGGTGTAAACGATCCTAGCGGGTCGCGAGTAGCTCGACGCTCGGCTCGTTAAATACTCGCTCGCATATGGTTTTAATCGAATTCGAGCCGAACTCGAGCAGATCATCATAATTAACGAGTCGACCTCAAGCAATTTAATGCTTGACTCGACATGCTCGCGAGCCTTATCGAGCATTTTAATATTAGATTAAAATATATTATATTTCTTATTGTTATGTTGCTGAACTTAATGTTATGTGCATATCTTAGCATCTCTACCAATTTTTTGAGCTGCTCGAGCTGAGCTCGAGTTTGAAAGGGCTCGATTTTTTTTCCGAGCATAATCGAAACGAACTCGAGCATGACTATTATGTTATCGAACCGATCTCGAGAATTTTTTTCATGCGCGAGTGATCTCGAGCCAAGTTTGAGCATCAGCATTTTAAGAGGTCGCTCGACTCGATAAGTAAATGCTTGACTCGGATCGGAGTTTACACCCCTAGTCATGACAGACAGGAACACGTGATGCTTTCACCATAAAGCAGCGGCGAGGAGGAAGAGGAACACTATTCATTTGTTATATGATTTCCAAGGAGTGGTGTGTGAGGAGCCGGCGGACATCGAACGTGTGGTTGTGGATTACTTTCAGGACATTTACTCGTCTAATGAGATTGTTGTTGATTTAGATGGTTTACATTTTGCAGAGCTTGAGATTGGGCAGCAACAACATTTGGCGGCACATTTCACGAGGGAGGAGGTATGTGCTGCTTTGAAACAGCTGTCGGGGAGGAAGTCGCCCGGGCCGGACGGCATGCACGTGGTCTTTTTGAAAAAAATTTGGGGAATAGTGGGAGAGGATGTTATACATGTAGTGCTAGATGTTTTGCATAATGGTGTTCCCTTGGGCAAGCTGAATGAAACTTTTATCTTGCTGATTCCTAAAGTCGCCACCCCCTAGTTATGACGGAGTTTCGGCCAATTACTCTTTGTAATTCGATCTACATGCTCATTTCTCGGGTGATAATTAATCGACTTAAGGCGTGATTGGCGATGTGATTTCGGACAATCAGAGTGCGTTTATATCAGGCCGACTTATTACAGATAATGAGATAATTGCTTTTGAAGCGTTCACTCTTTGTAGAAGGGGGTGCCGGGATGTGATAGTCATGTTGCTTTGAAATTGGACATGGCTAAAGCCTTTGATTGAGTAGAATGACAGTACCTTTGAAGGGTTATGGAACATATGAGATTTCCATTGCCTTTTATTGATTTAGTGCGGCTTTCCGTGACGTCTGTTTCATATCGTGTCTTGATTAATGGGAAGCCCAGTAGCAGAATAGTGCCGACCTGAGGCATTCGGCAGGGGGACCCATTGTCGCCATTTATTTACATTCTTTGTGTTGAGGGCTTCATGGCATTGCTTAATGATTACGTGCACAGAGGTGCGTTGTGGGGTATTCGATGTGGACGTGAGGCAGAGGTTTATATCTCTCATTTGTTGTTTGCTGATAACTGTATGCTATTCTTTGAGCTTTTGGATGGGGCGGTGGAGATGCTGGCAGAATTGTTTGACGGATATGGTGCTCTTTCTGGTCAGGTTATTAATTTTCATAAATCTAGCTTATACTTTTCTGACAAAATCTCGATTGAGGTGCGGGAGACGGTGTCTGACCAGCTATAGATTCCTTTAGGGGAAGGTTCGGGGAAGTATTTGGGGATGCCCTTTGTGGTGAGGAGGAATACGAGTCCGGTGTTTGCTTTCTTGAGGGACAAAATCCGTAAATCGGTGGTTGGCTAGAAAGATAAGTTGCTCTCGCCGGCTAGGAAAGAGGTATTCATCAAATCAGCACTTCAGGCTATCCTTACATTTATCATGTAGTGTTTCAAGGTTCCTATCACCCTCATACGTGAACTTGAGAAAGCGATTCGGAGTTTCTTTTGGGGAGATACAGACAATAAGCGTAGGAGACATTGGAAAAATTGAGAGGCCTGCTGTTTACCGAAAAATCTGGGAGGCTTAGGATTTCATGATTTGGAATGTTTCAACCTGGCTTTGTTGGCGAAGCAATCTTGGTGGATTCTGACCAGCCTGGGTTCGCTGACGGCTCAAGTTTTACACGTGAAGTACTTCGAGGATAATACCATCCTTGCAGCTGGGTTGGGGCCTCGGTCGTCCTTTCTTTGGTGTAGTATTCTGGAGAGGTGGGACCTGTTGTTCAATGGGTTTAGATGACGCGTGAGGGATGGGAACTCAGTGTATGTGTTTCAACAAGTCGGCAACCTTCATTCCGCATACCGTTTTCAGGCCACGAGCTTCCCACAGATTCTAAAGTGTCAGATTTATTTATTCCAAATTCCAGAGCGTGGGATGTGCAGCGAGTTCAGCGGGTATTCAGGCCATGTGAGTCGGATGCCATTCTGACGACCACCATAGCCCCTGGTGGGCATCCAGATAGACGGGTTTGGCATTATAATCGTAAGAGTGTTTATATAGTTCGCTCTGGGTACTTTCTAGCCTTATCACTCTATCATCCATCTTCTGTGGCTGGGCCATCTTCTTCAGACATGGAGAGTAAGAGTTGGAGGAGTTGCTGTCAGCTTCCTGTGCAGCCATGCATTCAACATTTCTTGTGTAGGTGCCTGCATGATTGTCTCGCTATTGGCCAGGGATTACAGAGAAGGCAAATGGGGGATGGCCGTTGCCTGGCATGTGTGGAGAGTTTGGAAACTTTGTGACATGTGCATTTCGGGTGTGAGATGACGGATAGGATTTGGCAAGTGTCGCCATTTTATGGGATTTTGAGGCGCCTTCGTTCTGTCCCCTTTATGGATTTCTTTATGCAATTAGTGGATGATCAGGGTGTTCAGGGCACCGCGAGCTTTGTGTTGCTCATGTGGGGGATTTGGAAGGCGCGTTGCTCTGCGGTGTTCGATGATCAGGCTGTTTACGTCTTTGCGTGTGTACGCGCTCATGGTAGCATCGGTAGAGTATGTAGAGACTATGGAGGCTTATCGGATGCAGGCATTTATCCCACACTTTATGGATAAGTGGGTGTGGCCAGAAGAGGGAGTTATAAAGGGAAATGTTGATGCGTCTGTTACTGAGGCGGGAGTAGGGGTTGGAGTCATTTTCCGAGATTCTTATGGGGCAGTTCTTCATTATTTTGCATATCACATCGATCCAAGGGGCTCGGTGGAATATATGGAGCTAAAGGCTAATTCATTGGCTTTGGAGGAAGCGCGTATTTTGGGGATTCAGCGACTACAGATAGAGAGCGATTTCTTGGCATGTATCTCGAGCCTCTGCAGACCTGTCGAAGATTTTACGGCCCGTGGCTGTCTAGTACAAGACTATTTGGCCATGTTATCTAGTTTCACATCTTTTTCCTTTACTTTTATTCGGCGTATGGGAATGTCCCTGCGCACCTTTTAGCTCGACATGCTTTGTTAGTTTTGACTTGTACATCTTGGAGTACTTTGTCCCCGGGTGACGTTTCGGCCGCCTGCTTGGCGGATGTTGCTTAGTAAAAGTTATTTTTCTTCAAAAGAAAAGATATTTATTATGTTCATGATCCTTCGGGCAAGATATTTATAATGTACCCGGTTTATTTTTTAATTTTCACGCATTAAGAAACTAGATGCAGGGGCGCCTTTGACGGCCAACGGGGCCATGGCCCACAACCCCAAATCGATGAATTTAAGGGTCACGTTAATTATTTACCCATGAATTTATTGTTGAATATGTGTCTTAAACCCAACCGGGTTGGACCGGATCCAATCGGGTCGGGTCATTTACAGTCTATTTAGTTCATGTAATAACTTTATTATGATTAATAAAAGCACTTATGTTATTATATATTGTTTATTTTCAGATTATTTGTTGCATATATATAGTAACGTCCCTAGTATCAAACTGTGATAAAGAAACCATGATGGAGATTATGGTTGATGAGATCTATAATCACTCTAACAAGTTTGATGCTTAAATGTCTCTAGTCTTATGTCTCATCAAATTGGACATTGATAGTATAATCAAAGCAAGCACGTATTGGATGTCTTCTCTTATTGAAGATATGGATAGATCTCGCTCATCGAAGTGTAGAGACACTTGGACCGTGCACGTGGGCGTGTATTAGAAAATGCGTGACGTTAGGGATCGCCCACTTAGATTAAGTGTCACACTATGTGGCGGTTGTGTAATTATCCTTGTGAGCGGAGTCTTCATGGCATCACGGTGTGGATTGTAATTCTTTGACACTACTGAGGTTTCCCTTATCCACATGGCGATCATGCTGTAGTGATTGGGTATGATATTGAAGCATACGGAGTATACATGTTTGGTCGTCCGGGACTTGCGTATCCTATGATTGAGATTGAATATCCGAAATGGCCTTCTTATAAGGAATGTCTAGCTCTCGAGAGTCTTTGTATAGTGGGAGTAAATGTGTTATTCTGAGAGAGCATGATATCCAGATTATAAGATACGATCGTCAATGTATTGACACTCGAGATACGATCGTATGGATATTATTACAGCGGTAGGATTGTAAGTTACACGGTAACTGCTTCACATGAAAGGTAATAGTCATTGCTTTTGACTTTTCCGATGATTGGGGGTCACGGTGTGTTGCTAGACGCTATCCCGTGATCGTTAGGCGTGAAGGGCATTTTCATAATTTGCACTTTGTGTCTACGGCCAACATATTCGGAAGCCTATCGGGTCACACACATATGAACATCGAGTCGTATTAAAATGCGGTTATAGTTGATAACCAAATAAGGAAAGTTTATCTCTAGACTATAAATGTTATAATGGTAAATTAATATTGTGGTATTTATTTATTATGAATAAATAAAATACAAGATATTAATTATACATAAATTATATTAATTAAAGAATATTTTGGAAGCCAATTATTGGCAATATGGGGCGCCACTTTTAGGGTATGAGATAGACTTGGATTGTGCACTTTAATTAATAAGATTACCATAATATTAATATTAGATATTAATTGATTTTGAAAAAATAGATTTATGGTAATAAGATAAATATAATCAATATGAGATATTGGCAATATTTAGATTTTATTTAATATAAGATATTATAATAAAATGGATAAATCAATCTAGGAGGTTTTTCTTATTTTATTGGAAAAATATTTTCTTCTCCTCCACTCACTTTGGGGCGCCACTTTGCCTATAAAAAAGGAAGTGGGTGTCAAGCTCTTTTGCACATCACAATTGCAAGAGTTTATACTTATCGTGTAAAATTGAGGGCTTCCTATAGAGAGTTTGAGAGAGAGGAAAAATGCCGGTCTAGCAACCGGAGTTTTTCGATAGCAATCCAAGGAGGATTCCGACGAGGAGTTCGTGAGGATCAACGATAGAGGCCGGACGCGTGGACGGCTTGCGCACTGCACTATTCTCCGTTGACGGTCAAAGCGACGATCTTATAGATTATCAATGTATATTCCGTCAAACTACTTAACGTTTTTATTGCATTAAACGAAGAACGATCTAGTAAAGGAAATCAAAATTTTAAATTCCGCTGAGTTAAACTAGTGATTTCTTAACATTTAAGGGTCTCGTTAATTTTTTACCCAATAATATGTATATACTAGCTTAATTACCCGTGCATCATGCACGGGAGGGTTAGTTTATAAAACATTTTAACACAATCATAGTGTAATACAATACATTATAATTCAGAGAAAATCAAAGTTTATGAAATATAAAAAACACACGTCTTAAGTCATTGTATTACATTCATTGGATAATAATAAAAGATGCTGAAGTGTTTTTTTATTGTACATAAAAGATGAACTTGATATCTCGTAGACACCGAAGCCGGTCGAAGTTATGAAGCACCTGAAATAATAGTTGAATATCCGGACGTAATTAGTAGAATATCATGAGATCCAAACAATAATATTAAAAGATGGATAGATAACATGTATTGAAATAAAACATTATACATGGTGGTAATGTTTATGATGAAGTCGTTTATAGCGTGATGAAATAAAGCCTCACCCCAATCAACTTTCAACACGAATGCATTATATGGTGGATTTGTGGAATGTGATGTTGATGAGCGTGAAGAACAAAAGTAGTGTCTGAAGATCTCAACAATCTTTTTACCTGGTGATTTGTAGAGAATGGAGTTCCAAAGCGCAGATGATTTGTGTGAAGAAGACCGTAAGTGGTGATGTATAGGTGTTTTTATTTATTTAAGGGATGTAAATAATTCTTTGGTGCACTTTTTCTTTGGTTTAAAGTGAGTAAAAAATAAGTGAATAAGATTGCTTGATCTTTGGAAATTAGTATAAGAAAAACTGAATGAGTGTATTTGTTTTATAATTTTTTTAGTGATTTTATTTTTTTTTTGTGAAGAAATAAATGAGATTAATATCTTCTTGGTGCACATTTCTTTTTGTTACAAAATGGGTCAAAAGGAATAAATGAAGTGCAATCAAATTTTAATTTTTGAAACAATTCCATGCATTTTAATTTGTGAATGAATGGTTTATGTGAATCACGTAATAAATAATAAAGACCATGCATTAAAATTTTAGTTTTTTATCTTAAAAAATTAGTCTAAGAATAACTCAATGGGTGTATGTATTTTTTTTATAATTTTTTAAGTGAATTGTGTATTTTCTTTGTGAAAGAATAAAGAATGATTTGTGCGAATCATTAATTAAATATGTTGTAATTTTTTTAAATGATTCTTTTGTGAAGAAATAAATGAGAGTAATGCCCGTTTTGGCGCACATTTTTTTTGGATTCAAAATGGTCAAAAGAAATAAATAAGATGAATTAAATTTTTTTTAGTGAATTTTTTTTTCTTTCTAAAAGGTGGATCTCGAATAAAATTTTAAGCATTAATACATGATGCGGGTTTGGGCGGGTAATTAGCGGGTTTGGTGTGGGTAATCGGGTAATTGATTTTAGACACCTTTGAAAACATATTAATATATAGATATTTTGTATTTTTACATTGTGCTTCAATAACCTATTAACCAATAAGATATTGCTCTAGTGATGCATGTGTATAACTTGGCAACTAATTAGGGTTCAAGCCCTGTTACTGTATTTTTAGAAGTGCATAATTTTTTTTTTACCCCGAACCTAATTTTAGACATGAACGCTCCTGAGTCATGACTAAATGGATGCATTAGCTTTTGCTATTATGTTAGTAATAAAAGGGAGGACCAAAAAAGTTAGGGTGGAGCCGGCGCGTTTAATAATTTGTATTAAAACGATATAATTTTAATATTAAAAATGTAGAAACTATATTAATATCTCCACTTTATATTCTAATTAGCTCCGGTATCTACTGATACATTTTTCCGGAACCGCCGTTACTAAATACTAACATATACTATATCCTTCATTCTATATTGTATTTTGAAAGCTTAAATGATTAAGGGAAATTTGAGAAAACCATTATTATTATTATTTTTTGGTTCTGGACCAAATCCTACTTGGTATATCAAACCAATAATATTTTAATGTTTTGTGATGGTCCCCAATGTTTGAAAATCAACACCCAATCATGTTTCTCCAAATTGATAACATGATGATCCAATTATTTAATCCAAAACCATCATAAAACTACTCTTGAAAAGCATTACCGTTTTTCTAAAACTTTTTTTTTTTCATAGGGGCACTTTTAAAAAAACAAATCACAAGGGCAACAGGGAAATTTGGGAGCTGACAGTTTTTTAATAATTCAAGTCATAGGGGCCGAAAAGCATAGGCGGAACATGACATTTGACCATGGCAGAGCATCTTCAATTTTTTTCTTTTTTCTTTCTATTTCCTAATAATTTTTCCGTTTTTTCAACGGTTATTTTTCGGAATTTGTTTTGTTTTTATTAATATGTCATTTTATAATACAAATGAAATATTAATAATTTTTTTTCTTATTTACCATTCATTTCAATAACCCAAATTTTAGTATAATTTTCCATACACAAGAAATAAAGGATAATTTTATTATTTTACACTCAATTTCAGATACATTAATCAATTTTTAATCTTTGCGATTTTTCTCTCTCCGACAGTTAAAAAACGGAAGAAGTAGTACTATTTCCGTCCTAAGATGTGAGCCCGTTTTAATTTTTCATACAGATTAAGAAAGTTGGTTAAATGAGTTATGTATCATTAATTTTAACTAGAAAAGTTTAAAATGACATTTAACCGTTATTAAAATAATGAAAAATGTTGAAAATATATGAAGAGTATCTTCTCAAAAAAAATATATATATATGAAGAGTAAAAGAATAAAAAATTATATTATCAGAAAATTTTAAAAAGCTTAACGCATTTTTATTTTGGTACATACTAGCATTTTTACATTAAAAAAAAAAAAAAATAAAACCAGTAGCACTCTTTCTACTAGAGTCATGGAGGGAAGTACCTTTACAAATTCTTGACAGCAAGCACAGATTTATTTTTGAGAAAACAGCAAGCTAAGTTAATAAAAGCAAAAGTAGTCTTAAATTTCTGGCGCCTTTTGTTCACCAACTCCTTTTTCAAACATCACCCTTCCTCTTCCCTTCTCAATCAATGTTCTCATAGTACTAGTAAAAGCATTTTGTCCCATACACTTGCCCTTCTTTCCTAAATTTAATATCTTTGTCTCGCATCTACGACAAATCGCTATGGAATTTGAAGAAAATGATAGCTCAGGTTCTGGGTCACCGGTTGAATCTGAGTCACCGCCTTCTCAACCGTTGGGTGTAGGAGGCGGCGGTGGTGGTGGAGGAGAAGTGCTGCCACAGGTTATGAACACGGCTGTGAACATGAGTCTGGAGAGAAGTCTTGGAGTTCCGGTGGCCGGCGCAGGGGTAAATCATGGAAATAATAGGGAAAGTGGAGTTATGAGTGGTGGGAGTGGTGGTGAAGGAGGTGGGATTGTAATGGTGGAGAAAAAGAAGAGAGGGAGGCCAAGGAAGTATGATTCAAATGGAAATCTGAGTGCGGCTTACAAGATTGCTGCAGCAGCCCGTGGAGGAGGAGCTGATGCGGCGGCGACGGCGACGGCGGCGACTCCGCAGGGGTTTACTTTGACCTCACCGCTCACTTCTCAGTATTCCTCTCCCGGTAAAAGAGGCCGTGGTAGAGTTAGGGGTACGGGTAGAGTTATTGATTCCGGTAACTTGCAACATCTTTCTCCTTTAGGTAAGTCTCAAAGGTTTTTTATTTTATTTTATAAGCCATCAATTATCTATTTATTTCCATTTTTACCGGAAAAATAAAGGACGTTAAACACAATACACTTAAATCTCAGGCATTCTGATCCTAGTCTTCAATCATTTGGGTTAAGCATAAATCGGCTTGATTTTACCTTTGAAACTTTAAATCTTTTATTTTTTTTTTTAGCATCCTTAAATAAAACAATCAAACTAAAAAAAAAAAAACGCTGATAGTGGTTGCTATTGTTGCAGGAAATGTCTTTGTTCCAAATATTTTCTTGATCTATAGATTCTATAGAGCCCTTTTGCTGTTTATGGTTTTAAAGAGGGGTGAAAAACTTTTACTTTGGTAGACCCCTTTTATCATGTTTAGTACAGAAATTTTGTCGGGAGGGAGAAGAAGTCAAAAAGAGTACTATGTGATGTGAAAAACGTTTAGGTGCCTACTTTGAAAAATCTGTTGTGATTTTCTGAATGTTTTAGTCGCAACATGTGAATCTTTTTGATATGATCTGTGAAGGTGAACAACGGGTGAACACTGCCGGAGAAGATTTTACACCCCATATCGTGACCGTATATACTGGGGAGGTAAAAGAAAGTTATTAGAATATTTTAGTATTGTTACAAGATGTTAGTTATTTAGTTTGGTTCCTTTTTGTAAGCTTAAAGAGATTTTATATGCAGGATGTTGCAGGAAAAATTCTATCTTTTGCTCAAAAGGGGACTCGTGGGGTTTGTGTTTTATCTGCTAATGGATCTGTTTCTAATGCCACTATTCGGCAGCCTGCTTCCTCTGGTGGTATCCTGACATACGAGGCATGTTCTTTTTCCTTCAGTTCCTTTTATGCTTGTGCTTACACACTATTAGGCTGTTTTTTTTCCTGTTTACTCTTGTTATTGATGATGAATCTGTATTGTTCTTGATGCTTCTATTATCATAAAACACCAAATTGAATTCACGATTTTGGTTTTGTTAACTTGTATCTGGTACCCTTCACCTTAGGTTCGTTTAGGTTGACTGTGTTTTTCACCTTCCTCTTTTAGACGACTCAGTGTTATCCATGACTGACATAACTGTGTTTGTGTTGACAGGGCCGTTTTGAGATATTGACGTTAACTGGATCATATACAGTTTCTGACAACGGTGGCATGAAAAGTAGGACTGGTGGACTAAGCGTTTCTCTAGCAGGTCCTGATGGTCGTGTGATTGGTGGTGGAGTTGCCGGTATGCTAATAGCTGCCAGCCCAATCCAAGTAAGGCCTCTGCCTTTCTGTCCCAATAGACAACCGTTGATTTCTTTTGAAAAGTTTATCTATATATCTTTACATGTTCCCTTTTTGTGCATTGTGTTGCATGAAGAGAATCATATGCTTTAAGTAGCTTATATGAATACAAAATCATAATGCGTTTTGCAATCGTCTTTCTCCTTTTAGTTCAAAACATGAATAAGTAACACTTCTTCCCTATCTATATATCAAGACGGAATGTACTGAATCTGCTCATTCATTTCATTCTACAGCTCATTCACTGAGTATGAATATCATCCACTTGACCTGCAACTCATTGATATGTTTGGCTCATTCATCCATCTTTTGCTCTCCGTATTGCTGACAAAAGCCGTTTAAAATACATCATTACCAGATGATAAGAAAGTAATTGGGTGCTTCCTAAACTTGTTTTTTTTCTTGTAGATTGTGGTGGGAAGCTTCATGACGAACAGTGATAAGATGCAGCAGCAGCAAAGGAAGCAAACTCCTGAACCGAGATCGACTCCTCATGTCCAGCAGGTTTCTCTAAATCCTGTTCCCTTTCTGCTCCTCCACATCATATGTCAATGCCTAGGTCTGCACCTCTATCATCACCACAAGGCAACATGTTCCCTACTCCGGCTTCTCAATTGCCTGCACAAAACCGCGTAGAAGCAGATAACAGCAGAAGCAACAACCCGAGTTCTTTATCTACTGAGAGTGCTCATTGGAATGGATCGGAAAGAAGTGCAGACCAGTGGCCAACTCCTGATATCAATCTGTCTGCTCCAATGGAGCAGCAATGAATGCGTGCTTGCTTTCATGTCAACAACAACAACAACAACTGTCTTTGTCTAGTCGGTATCTTCAATCTATTGTCGGTAATTTTGAGTAGTGGGTTAGAATCTAGTGATGCATAGAGCCTAGAGACTGGTAAGCTCTTGTTAACTTATTGCTAATACAATTATTTTATTTTGGCGCAAAAACGGAAGTGATGAAGACTGATTTAAGTCTGTTGTACTCAGTTGGACTAATATGTTTGTAAGCTTCCATGAGATGCTGCTGCTCTACTTTCTCTATCTAATAGTAGTATGTTAACATGCTCTTATGAGATGGCCCTTCTTTCCCTTTAGTATTTTGTACTATTCAACTGTGTCTGCCTTATCAATCAAATTGGAACTGTGAAACATATATCTGAGCACACAACTTTCAAGAGATAACGATGATTGTGAAAGGATAGATAAAATTGTTATATTGTCAAGTGTGAGACGATAAATTATATTGTTATATCGTCAAGTTTAGATAGTAGTTGTGGTTGAGACGAATGACTCTGATGTTTGATTCTAAATTATATTTCTTATCTAAACTTGACAATATAATAGCATTATGTCTCATTTCAGTGTCAACCTTGTCATTTAAGGTGATGTGGCTTGATCGTCTGTTTGTTTGAATGGAATGTAATGTAATGTAATGAAATTGTAATTGAGACATTCTATTACTACGTGTGTTACATGTGGATGAATGCAATAGATTAGATTACATCGTAGGTGACATATCGAATAGTGGCATAAGAGGTAAGGGGGGTGAGGGAGGGGTGGTCGAGTAGGGTAAAAGTAGACTTGGGTGTGGTGAGTGGAGTGGGGTAGGATAGGGTGGTGTGGAGGGGATAAGGTGGGGTGGGTGGGATAGGGTGAGGGCATATGGTTAGGGCGGGATGGAGGTGGTGAGGAGCAACATGTTTTTGTCAACTTTTAATTCATCTCATTCCATACACATCGGAAGTAATAAAACCGAAAAGATTCCGATTGTGCTTAAAAGGAATTTCATTATGTTTTATTATCTTATAATTATATACAAAATAATGCATTTTATAAAATGTAGTCATGAAATTGCATTAAGAGTCTTTGGTATGGGGGATGTGGTTGACTCACTCAAAGAGTGGTGGAAAGAAAGCTCTGCTATTTTCTGTGATGGTGTTGCCCTTGTTCATAAAGCTTTTTTTTTTTTTTTTGCCTTTTGGCTTTTTTGCGAGATTGCATATGAAAAGTGATTTTTTTTAACCAAACTATATGTGTCATCAGTTCATGTATGAAGATTTGTCGCCAGCAGTTCATTGCTATATTTCATTTTCATTTTCATTCTCATTCGTATGAGGTCTGTTGGGTTAGATATCTTAGTGCATTGAAAATAGCCTGATTTACAATAATGTGGGAAGAAAATGGTATTTCAATTTCACTACTATAGTCTATAGCCTTCCGAAAAGACATCGTGACCCCACAAATGGTGGCTTCACACTTTGTGCACCAAGTAGTACACCAAGTCATAGGTGAATATAGACAAATTTTATAATACAACTGTCAGAAGAAGGTTGTGTGCAAAGTGGCATCATTAGATATAGCTTCTTATTTTCTCTTTTCATGTAATATTTTTATCGTGTGAGAGAGGTTATAAATGAATGGTTGTAATGTATGTCACTTATCATAACCATTCATTTATAACCTCTCACACACGATAAAAATGTATTATGCGAAAGAGAGAAAAAATAAGAGAGCTTTCCTAATGTATGCTGCTTACTTGCATACAACTTTCTTACAATCGTTGCACCATAAAATCTCTCGTGAATATATTTGATTTTTATCTAATTTGTAGTCTACATGTTTCCTCACTTGGACCCATACTACTTTTCTTCTTCATTTTGTGAGTGGTAAAGTGAGCTATAAATTTTTTCTCTCTCTAGTTGAGAGTTCTCTCCTCTTTCTTGAGTCATCCTAACTTCTTGAGTTTCCAACTAGCTGCTTTGGCTATGGAGCGAGAAGATTTCACCAATCTTCTAAATAAGCTATCCCTGTATGAAAAAGGCACCAAAATAACTAGCATTAGCAAGAATGATAAACAATCTGGAGTCAAGCAAAGTACTAAAAGTCTAGTGGGCAGGTTTATATCTACTAAGGATATCGCAAAGAATCTTATACCTGCTATGGAAAAGGCTTGGGCAACAAAAAAGTTCAAATGCATCAGGAAGGGAAGAAACTTTTACCATTTTCTCTTTGAGGCACATGAATATCTAGATAGAGCCCTTTTTGAAGGACCTTGGTGTTTTGATAATATCCTACTGGTTCTTAAACTTTAGGAACTAGAACTAAATCAAGACAGTGAAGCTCTCAAGGAAGCAACCTTCTGGATTCAGGTCTGGGGGCTACCAACTCATGTTCACACAGAGGAGGTTGGAAGGAAGATAGCAATTGATCTGCATGAGTGCACCTTTGTCCAAATAAGGGAAGATATTGGGGCCAACCAGCCAATGTTCAGATTCAGAGCTGCTTTAAATGTAGAGGAGCCTCTTTCACAGATGTTAATTCTGAAACTTGAAAACGGTAAGCAAGAAATTATGGAGGCTCTTTACCAATATGAGAGGTTGCCCTCATTTTGCTACTTCTGTGGTCTAATAGGGCATATAGCAAGGAACTGTCCACAGGTAACTGATGAGTTCACTGCAGATGATGAGAAGGATTTCAGATATGGAGTCTGGCTCAATGCAAAAAGAGGAACAAGATTAATCAAGGAAATCCGTTTACAAGACATGGATTTGCAGCGCATTGATCCTCGCCTTCTTGCTGGGAATTCCCAGTTAATGAAGGAAACCGACAAAACTACCATCACATCCTTGAAACAAGAGCCCCCATCTACTAGGTCAACCTTTGATCAAACCAAAAGTCTGATCCTTCTGCCAAAAGATGCCAACCCCATCTCAACACCTAGTACCCACAACCCCAAAAGTCAAGAAAAAAACATAAAAGACAAAAACTACTTTTCTGAACCCATAAGAGCATCCCCAATAGCCGTTTTCATGAAGGTGGTTGGCTGACACCACCATGATACACATTAAGTGATATTTTCATTTTGCTACACTATAGCAGGTTCAACCAACGCCACATAGGAGAGATAATTGATTTTTGTAAATATAAAAATAAAAGTGGGAGAGAACGTGAGTGTGAAGGGCAGCATAACCACCTTCACTCCCCCAGCCCATTTTTCAAGAAGTGATAAATTAAGCTATAGTGTAGTATACCGATTTTTTTAAGTTACTTTATTTCTTCTGCAGGGTGTAAAATAAAGCTATAGTGGATGCTCTAAGCCTTGTCACCATCCCAACCACCTCTGCCCAAAGTTCTGAGAACCCCACAGAAAACCTGCCAAACCAGCCAGGACCCCACAGAAGAAGATCAGCAGGCTGCAAGAGCAACTTCATAATCTGCAACAGGATGATGAGGGTGATGTCAACAAGGAGAAGAACATAATGAATGAACTAGACCTCCTACTGAACATGGAGGAAGATTTTTGGAAACAGAGGGGAATATGTAATTGGCTAGTTTCTGGGGACAGGAATACATCTTATTTTCATATGAAGGCTTCGGGACGACATAGTAAGAATAAGATTGACACTCTTACTTCTGAAACTGGGGATGTTATAGAAGACCAGGAGGAGCTTAAAGCTTATGCTAAATATTATTATGAAAACCTCTTCACATCTTGTGCAGGTACCCATGATAGAAGCACCATCATGAACATTTTGGATACTCTTTCCTTTAATAGGATCTTGGATGAGCAGGTTTTATATCTGCAAGAACCCTACACGGATGAGGAGATTATCAAAGCACTTAAGCATCTGCCAGGAAGGAAAAGTCCAGGGCCTGATGGTATGCAGGCAATATTCCTACACAAACATTGGCATATCTATAGGACAGACCTTCTACCTTTCTTTCTAAAAGTCCTCAATGAAGGAATGGATTTCTCTGATATTAATGATACTCTCATTGCCTTAATACCGAAAGTTCAGCAGGCTACCATTCTAAAAGACTACATGCCTATAAGTCTAAGTAACAAAGATCTACAAGGTCATCTCTAAGGTTCCGCCAATGACTCAAATTGACTTTAGATACTATCATTGATCCCGCCCAAAGTGCTTTTCAAAGGGGAAGGTTGATAACCGACAATGCCATAGCCGCTTTTGAAGCCTTTCACACACTCAGTGGAACTAGAAATTATAGCAAACAACAGATGGCTATTAAACTAGATATGACGAAGGCCTTTGATTGGGTGGAGTGGGACTATCTAAAGTCAGTTCTTATTTAAATGCACTTTCCTATGGAATTCATCAGATCCATTATGAGGTGTGTAACTACTGCTTCCTTTCAGGTGTTAGTCAATGGTCAATCATCCTCAAGATTCTGGCCATCCAGAGGTACAAGGCAAGAAGATCCATTATCTCCCTTCCATTTCATTATTTTCTCTGAAGGATTCTCTGCTTTGATTAAGTCTTCTGTTCTTAATGGATTATTTACTCCTTTTAGATTTGGGAAAGATGGTCGTTGCCTCTCTCATTTACTGTTTGCAGATGATAGCATCCTTTTTACTAAGGCTTACTTAGTCAACGCTAATGCTATTCTGGACATTCTGGCTAATTGTGAGGAGCTCTCTGGACAGAAGGTGAATCTTGCTAAGTCTAACATATACTTTAACAAAGCTCACAAGGATAGTATAAGGAATCCTATTATTCTCAAACTTGAGATACCTATTGGCGCTTCTAAGCGGTACCTTGGCCTCCCTTTCATGATTGGGAGATCAAGGTATGATATCTTTAAATACATAAATGACAAGATCTCGGAAGAAGATTCATGGTTTGGAAGGCGTGTATCTTACTACTGCTTTGCAAGGAAGTTCTTATTAAGGCGAAGTTACATGCTATTCCCTGCCTATGTGATGCAATGTTTTCTTCTCCCAAAGAAGTTTCTTAATGAGATAATTTGCATGATAAGGAGATTTTGGTGGGGAAAAATGATAAGGATGGGAACTCTATGGCTTGGATCTCCTGGGACAATCTTAGCAAGCCAAAAACTAAAGGTGGTTTGGGTTTCAAAACTTGAGGTCCGCTCAAGCATGCAATTGTTGGCTAAGCAATCTTTGGAGGGTAGTGAGCAACCCACACTCTTTGGAGAGTCGATTCTCAAGTACAAATACCACCGGAAGACTTCCTTCTTGTCAAGTAAACTGGGATCAAGACCTTCTTACCTTTGGAGGAGTTTGAATGCAGGCAAGGACTTACTTTCCAATAGGATACGTTGGTCAATAGGAGATGGCACCCCTGTCAACATCTGGCATCATTCCTGGGTGCCTATGGAGCCTAGGTTTTCTTTATCAACTTATGGGGTTCACAGCCAAATTCAAACTGTGGACCAACTGGTAGATAATGGGTCTTGGAATCTTGCCATACTCTGTCAAACTTTCCTACCTCATGAAGTTGACGCTATCAAGTCCATTCCTATAAGTCCTCAATCAAATTCGAGATAAGCTCATATGGCACTTTATGAAAAGAAAGGGGTCAACACGATTAAGTCCGATATTCATTAGCACAAAAATTCAAATCGAGACACGAGTCAAATGGTAAAGCTACCACCTCATTAGCAAATGCTAAATCATGGAGTTACCTTTGGGCACTTCAGGTTCCACCGAAAATTAAATCCTTTATGTGGAGGATAGCCACGTGCTCATTACCTGTCGGTGCCAATCTGCTTCGTCGCCACTTATCGGACGGAATGTGCAGGATCTGCAACAACGAGATAGAGACATGGAATCACTGCTTCTTCAATTGCATTTGGACACAAGAAATTTGGTCAGCTTACCAGAGCTACTAAAGATGATACACTTGAGCTTCGATAATCTTCTGGATATCCGTTATCTCTTGAAAAATCAACCAATACCATAGGCGGAATTGTTCTTTGTGATTCTCTGGTTCATATGGCTTGGACGCAATGGAGCTATCTTCAATAATACTAGGCTATCGACGGCTCGAGTCCTTATTTAAGCTGAATCCTTGTTGGGCGAATTTCACAACGCTACAAGTGCTGAGTTGACTTCCTTGTGCGATGGAGTCATTCCAGATCGATGGATTAAACCTGGTGTCTTGAAGGTTAATGTGGATGCAGGAGTCCGGTTGGATCATGGCACAACAGGGATTGCGATGAGAGATTCCGACGGAAGAATAATTACAGCCATCTCAGTTGACCTAGGTCAGGTTGCTTCAATCGACTTTGCAGAATTATCAACAATTCTTCATGGAGTGAAAGAAGCTGCAAGAATATGGAGTGGTGCGGTGGTGATTGAGTCGGGTTCCTCCTTGTGCATTGCCAGACTCAACTCTGTTGATGAGGATGACCAATCGACGCTGAGTATTTTGGGTTCTAGAATTTGGAAGATGAGAAGACTTTTCAAGACTTGTGTCTTTCAATATGTTAAGCGCAAATGTAATACTCCAGCAGATAGGCTTGTCAATTTAGAATTTTCTTTTCCAAATTTCATTTCGGGCTATTGTAACTGGGGTACCAATCCCCCACAATGTGTAACCTCTGCTTTTTTAGCAGACCTTGAATCTTAATGAAATTCAGAATTCAAAAAAAAAGTGAGCTATAGACTAGCGAATAAATCAATGAAATGTTAAATAATGTTTTCAGCTTTTGCTCTTCCTACCCCAAATTAAACGTTGATCATTGTGAATGCTCTTAGTGTTTTGTTGTTCGTTGTTAGGCCTCTTCCTTTGGGCTGTTTTTTTGCCAAAGATTCCTCTTTTGAGTTTATAGCTTTGACAATTATCTTTTTTAGTTTTGTTTGTTTGTTAGTGTCACTAGCTGTGGCACGATTGTAGTATAATGTTGCCCGGATGTGGCCGTTGGTAGCCTAGCCGCTTTGTGTTTAGTTTTGTAGTTATGGTGTTGTAATTCTATTTGGTATAATCCTTTTAGTAAAATGGAATTCGTTTTACGAGAAATAATTAATAAGCATTGTTGGATAAAACGATCAATGATATCAAATCGTCTGATAACATAATATTTTGATTAAAAATCAGTAAAAATACATTGTACAAATATTTTTCGTAGCCCCTAAAAAATACACAATTGAAGGGAACTTTGACCATGCCCTTGTTGGCTCCTCCTAAGTAGACAATTATTGGGATAATTATTTAGGGATGGTTCAGGCAAGTATTTAGGGATGCCCTTTGTGGTGAGGAAGAATAAAAGTCATGTGTTCGCTTTCTTGAGGGACAAAATCCGTAAAAAGGTTGCTGACTGGAAAGATAAGCTGCTCTCGCTGGCTGGGAAAGAGGTATTCATCAAATCGGCACTTCATGCTATCCCTACATTTATCATGAAGTGTTTCAAAATTCCTATCACCCTCATACGGGAACTTGAGAAAGCGATTCGGAGTTTCTTTTGGGAAGATACAGACAATAACCGCAAGATACATTGGAAGAATTAGGAGGCTTGTCGGTTACCAAAAAATCTGAGGGGCTTGGGGTTTCGTGATTTGAAATGTTTCAACCTGGCTTTGTTGGTGAAGCAGTATTGGAGGATTCTGAACAGTCCGGGTTCGCTAGCGGCTCAAGTTTTACACGCGAAGTACTTCGAGGATAGTACCATCCTTGCAGCTGGGTTGGGGCCTCGGCCGTCCTTTCTTTGGCGTGGTATTCTGGAGGGGCGAGACTTGTTGTTTAATGGGATGAGATGGCGAGTGGGGGATGAGGACTCAATATATGTGCTTCATGATGCTTGGACAAGACGGCAACCTTCGTTCCTCATACCTTTTGCCGGGCACGAGCTTCCAACAGATTCCAAGGTGCCAGATGTATTTATTCCCGATTCCAGAGCGTGGGATGTGCAACGGGTTTAGCATGTATTCAGGCCATGGGAGTCGGATGCCATTCTGGAGACCATCATAGCCCCTGGTGGGCATCCAGATAGGTGGATTTGGCATTATGATCGGAAGGGAGTTTATACAGTTCGGTCTGGGTACTTTCTGGCCTTATCACTCTATCGGCCATCTTCTGTGGATGTACCATCTTCTTCAGACAGGGAGAGTTAGAAATGGAGGAGTTCTTTGGCGACTTCTGTGCGACCACGCATTCAAAGATTTCTTGTGGAGGTGCTCGCATGATTGTCTCATTTGGCCGGGATTACATAGGAGGCAATTGGGGGATGGACGTTGCATGGCATACGGGGTGGGTCTGGAAACTTTACGACATGTGATTTTCGAGTGTGAGATGGCATATAGGATTTGGCAAGTGTCGCCATTCTTGGGATATTGGGGCGCCTTCGTTCTGCCTCTTTTGTGAATTTATTTATGCGATTAGTAGAGGATTATGGTGTTCTAGACACTGCGAGATTTGTGTGGCTCATATGGGGGATATGGAGGACACGTTGCTCTGCGGTGTTTGATGATCAGGTTGTTTACGTCTCCGCGGCGTGTACACTCTCTCTGGCATCATCAGCGGAGTATGCAGAGGCTCTGGCGGCTTATCAGACGCAGGCCTCCGTCCCACACTTTGTGGATAAGTGGGTGCGTCCAGCAGAGGGTGTTATAAAGGGCAATGTTGATGTGTCAGTTACTGAGGCGGGATCAGGGGTGGGAGTCATTTTCCGAGATTCTCATGTGTCAGTTCTTCATTCTTTTGCATATCACTTCGATCCAGGAGGTTCGGTAGAATATATGGAGCTAAAAGCTATTTCATTGGCTTTGGAGGAAGCGCGTCATTTGGGGATTCAATGACTACATGTAGAGAGCGATTGCTTGGCGTGTATCTCGAGGCTCTGCAGACCATCAAGATCTTACTAAGCATATGGATGTCTAAGACAAGATCGTTTGGCCATATTACCTAATTTCACATTTGTTTCCTTTACTTTTATTCGGCGTATGGGGAATATCCCTGCGTATCTTTTAGCTCAACATGCTTTGTTAGTTTTGACTCGGACATCTTGAGGCACTTCGCCCCTTTATGACGTTTTGGCCGTCTGTTTGACGGATATTCTTTAATAAAAGTTATTTCCCCTAAAAAAATATTTTACTTAATAAATAAAAGAATATAAAGACAAATGTGAAAAGATTAAAAAAAAAAAAAAAGACAATAAAAATGGAAATACATTTAACCCGGTTGAATTTTTTATGACAAGAAAATGAAAAAATTGTATTCCACTAGAATTCACAAGTACTTTGTTTCACTGCAGCAAATAATTGATTATAATATCGATTCCACTGTTTCACGGTTAGGCCTGTAAGTGAGCTTTAAAGTTCGATTCGATTCGGTGTGTTCGGCTCGTATCATCAAACGTAGAATAGAGTCTTGGTAATTGGTATTCGGACAAACGAGCCGAACGTGTTCGACTCGTAGAGTTGCATGGCTTCAATAATTCAATTTAGCCTGACCCAGTTTAAACCCTAACTCCCCAAGCCCAAAACCATGTAAAAGCCCAAAACCATGTAATATTTTGGGCATGTAATATTTTAGGACTGTAAGTCTTTAATATTTTGGACATGTTATGTTATATTTTAGGATATGTAATGTATTATTTTGGTTTTGGACATGTATTTTTGAACTAAAATTATTTATTGGGTATTTTTGAATTTTCGGACTCATGTTCGAACTATTCGAACTGTTCGAGCCGAATAATACCAAATTTTTTCCCTTTTTTTAAGTTCGAATACGAACCGAATCCTGATATTTTAGGCTCGAAAATTTCAAGCCGAATCGAGCCATGTATTCGAAAATGTTCGACCAAAACCGAACAACTTCGTGATTCTGTGGGTTCCTTGCGTTCTGATCACGGTAATAAATCCCATCAACGGTTTTCTCATACTGATATTTTTGAATTTTTTTTTTTTTGCCTAATTATAAATATGTGTGTTGATGGCACTTTATCAACCGATCAACGGTGCAGATTATCCGATGTGGCCGGATGTGGCGCACACGGGTGTGGCTTTAGCAGTGCCCACGTATTTATGGGATGGAAATAAAAGACAAACAATATGAAGAAAAATACTACTCTAAAATAAAACGGAAATGATAGTCATAGCATTACATATATGCACATCCGGCCACATCGGATGATCTGCACCGCTGATCGGTGTTAGATAATATAGATCTAACACCGATCAATCAGCGCAGATCATCCGACGCGCCGACGCTACATGACACACGGTAATGCATCTATCATTTCCGTAAAAACGTTGCCCATTGTCCAAACAATGTTTCGTGGAGGAGGGATTAACGGCCCACAGTAACCATCGTCTCCACAATAAATAAACGTGTCGCCGCCACTCAGAGCGTTTATTGTAGTTAACACATCTCGAAACTCTCTCTGACGATTTCCCCCACATTCTCTTCCTCTACAAGCTTTCACAGATCCAGTTACTCGCAGCAAGCTATGGCCACTATCCAGAGGATCAAAGCACGTCAGATATTTGACAGCCGTGGAAATCCGACTGTTGAGGTGTGTCCTTTCATATCTCTGCGTTGCCTTTTGTTATTTACACATCGTTACTCTATTGTATCGCCGAGTTTGCTACTGCTTATTTTACGTACTGCCTTTTCTGCGAGTAATTTGGTGGAAGTTATCGTCTGCGTAGCTATTGAATGTGCTTGATTTGCTTTTGAGGATTTTTTTCCCCGGTCGCGTAGTATTAGTATACTGTATATGCATCGTTGTTCTCGGAAATTAGACATTTAGACGGCCTGACTGATTTTCGTTTCTTTTGTTTGAGCATAGGTGGATGTGCATCTGTCGAATGGTGTTTTTGCCAGAGCCGCTGTTCCTAGCGGTGCTTCCACTGGTACGTGCTGATTCACCATTATTTTTCTATTCATATATGCATAAAGTGAAGGATCAGGTAGATTTTAAATGTTTTATACAAATACGGGAGAAGGCATGTCATCTAGTTTGCAAAAGTATTTATGTGATGGCTTATGAGGCATGTCTTTTGGTTCTACTTCGTCATTGCAAATAAAAATCAGAATCACTAGAGATGCATTAATATGATGGTTATGTTCTTGACTTTTCTGCATCCAGGTGTATATGAAGCTCTTGAACTGAGGGATGGAGGATCGGATTATCTTGGAAAGGGTGTCTCAAAGGTAAAATTGACTGTTCTGATTGTTCAATTTTGTGTCAAATGTATTTGTTGATTGATTGCTGTTTTTTTATCTTTATATGTAGGCTGTGAACAATGTGAACTCAATTATTGCCCCAGCTCTCATTGGAAAGGTTTGTTAATTACCTTTGATCCTTATTTTGTGTGTACCTGAATGGAAACCTGGCATTGGAATTATGGAATATGTTTGTGATCATTATCATTTTTTGTGTGTTCGGATGTCTTTCTTATACATTTGTTTGAAGCTGAAGTTGTGTTTTATCGACAGGATCCAACTGACCAGGTTGGTATTGACAACTTCATGGTTCAGCAACTTGATGGAACTCAAAATCAGTGGGGTTGGTGCAAGCAAAAGGTAAAATGTTTTGCTACTTGCATAGTATCACATACTCTTTCTCGTGGCAGACGCAATTGACTCACATGCATATGTTTCAGCTTGGTGCTAATGCAATCCTGGCAGTGTCTCTTGCTGTATGTAAGGCTGGTGCTGGTGTGAAGAATATTCCACTTTATAAGGTACATTTCAGATTTCATTTTTCTTTTCTCAGCCTCTACTACAAGACACTATTGCCTTCTCTATCAACAGTTTTTTACTTGGAAGTAGCTGCCTGTTTATCCGTCCTTTTTAACAAATTTTATTAGATGGTGATACTTACGTCTAATCTGTCTCTCGTTTGCAGCATATTGCCAATATTGCAGGCAACAAGAAGTTGGTGTTGCCGGTTCCTGCTTTCAATGTTATTAACGGTGGATCACATGCTGGTAACAAGCTTGCCATGCAGGTACACTTTTTTCAGGATGGTCATTTTTATTGATGATATCCAGTAGTAGTTGAGCTTATTATGAGTTTCTACTCTGCAGGAATTTATGATTCTCCCTGTCGGAGCTTCCTCTTTTAAGGAGGCCATGAAAATGGGCGTTGAAGTTTATCACCATTTGAAGGTATGCTGAACTTTCAGACTTTTCCCCTTGTTACTTTCTCTTCTTTAATTTTTTGGCAATGTTCTTGTTGCTTGCGTTGTATTGTCTTGCGAGGGTGTCTCATGCATTACTATATTTGAACTGCATGCTATGAAAATGATATGCAGTAAATAGGAAATGTGGTGTGTTTCAAAGTATTAGCACAACCATTCTTATCACAGCATCCTTCTACATGAGATATGTCCATTGCCATGGATTTTAAGACTTTATATATGCTGTCTATCCATTCTAATTTTGTTCACTGCTGCTGAGTCCCCTTCTTTCCTTTTCGATAAGGACATGTTTGGAACATAATAAGCCAATTGGAAGTGCACAGAAAACAAAATTGGCCAGACTATGGGTCCACCGACAGTTATCTTGTGTCTACAGTGCATTAACTTCATATTACTTCCATGTGTAATTTTTTTTTTAGTAGGTAATGTGCTTGAAGAGATCTATTCATTTTTTGCTAAAATATTTTGTTACAGGCTGTTATTAAGAAGAAATATGGTCAAGATGCCACAAATGTTGGTGATGAAGGTGGTTTTGCCCCTAATATTCAGGTGAGAGTTTCGTTATGCTGTTGTCTAAAAGTACTCAATGTGTATGTGTGCTCACGATTTAGTTGTTTTTGAAATATAGTTTGTATTTGCGTTCATACTCATGATTTACCTGTTTTCAAATATAGGAAAATAAGGAAGGTCTTGAATTGCTTAAGACCGCAATTGCAAAAGCAGGTTACACGGGCAAGGTGGGTAGTCCCTTTATTTTGTTAGTGTTCTCATGAATCATCTTTGAATTTTTTTATTTATTTTTTCTGATATAAGTTTTATTCCATTTAGGTGGTTATCGGGATGGATGTTGCTGCTTCTGAATTTTACAGTGAGTCTGGCAAGACTTATGACTTAAACTTCAAGGAAGAGGCGAGTTTTCTCCTTTTCTGTGCTTGTGTTCAAGTCTTGATAATTGAAGTCTAATTGTTGCAAGTCTGAGTGCTAGCCTACTACTATCCGTAATTTCTTCTTTGAATAAAAAAACTGTTTTTTTTTTTTGTTTTGGGTTGAATGGCGTTATTTCCCTTCAAGAATCCTTTTTGGATCATATGGTGTGCTCACTTTTGCTGATCATTTTTTTTTTTTTTTGTTCAGAACAATGATGGTTCACAAAAGATATCAGGTGAACAGCTTAAAGACCTTTACAAGTCATTTGTGTCAGAGTATCCTATCGTATCCATTGAAGACCCATTTGACCAAGATGACTGGGAGCACTACTCTAAAATGACTGGAGAAGTTGGTGAGAAAGTACAGATTGTTGGGGATGACCTCTTGGTCACAAATCCTAAGGTCAGTTTATACATGAGTTCTAAAGATTGGTCTCTTTTATTTCATTGTGTGAGCAAAAAGATAAAGAGAAAAAAAACAATTTTAATGAAAGATATGAGCCCTAGAAAAGAATGGTCATGGTGATACACATAAGGAGTTTTGTGAAATGTGTCAAAATGGTTTGTTGTTTTGATTTATTTCTCACTTTGGTGTAATATACTTGTAATTTCAGAGAGTTGAGAAGGCAATCAATGAAAAAAGTTGCAATGCTCTTCTGCTGAAGGTATTACTTTCATCGTTAACATATATCCTTGAAAGAATGATTATGTGAAACTTAAACTGTATTTTATGAATTGCTAAAAATTACAGGTCAACCAAATTGGCTCTGTTACCGAAAGTATTGAGGCTGTGAAAATGTCCAAGCAAGCTGGATGGGGTGTGATGGCCAGTCATCGAAGGTAATGATATCATTATGGAAATTTTACTTTAAATTGTTGCTGTCTTGTTCTGTTATTAAATTCTCTTAATGTATTGCAGTGGTGAGACAGAGGACACCTTCATTGCTGATCTTTCTGTGGGTTTAGCAACGGTATATTCCTCTTGCAAATATCTTTTTTATTTTTTCGCTTGGTTCTTCCTGTAATTACAATTAGTAATTCTGGATTTAATCTTCAGGGTCAAATCAAGACTGGTGCTCCGTGCAGATCTGAGCGACTTGCTAAATACAACCAGGTAAAATGTCGGTGTTTTTGTTTCTCAAACATTTAAGAGCGCTAAGGAACTGCACGTAGCTTGGTGTAGATAGTTAGAAACGAATTTGCTTTTGTTTTGTTGTACGGTTTCCTATTTATAAATCTGATCCCTTCGTTAAACACAAAATGCCAATGTTTTCGTACGGGGAAAGGAATGTTTTTAACTCATGCTAAAAATATACATATGCCCGTGCAGCTCTTGAGAATCGAGGAGGAGCTTGGATCAGAAGCTGTTTATGCTGGGGAAAGCTTCCGCAAGCCTGTTGAGCCATATTAAAGTCTTTTCTTTTCTCTAGAGTGTTTTTTTGTTTTTTTGTTTTTGCAGAGCATGCATCAGTCTTAATATGAACAACAAGAGACTAATGATATTTACTTATGTTTGTGAGGCCTGTTAAACTAATGAATATCCTTAATTGAGCGTTTCTTTGAAGACAAATTAGCGAGCTATTTAAGCACTTTTGCCTCGTAAAATATTCATTAGAATTTAGAACAATAATGTCGGAGAGATGTTATGACGGGTCTGGACATGCCTCTATCTGAATTGGGTTTAACTCTAGCTTAACTGAGCAGACATTTGAAATTGCCGTCACAGTAGACAATTCAATGCACGGGCCTTTGCATGCATCATGGTCATGGAGTGTATGTGGGTCTAAAAGGTTGTGCAACCCAATGTCATAAGAGTGTGGGAAGTGGAGAGTAGGAGACGATCCCTTTCCCTTTCCCTTTCCCTTTCCCTTAATAAGGAGGAGGTTGATATTTATTAGGTTGTGAACTATTTTATTATTTTTATATTTCTCTAAACGACTGAAGTTTGAAGACCTGACTGAGGGTGGGGTGAAAGACTAATTCCCCTAGGAAAGAATAAGCCTCTAGCATCATCCCCCGACTAGGGGATCATCCAAACTAACAACACCATAAGGAAAAGGACTGCCCAGCCTGACTACAAGTCATCAGCCGCTTTTGTTTGCTTCTCTAGGCATGTGAACCATCCAATTAATTCTTATCAAATGCTGGCTGGCTGGCTATATCTTTGCACCCCTCCTTGTTGGCGCCAGTATTACTCATGGATGGCCTGAACAGCTCCGATCATCCCAAAATATTGGTCTTAATGTCCATGCGGCAACTCCTCTTTGATCGCCAAAAGTTCAGCCATGAATCCTTTAGACCATTGACCGACCAGAACTAGCTATCTTAAAAGACACTGCATACAGCAATTATCCCCGTTCCATCAGAGTGCCATCCTGAGTACAACTAATAATATGTATTTCAAACTTGTGCACAACTACTATTGGTTTTGCACAAGGCAACTGCAAGAATCTATAGACAAAAGAATCTGATTTTGTGAAAGCCAAGTTTGGAAGAGTACGTTGTTTATTATCTAATGTTTTTGTTCCATAGTCTCTCTCTCTCTCTCTCTCTATATATATATATATATATATATATATATATATATATTAGGGAACATATATACTTTGAGTCCTAAAATTAACTGTCATTTTATCTGGATTTTTTATTTTATAAATAAGTGGTATCATATCATTTCATGGAACTTTCGCTTATGTTCTACCAAAAACCATCCCTATTTATTCAGTAGTTTTATGGTGGTCCTGGACCAAGTTTTTGGACCACCATGTCATCACTTTGGAAAAATCTGATTGGAGGCTTGTTTTTATACATGGGGGTCCACCAGAAATCTTTAAAATCCTATTGGTTGGACACACCAAGTAGGATTTGGTCCTGGACAATAATAAAATTTATGTTATTTAATAGAGTGATGATAGGAAAGATAATGGTTAAAAAATTGTCCCTCTTTTACAAATAATATCTCATGGATTTATTGGTGCTGCACTCTTTTTCTTATCAGGGACGACTTATGATAGAATAGTGAAAACATGGTTGTTAAGATTAAAAGAAAAAGTTCTCAAAAAAAAAAAGAAGATAAAAAAGATTAAAAGAAAAAATTTGGACTGCTATGTGGAGTTCAAAAGTGAAGCCACGTATTACTCGTTTTGTTTGGAAGATGATTAATAATGCGTTGCCTACCGGTACCGAGAAAGCTCTAATAAAACAAAAGATAGGCGATGGAGCATGCAAAATCTGTCTAAGGAAGTTTGGAAAAGAATACCGGATGGGAGATTCTTATTGAGGCTCTGGCTTGGGTCTACATCAGACTTATTTGACATTTTGATGAAGAAGGAAAATGAGTTGATTGTGACGAAGATCATTTGTTTTTTATGGTGTATATGGAGAAGTCGTTGGTCTTTCGTTTTTGAAGCGAGAACATACACATCTACTATAAATCGTCTTGCTGAACCGAAAGCCAAAGAATTCTATGATGATTATTCGAAGCACGCCCATACCATTAAGCCAGTTGTTCATCCATGTTATTGGTCCCCTCCGAGCGACGAGATAGTTAAATTTAATATAAATGCGACTTTTAATGGAGTTACTACTTCTATTGATAGATTGGTACATGATAAAAATGGAGTTATTCTTCAATCGTTTTTCAAGAAAGTTGGAAGGAAACCATGAAGTAGCAGTAGGTGAAGCGTTGGAGGTTTATCATGCGATTTTCTTAGCCATCCAATGGGGTTTTTTCAAGGTTATTTTATGACATGCATGACCTTTCCGACGTAGGCAATATTGTTGAGGATTGTCGTATATTTTTAGCTTGTTTTTCTTATTTTAATTTCTCTTTTGTCAAGCGGGATGCTAGCCAAAAAAAATTTAGAGTTGGTAAGAAAATCTTATTGGGGGTCATGGACAGAGCCAGGAAATTTTAGTCGGATGAGCTGAGATTTTTTTTTTTCAATATCATTTATACAACATTATTTTCTAAGAAAGACTAAAATATATTCATACTTTATGATGTATTTTTTTTACTTCCCGCACCACTCTATAAACGTTAATTCCAGTATTAATTCATTAGATCTGACGTTACTCACAGTGACATTTCTGTAACCATAACGTCACTATCATCACTGACCTATTATTTAAACGTCAGGTACCACTCACGTTATTTTCATTAAAAATAATCGTGGTGTTTGAAGCAATGTTTTGAGTGCTAGAAATGATCGTGGTGTCGAAAATAAAAGTGTATGTCAATGGAATAATTTTTTTGTTGTAACATATACTTTTAGTAGTGGCACATACGCTTGAAAAGCGATAAGGTAATTATCTAGTGGTGATGAGAAGCTAGTGAGGTGGACATACATACTTTATAGAAAAAAAATAAAAAGGGCTTGGTGGGCTTAGCCCCCTTAGCCCATACTTAAGCTCCGTCCCCATGGGTCTTCTCCACTTTCAAATGTAATTCTTTTTTTTTTTTGTTTTTTTTTTTTTTTTCGGAAACGAAAGGAGGCGAGAGATCGAACCCCTGACCTCTCAGAGGCGGGGTAGAGACTGAACTTCACCGCCACCAGAGGTATGAGCCTGGAACTTCAAATGTAATTCTTGTTTGTTTAGCAGATATTGAGTAGTAAAATTGTTGTTCTATTCAAAAAAAATTAAAAGAAAAATAATAATCTTATAAATGGATATATATACATACCCCTTCATCCCAAAAAAGTATCAACTTTTTTATTTTGCACACATATTAAGAAATCAATTAATCTAATATTTTTGAAGTACAAATGGATATATATACCCCTATTATATAATAAAGAGATAAAGAGTCAAAAGTCCTTTTTTTGGTACAAAATAAATAAATAGGACACACATATTTTTTTAGTTGCAAAAAGGACAAACAATTTCAGGCGGACAAAATAACCCTTTTATTCAAGTGACGCGCGTTTCAAATGCTTCAGTTTAACTTTCATCCGCTTCAGCCTTCAGGTTTGATATCTTTTTTTTTTTTTTTTTTTTCCAAACATTCGTAACTTTTGATTTACAACTCCGATCATCGAAATTTTTTCACCAAAATTCATTTTTTTTTGCTCTTTAATTTGAGCCCAAATACGATACCCTTCCGACGTATATTTTGAAAGTCGAAAAAATATTTGTATTAACCGGAGCGCTATTTCTTATAAACGACCGTAACTTTTGATTTAGAACACCGATCATCAAAATTGTTTCACCAAAGTTCATATATTTTTTTATCTTCATTTTGAGACCGCGTTTGATACCTTTTCGACGTAGTATTTGAAAGCCGAATTTAATCGCAAAGATTTACACTAACACGATGACGTGATGTCGATGTCGATGTCGATGCTCGATAAGATATGATGTCGAGCTTATTTAAAGCTTAATTCAAGTGACTACTTCAAGGCACATAGCTGGCTCATATAAGGCTCATTTAAGGCTTAATTCAAGTGATTAACTATTAAGCCTATGTCAAGTTTATGTGGTTTTGATTGATAAAATGAATAACATAGATTAACTTAATTAAGGTGTGGTGTTTATAACATGCAGGTTCAGAGTTAATCACTTGAATTAAGCCTAAAAAGTACATCAGACTAAAAGGTAATACATAAAAGATCAATACAACAGACTATAGATTTAGTACAATAGATACATCGACTAAAAGGTAATACATGTAAAGAACAATACAAGTGCAAAACAATCTGAACTATCACCAAATTATAAGAAGGATATTCAAGTTGAAAGAACTAAATTATCATGCCCGAATTCACAAGGTGATGAATTACAAGTTCATGAAGCCAATGAACTAGGCTATCTATTACATGATGATACAATGTAGATCAAAAACCTCAAAGACACCAAGGCACATAAGTAAGCCTATGAACTAGCCTATCTATTGCATTAAGGCACACAGATATTAGTAGTATCAATAGTATCGATGTCGAAGTATACAGTATCGCCAGATGTCGATGTCGAATGTATCGATGTCGTGAGTATCGATGATCGAGCTCAAAATGACTCTCCTTTCGATTTTTTGTTCCAAGGTCTATGTCCCCCAAGTCCTTGATATGAACTGAATGTCTTCTTACAGTTCAAGCACTCATATTTACTTATTTTCGGAGCATGTTTCGATACTACTTTTTCTTTAGGATCATTTCTTTTAGGCCTCTTCTTGTTCTTGGGTTCAATCACATTAGGCCACCATGCCAATCGGCTTTCTCTTGCAGCAGACATAAGCCTTAAACAATCGTTCCTATGTTTTCATCATCCCGAACCGAAGAGGCTTGTATAACTTCATCACCATTTTCTTGTATTCTGTAATCGAAAAAGTTGCAGACCAAAAAACAGATCAAAATCCAAGTTTACACACACATTTGAGTCAGACAAAATGAAGACATAATCTGTTCATTTCAAACGGAATATCTTCTTGATTCTCCCATATCAGTCTCATTTAAGGCTTAATTCAAGTGACTACTTCAAGTCACATATATCTGGCTCATTTAAGGCTTAATTCAAGGGACAGAATATCATATCTGGCTCATATAAGGCTCATATAAGGCATACAATATCACTAACAGTATCATATAAGGCATACAATATCGATGCTCGATGTGATGCGCGATATGATGACGATGCGTGATGTCGATATGAAGCTCATTTCATTTCAAATGGTCACAACAAAAGTCTGCGATAGAACCATAGAAATCAAGGCAAAAAGCAATCCTTAAGTACTTGATTAACATATAAAAGTCAAAGTTGCAAGCTTTTAATCAAGGGGAGGTGAACCACAAAAGAAAATAGATGGAAAACTGCAATAAAAGCATGCATTCACCTGCTTGATGTATTGCAAGTAGCCCTTCGTAATCAATCAATCAAAAAGCTTTCTAGCAAAACTTTATTCACAAAAAAATAAAAACAACAAAGAACTCAATATTGGTCTTCAAAAGTAAATCACAGTCTGCACACCAAGGAATCTGACGGGACCACAAAATACTAGGTACGATTTTTTATTAATTTGCTTAGCCAAATGAAAAGCAGCTAAAAGAATCGAAAATTTGAGGAATTGATAAATGAAATGAAACCAAAAATCCATACACTAGCTATATAACAAAACAAAACAAGATTTCAAACATTCAAAAGAACATCTAATAGCCGAAGAAAATTAATAATCATTTACTAAAAATGCAGGAGTGCGGTGGTGCTCTGATGCGTGGCGGGTGCTCTTCGGGCTTTGGCTCCTCTTGTTGTGCCGTCAGGCCAGCTGCTGCGGATTGCCGGAGTCCAAGTGGTGCGGTGGTGAATGACTGGTGAGCTAGAAGCTGGAGGTTGGGCTTGGGCGTTTAGAGAAGGAATACAACTCATGATGATTGCCGATGTTGTTTTAGAGAAGGAACACAGAATGCTCAAATAAGGGCAAATTTGTCCGGTGATATTTATTTGTCCTTAATGCAACTAAAAAATTGAAGCTGGATTAAAAATTAAATAAGGGGGGAAATGTGGACTTTTACCTAATTTTTCCTATAATAAATACTTCTTTTGGAATAAATGTTAAGATAAGTGTATGTTTGGAAACTGCATTAAATGATGTATTGGTTTTTTTAAATGATTTTTTTTTATCGAATAATTTAGTTTTAAAAATTGCACATTTTTTGTGACAGAGGTAGGATGTATTAATTAACATAGTGTATCTTATTTTAATATATATGACAGAGTTATTAAGGAATTATATAATATATGGTATTAAAGAATTATAATAATTTATAATATTAATATAGAATTTTTTTTTCCGAAACTAAAGAAGTTTATTAATACAACAACAAAGAAATTACAGACCACAACCGGACAAACTCTAGACCAACACCGAACGACCTCCGAAACACCACCAGCCACCTACCAGAAAAAGCCAACCAAACGAAAAGACATAAAACATGATGGGTAAAGCCATTATAAGACCAAATATTGTCTCATAACAGAGATATTGATTTGGTAAGATAGAAAAATGGAAAGCATCCTTCATATCACGGACGTCCATACCCGAAACGAAAAATAACCACCAACAACAACCGGTAGCAACCGTGATGACCGACGAGTCAGACGAAGACCGAATCCAATCGGTAACAAAAAAACAAAATACTGAGACACATAAAATAAAATACAACACCCTAAGACACAAAAACTAGAAATTTGAGCTTTGTGCCCTTTGGGTCGGTTCGGTTCGGTTTTTGCCTATAGCTGGTCGGTTTGGGTCAGGAATTTCATCCCCCAAACCGAACCGAATCACTTGGAAAACCAATGGTTCGGTTTGAACCAATTTCGGTTTGGGTTCGGTTTGGGTTCGGTTTGAACCAGTTTATCTATTAAATGGTTGTTCGGTTTGGGGTTCGGTTCGGTTTGCATATATCATAAAACCCAAAAAATAAGATCGGTTTGGATTGGTTTAAAATATAATATAATATATATATATATATAATATATGATATATATATATATATATATATATATATATATATATATATATATATATATATATATATATATATATATATATAATCTGTTCGAGTTCGGTTTGGATTGGTTTAAAATAAAAGTTCGAAACCAAACCAATACATTTCGATTCGGTTTGAAACCAAACCGTTAAATTCGGTTTAGATCGGTTTGGGTCAAATCGGTTTGGATCGGCTTTTAGTTTTTGGCTTTACTGCTTTTAAATGCCAAAGTACTAACAAAACCACAAAAGAAGATTAATTCCACCACACATAGTATATAGGTAGAATCCACCTCCACTGTAAAAAGTATTTTCACGCCAATAAAATTTTCATAAACACACACCAAGACAAGTAATAATAGAGGACGTAAACCTTCACCAATAATAACAAGCGGCTCAGGCTCTCATCAACTTGAAAGCTAAGCCTGGTTCAAGCTCAAGCCTATTTTACTGTGCTCAAACCTTGTTTATAAAGGCATTTCTCCCTCTTATAAATTTTATCCGTCAAACCCGGTATGAGTTCTACCAATTTTAACGAGCAGCGGAGTCTATTCTGCACTACAGTTGATCTAACCCGTTGCCCCACAACCTATCGGTGCCCGGTGCACCACACCATTTTACAGCATCGACTGAGTGAAAACGTATTTCCCAGAATCGACAGAGTGAAAGTCAAATGTATAAGATACATTCAACTTCCCCCGCACCGTCGTAAGATCCTGATTGATTTCGAAAGACCCTGATTCGACTTTCAACTTCACCTGCAGATTTCAAGAGATCCTGAATCCTGATTACGAAAGATCTTGATTCGACTTTCGCAGGGTCACATGTTGCCCCATACATTCCATTCACAGTGCACACACATGTAGTATGGTGCACGGTAAATCAAAATTACCAAAACATGTAGCAAAGAAGAACAGCTATCATAACATTCCGACATGCCAATGATTGGCAAAATAATAATAGTAATAAGCGTCAACCTCTCAACATCCACCAAAAAAAATAGAAGAATACAGCCATATCGGTCACAGGTCCAGCTAAAAGCCATAACAGAGGGTAAAACCTATTTCTCAAAAACTCTCCACACACTTTACATGGATAACAAAACAAAACTGCATTAGCATCCTTTCCTTCCCTCACTATTTCATTTGTCAGCGCCGTGCTTAGCTTTTGTATGAGAATCAAGAGCATTTTCAGTGCCAAAAGTCCTGTGTCAAAATATTGATTATTAAAATATTACCAACTTGAGGGAATCGGAATTCCCATCACAAACACAAACACAAACACAAACGGAACCACATGTTTCCCTACCTGCTGCAGCTCTTGCATACATGTGATCCTCCACCAATAGATTTTGCTGCTTTCTGATTTTGGGTAGCACTAGTCTTTCCACCCTTCTTCGAAGGATGAGGGGTATCCACGTGAACTCCGCTCCCCTTCTTGCCATCTGCATCCGTACCAACTCCATATTTTCAGAACGATAACATATGGATCTTTCATCTAATTCAACAAAGTAAAAAAAATCAGAAAAGGGAAATCACCAGTTTTCTCTGGGGTAGTCAGTTTAGCCTTCTTCTTGGTAGCAGGAGTTTCAGGTTCGCTGTCAGAAGCCCTCTTCTTTCCAGGTTCAGCCTTTACATTTGAAGACACGCAATAAATCATGATATAACCACCAAACAAATTACCAAACAAATAATCTGTGGACAAATAGGTTAGCACAACAAAATTACCTTAGCAGGTTCGTCTTCCTCACTTTCATCCTCCTCGTCTTCAGAATCATCTTCAGAATCATCTTCATCGTCCTCAGAATTTTCAGCCTTAAAATGGACAAAAACAAGATAGAACAGTTAGCATTGCACCCTTGGAGTCACAAAATTAGCTCGCAAAACAGATCATTGACAGAATAAGAGCTGTCAGCTCAGATCATTGAAATTCAGATACATCATACATGTAAACAATGCAACTAAACTTCTTGGTAACTACCTCATCCATATCAGTGCTTTCATCATCAGATACAGAGTCTTCATCACTTGAATCATCATCCTCGCTTTCGGGTAACCCATTAGCCGTTTCCACGCTCGCTTTCTTATTAGTAGAAGAATCCTTCTCAACCTTTTGAGCATCAGCTGATTTTTCTTCCTTCACTTTTGTCTCAGGTTTCCCTAATAACCAGAAAAGTCATATGATTTTGCTGCATCTAGGCCAATACAATAGGACCAAACAAAAATAGTGAGTTGTGTACCTGTGTTCTCAAGGCTTAAGGGCATATCTTCATCTTCTGAGGAAGAATCCGAGTACAAAAAAAACACAAGAAACTAAATAAGCAGCAAGAAAAAAACAGAATGCACTTAAATTACCACCATACAGAGGACACAATACAAACTTACCAGACTCATCATCCACGTCTTCAGTAGTCCAAACAAGAATTGAAGTCAAGGAAAGCTAATAACAAACAGGGAGCATCATCTCGACAATTTGTAATCTTAAAACAATTAATGCATGCAGGAGTAATTGAATTAACTTGAATATCAGAAGAAAGGATATCCATCATCGTTAGACGTCTTGTATCCAAAAAAGTACACACTGCCACCTTTCCAGCTATGAGAGAGCTCAAAGTCTCGGTCAAATACCAAGTCAAATTGTATTTGAGGCAGCTTCTCAGAGGAAAGGGTTCCAAGAACAAGCTTCTTTCCATCAACGTTGACAAAGAGATAAACTGATTCATTCATTGTTGCCTTCTTAACTTCACCGAGATTAGCCTGTATTTCAACAGAACAATTTGACATTAAACAAAGATAGAAAAATATGAACAGGGAAAACAATGGAACATTATCAATTAATATCTATTATACCTGCGAAAGATGCACAATCACATCCTCACCGGGCGTAACCTTGAAGGTCTGTCCACTTTTCACCTCAGAAGCTAAAAACCAATACCATGACCAAAAAGTTAACAAAAGCACTCGAGCACAAATAAGGTATACCGAGGACGGCGAATTCACAATAGATGCCACACAACAAATCGTTTGAATGTATTACGTTAACACTGACAAACTCTTATAAGAAAATCAATTTTTATATTCACAACAGAAACTCGAAAATCATCTATCCTATCATTTTCAAGAGACAAACGTCCATGTAACTGATAAAATTAAAAACTTAAAACAGCTGGCTCAATAAATCAACCAGCCGGGACAGAGGCTGTTCCAGAAAGAAAAAAAAAACAACGAAAAAAACGCAAGTAAATTAAATAACATAAGAACCCTAGATGTGTAAACAGAAATCGTAAACGAACCAGAAAAAAACATCTAAGAACAGAACAAGGCATACACAACACATATATTTGAAACAAGCGAGAAAAAAAACAATCAAACGTCGAGGTAACGAAACCAAAAGAGCGTACCCCAAAACTCCATTGCTGATGAAGAGACGTAAGCGGAAGAAAGAAACGGCCTAGGGTTTTAGAGGTACGGGAAACAAGGTTTAACAGGGCGTGATGGGAATAAGGCGGGTATATATATTTAGATTTTAGGGTAAGAATAAATAGTAGTAGTATTTCAAGGGGAAATTTGGATCCCGCTCCCCAAAAAAAAAGGGAGGAAAAAAAATTAGGCCCTTTCCGGTTGGATCGGGTTGAATTAATTCATCGGAAGAAAAATAAAATAAAATAAAATAATGATTATAAAATTAAAATGTTGCATTAAGAGATCATGTTGATGTGAGACATCACTTTATAAGAGATCATGTTGAAAAGAAATGTTGCATTGAAATTTATGTAAGAAATTTTAATGAGTATTATATTGATAAAGTAATGGCTTTTTTTTGAATAAAGATTTATTTTATAGAAACATTTTGAAACTCACAAAACCGAGTTTCTAGCTTTTTCTCAAAACTAAAGAGAGCCAACAAAACTAAAGATCAAAGATTTGTTTTTTCTTCCGAGTTCGAGTAATCTTCCAGAAATGAAAAAACTTCTTTTAAAAACTTTATCCAAAATGTATTTCACTCAATTTGAGCTTTGGGTCAAAACTCATATATCTAAGCTCCGCTTGGATAGAATTTTGGCTATCTATATCCGATGACTTTAGATTCTTTGTCATAGGCATAGATAGGACCTCAAACGGATTGCTTATAGGACAACCTTCGGAGCCCTCTTTAAAAGTTGTAGCATGCCCTTTGAACTGCTTTCCTTCCCTTCTTATAGTTAAACCTTCTGTGATCCCGATTGAGGGATGCCCAGTGTCCTTGACAACTATTTTACCTTCCTGGACTTGCTTCTTCATTGTGAGTTGTGACCCAACATCATCCATTTGACCTTCAGCCTGCTTGGAGAAGATAGAAGCTGCATGCTTGGTAGACAATTTTAGTTCATTGCTTGTGTTTGGCCCAGCTCTCTGACCATGAACCTCCTTATCCAATTTAGGGAGAATGTTGTCATCTATAGCTTCCTCTGCACCCATTGGGTTGAGGTGTTGAGTAAACTGAGCTGTCTGCAACTGTCGTTCCCTAATGTGATGGTTACTATTCAATTGAATTCCTACTATTTCAGTGGCAGCTTCTAACGTGTTGTGTGTAGTAGGTGTTACAAATGATCCATTCATTGGCTGCACTGCAACTTGCACTGGCAGGAATTGAGTACCTGAATCAGATTGCACATTTATGTGTTCATTTTGTTGTTGAGGGATCTCTGTTGCAGCGTTTACAGGTTGCTTCTGTCTCCACACTTGGGCAGGGGGCCTGCTGCCCTGCTGCTGCTATTGCTCTGCTCCTGAGCCTGGGGAGAGGCTTGCTGAGGGTGTTTAACTCTGCATTCATCTTCGATATGGCCAATATAGGGGCAATTCATTTTCCCGTTCCACAAACTGTCAAAAACCAGATGAGTCTCCTTGTTGGATCCAAAGTGTTTGCAAAAATTGTTTTAATAGGTCAACCTTGACTTGAATTCGAGCAGTTGAAGGTCTTTTCAAGGTTGCTGTAGACGCATCAACCCTCAATAGCTTACCAATGCTTGAGACAATCCATTTTAGAGCCTCAACCTTCATAAGATGGACAGGCAATTTGGGCAGCAAACTCCATGTAGGAACTAAATAGGATTCAACATCAACGTGAAAATCCAGAGTCCATTTGAGAATACGCATTGGCTTGCTTGTAACAAACCACTGGCTTCGAGAATAGAGACGAATGTAGTCCTTTTCCCCAGTAAAATTTATAAGAACATGTTTAGAGTCAAGAACACCTACTGAATATTGCTCAGCATAATTTTGCACTTCCAAACACCGTTTTATCACATCTAAATTTGAAAAGGAGTTGCCAGACTATTTATTTGTTTCTTGGAGAAGCGGAGTGCGATTTCCCCTTTGTAGGAGGCAATTTCCGGCATGAAATGCAGCGTAGGAGGCGGGGTAGATTGAAGAGATTGCGCATAGTTTTTCTCCATTGAAGCCATGAGCACAGCATATTGAAACCAGAGACAAAATTAACAACGGAAAACGAAAGAAGGCAAGGAAAAAACGAGCAAAGGAAATAGAGAGCCAGAGAAGAAGGCGGACGATGAACGGAGCTAATCCGGCCAAGTTTCAGTCATCGGAGCTTTTAGATCCACTCAATCTCCTCTCTCTAAAAAAAAAAAAAAAAAATATATATATTAATGTTGATAAAGTAATGGTTAAATAGTATTGTGGGTTAATAAAATGAATTTATTACTATTATTTTATTTGTTGATGGTGAAATGATTGGTGATAGAAAGTATAATAAAATAATAGAAAGTATAATAAAATAATGGTAGTTTGATCCATAACCCGAAACCAAACAGGACCTTAGGGTTTGGGCACTCTACTAACTTACTAAGCGTCGGGTGTTCAATTCTTTTGAAAAACCGACATAAATTAAACCGATTAATATAGTTTAATAGACCGTGAAATTAAACCGAATCAAAGCCAAAAAAAACAAATACGATTAAAAACTCAAACAAATAGTAGAAAAAAAAAAATCCAAAGGACAGAATAAATCTAAAAATGAGCATTTCCGACCCCTTGAAATTTAAATGTTTTAAGTCTAATAAAGGTTGAGGTTTCCCTTCAAAAGAAAAGAGAAATATTTAAATGTTTTTTTTTTCTTCTTAAAGTCTCCTAGATCCTGAATCAAATTTGGCTAACTAGTCAAAGTTCACCAGTGTCGTCTCGCAGAGTCTAACTATTACTTAAGGGTAAGGCCTGACCAACAGCTCTTGCAACACGGTGTCTCAGAAAAACTAAAATATTTAAATGTTTTAGAAGAACTAAAATAATATAAGAGGACCAAAATACCCTTTTCACGTTTGAAAAATAAAAATTAAAAAAGAATTTGAATGTGTTATAAAATATAAAATTACTAGTAGAAAACCCGTGCAATGCACGGAAATGTTGTTAAGGGGGTTTGGTGGGATAAGCAAGAGGAAGTCGGAGGGGAAAAGAAGAAAATCACTATCCAATTATTTCAATATTCATAAATCATAAGTTAAATGGTAAAAGAATTTTGAGTGCATAATGTAATAGTTAAGAGATAGAAAATCAATGATAAAAATGACATTAGACGTAAAAGATTGAAAAAAGAAACAAAACATGTATTAAAATCAAAGAATGAAATAAAATTAGCAATATTGCTTAGTATTTACCAAAGGAACCAAACAATATAACATAAAGAGATAATAAGAAATAATTTCAACAATATTCATCTCAATGCCAATTAAAAGCAACATACTGGACCGAAAGGGGCATTGGCCCTGTCAAAAACCATATAAATAAATTACGGAATAGAAGAGTACGATTTTTTTAGTACAAAAACATCAAAAGACCAAAACAAAGGTCAACGCATCTTACGGTTTTCGGATGTTTTGTGAATATGCATTGTTAATGGCACCACGGTCAATCTACTCAGGGTACTACCGTACTTTATACAAATTTGTAATTACGGGGGTCAAAATTTGATTTTAACTCGAAGAGAGCTTTACAAATGTAGATTCAAAAACTCAAAATATTATGTACAACACAAAATAGACAAACATGTAGACACTGTCCTATCATGTTCAGAGGATGTATGTTTTACTGCAAGCCCAAAAAACAGGTCTTGGCCTTTTCACTTTTTGGACATGTAAGAGATCAATAAGAAGATGACTCAAAAAAAGAGTAGGTCACTCAATTGCCTATGTGATGGTTGGTTTTGCTAACAACGGTATATATGCTATGTTATTAGCATGATCACCATGGAAGAGAGACTTCCTTTATTTGCTTCTTCATAACTTTTATAGCCTGAACACTTGTAATAACCTAATGAAATAAAGAAATTATTATGGAATTCGACCTAACGGAACCAAAAAAAAAAAACATAACCAATTCTGATGAAATCAGGAATTTCGATAGTCATGTTGATGTTACCAAATTTGAAGTGTATCATTATTCCTGCATCCGCAAAAACCGCCATTAAGCTGATAGTTTAATTGCATAATAACAACTAATGTTCTAAAAAAATCAAGTCAATCATGGTTATGTACACACCATGTTCCATCCGGAAGTTCAACACAATTACGAAGAATTAAAAACATCAAAATTAGCTATTTTTATTATGCCAAAAGGCTATATTGACCATGTGAAAAAATAAGAAAAGAAAACATGTGTAAATCCAAATTTCGACAGCTTCAGGTTCGATTTTGATGAAGAAAGAATGATAAATGGAGTTGGATTTGTCACATTCAATTCAGGCAATCTGCAAGCACCAGAGGTAGTCAGGCAATATAATTGGATACACTTACCTTCACTGAAGTGTATGCTGAAAGTCCGTCTTCTCATATTCACCGAAATGAATCCCAGAAATTGATTAGTAACCAATTGATAAAAAAAGAATGAAAAGCATGGTTGAAAGCTGGAAAAACAAATTTAACAAATTGCGGAATAAGTTGATTGAAACAGAAATCCTTTATTATCAAGAGCCAGTGAATTGCATATAGAATTTTTTGAGCGGATCTGAGCAAGACAAATTTCTCGGCGGTTTGAGAGACCGACGTCTGAGGAGTTGAGAATCTGACCATGAAATGAATCATCCCTCCACCACACCATATATACCTGCATTATTCATACATAAGAGAAGCAATGATTAATACTACCTTGAAGGCTCAAATAAAGAAATTGTGAGAGTCATCTATAAGCGTGTAAATAGAAAACAAAAACAAAAACAAAGTCGAGCAACATTAAGACAGCCAACATGTGTAGTATAAAAGTGCTTGCTCCTCAGATTGATTTTCCACTTGAAAAGAGAGAAAAAAGAAAAGAAAAAAAGAAAAAAGGAAATTTTAAGATAGTTCACAAAGCTTCTAATTTTTCAATCATGTTGTTATTATCAACTATAAGCATAGGGTAAGCACAAAAGGGAAAAAAACACATTTCTCCCTTTTATGATCATTTTTCAGGAATAATACCACTCTTGTTCATAACAATCGATTCTCGGCTTTTAAAGAAAGTAAAAATATGATAAAATCACAACAATAGCAATCTAGTGAAGTCCAAATCACAGAGAATACAAAATTGTACATTCAAGCGTACAACAAACTGCGAAATAGTAAATCCAGGAGCAAGCATACCACTTTTTTATGCAATTGGTTGCTTTCTACTTTCAAGTTTGTCACTTAAGCTTCCAAACCCAAGATGCCTACAAATATCCACAAACAAAATGATAAAAGTCGTCCTTTTTTCTTTTAATTTCATTCAGCCATGAAAGGTGAATTTTATACATTTGTGAAATGCTCTAGCAGTAGATTTTTCAAGTCACCTAAATTTCTTGATTTCATGGGATAAGTCATAAGTGCAATCCATGAAAGTCATATGTTGTAATAATGAAACATGTGATGCATATATGTGATACTGAAAAACAATTTTAAAACAATAGAGGAAATGCATACCAAGAAACGAAAATCAAATTGTCGGTGGTGGCACTGGAATGTATACAATGCCATTGCGGCATGCCGCCGCACTGAAATGATCATACGAACAAAAGATCATATAGAAGAGCATATAGAAGGTTCAACACAACAAAATCATAAATGATCATACAAATAAATGGAGGAATAAAATTTGAGAAAAACGGACCCCACCTGTGGGGAATCATTCAAAGATGTCGATGGTTGAGTGGGTTGGTAAAATCATGATACACAATTGCAACATTTAGTTCAAATTGACCACCCCTATCAACAATCCAGAATGATGCTTGAGCCTGAAAACCCAAAAATGGACACAGTTATTGGATAATTTTTTTGTTTTTAGATTATATAATGAATTACAAAGTGCAAAGCATTGTATAGTAAAAAAATAAGCCAACAAAACAATGGCACAAAAGGAAGTGTAAATGGGAAACATTGCAAACACAACATAAATGAATAAAAGAAATAAGCAAATAAAACAATGGCACAAAAGGCCACTAACCAACTTGGTACACAACAATGGGAGACATGATTTAGAAACTAATGTACATGTTAATTGACCTCAACACCTGACACTAAGCACATAGCAATACACCACGCTCACAACATTCGGACCAAGACTTTTCCAGCACAAATCCCACAGCCGACGAACAACATAGAAGATAGAGGGTAAAGAAGAGAAAGAAGAGAGGAAAAACGAAATATACATAGGAAGGATGAACATAAGAAATCTCTGCCATCAGCAGATTCACCGCCGCCGCCCCCGTCGCCGTTGTTGCCGCCACCGCCACCGCCACCTATATGCCAGCATCGTCCGATTCTGCACAATAAAGAGAGAAAAAAAAGCATCAGTGGGAACCCTCATTTTACAGAGGCTTCAAGGAAAAATATCAACAAAGCATTGATAATCTCTCAAAATCACAAAAAAAAAAAAAAAAAAAAAAAAAAAGAAGAAGAAGATGAAAAAGAAAAAGAAAACATAGAATCAAAAAGCAACAAAGAAAAGGGAGATTCGTCCAGATTATTTTGAGACAAAACCTCAATAAAATCAGAGAGAATGAAAGGTCTGGAAAGGACCCGTGTAATCATCACCTTCAACATTCTCGTCGCCCACAATTCAATGGAATATGAGTATCAACATAAAAGAAGAATAGATCATGAACCCGATCGCATTTCTTTTTGTGTTCATCTGGTTTACTGATCTTTAATTTTCATCATCTCCACTTCAACTACCAGGATCATCCCCATGGACCCATTAGTACGATCCAGAGCTAACCACAAAATCAGAAAACCAATAAGAAACTACGGATAATCGTTAGTCGAAATGCAACCTGAAAACCATAAATTCTTAGTGTTCTTACCTTCACAATAAACATTCGAAGAAGGAACTCTCCATCTCCGTCTCCTCATCCTTGAATCTTGAAGGTTTGAAATACAAATTCGTAGATGTGCAGGTTACCAGATAAGGAAGGGCCGTCGTTGTTGGTAATTGGGGAGTTAATCGGTGAATAAGCGTTATCTGATTTGTGAATACGAGGGTAAGAAACGTGGGGTGTTGTGGGGAACGATGATGGACAACATGGGATAAATTATTTTTATTCTACCGTGGGTATTTTTTTATTACAGTATTTATTTTATTGCTTTTTATATTGTGGGAATACCGGGTTTGACTCCAAGGTCGATTATCATGCGAAATCGATTGGCGGTTTTGCCATCTATTATTCAAATTAATTTACATAGATTGATTTATCTATTCTATCAGATTAACACCATAATCTCTATTATAAATATCTCTTATACCATTGAGTAGGATTTTGAGTAGTTATTTTTTGTGCATACTTCTATAGTTGTTTATTTATTTATTTTCTCCCTGTGGAGTTCGGATGTCACCTGACAATGTTTTTTGTCTTTTACTTGCCACGTGAAAGAATAAAATGACCGCTTTTATTTTAAAATATATATATATATCTCTGATACCATTAAATAATACACAGACAATATAATCTACATTCTTCTCTATGCTTTGTATTTTCTCTGGTTCTTTCTCTTGTTTATTTAGTTTCATAACATAATGTTATTCTCTCTTATTCAATATTTCAAACGATAGTGCTTTTGATACATAACTCGGATCATCGTAATTATTCACCGTATTTCATATTTTTTTCACCCTCCTTATTTAAATTTCTGCATATCGAAATTTTATTCATAGCTTTAATTATCGCGATGCAGTAACAAAAAATGCAGTAACAATGAAGTTGAAAATGTAGAGACGTGTGAAGATGCACTTGAAGACCAATAACTCATGTGTCATTACATCTTCACCAAATCAAAGTCATTTCATCCTCATTGACACTTTATGAAAATCAAATCATAAGATGTAGTGGAAAGTGAAGATGCACTTGAAAACCAAATTACGTGTCACTACATCTTCGTTCACATTTTATACCAAATCAAGGGTCACTGCTTCTTCATCGATACTTTATGTAGTAGCAGAATATGCAGTAACCAAAGATGTGGTAACAGAAGATGCAATAACATTGATGCAGTGACTTGTGAAGATGCACTTAAAGTCTAAATAATGTGTTGCTTCATATTCATTCACATTTATTTATTCTGGAATGATCATTCATATTTCATAAAGACCAAATGAAGTGTTAGGGCACTCCCAACAAAGGCCCCAAATTTTATCTCTAAAATAATATAAAATAATACATATCCTTATTTTACAACATCTCAATTCAAAAACCTCCACAACAGCATCCTATCCTTATTCCTATAACATTTCAAATAATATTAAATAATACATATTCTACCTCACAACCCTATTTATACATATTAAATATTTATTATTTCACTCCAGCAGCATCCCTATCCCTATAATTTTTAATAATTAAATATGTTTAGGCGTGAATAGTGCATCCCCACAAGAGTGATCATGATCGCTCATATCCCTAAAAATAATAGTGATAAGTCTCTCACAATGGAAAGTATTTTGAGTAAACTCTATTTTTTATTTTTATTTTTAGATAGCAAGCTATATGTAACCTTCTACTTGAGTGCCTTTTACTTCATTTTCATTGACATTTTATGTAAACCAAATCACGCCATTTAAAAGTTAATAAATGATGTTCTCCATTTTGCATGCTAGACATTCTATAAGAGTACTTTAAGTAGGCTTTAAAATAGGGATAATTAGTAAAGAAGGGTGTTTTGGAAAAAAAGTTTGGAAAAAAGGTTGTTTTGGATTTTAGTGAAGTTTGACCATGATTTTCTCCCATTTCTTTCACAACGTGTGTGACGATCTTAAGGCCTCAAATCCCTGGGGGTGCGCTTCTTCCCAAATAGGGTTTTAGTTTGGTCCAAAAAACACCTAAAACGGGAGAAAAAAATTCAAATTTTGGGTAGACACCCGTTTTTCCAAAATTTTTGGTCAAAGACCCGTTTTTACTGAATGCCCCTTTAAAATATTAATCGTTAGAGATAGCAGAAATCTCAGAACGAAGCCGAGCCGAGTCGAGTACTGATGTTCAAGCTCGAGCTCGTTTATAATCGAGCAAGCTTTCGGCTCGGCTCGTTAAGACAAACGAGCCTAAAGCCTGCTCGAGCTTGGCTCGATAAGAAAGGAAATGTTCGAGCTCGAGCTCGAGCTCGAGATCAAGCTCGCGAACAGGCTCGAACTCGAGCTCGGCTCTGCGTTCAATAGCAAATTTTTTAGGGGCTCGCTCAATAGCTCTCGGCTCGTTCAATAGCTCGTTCAAAAGATATTTGATATTTGTTTTATATATTTATATATTTATTATTTATATTATATATAATATATGTTCACGAACACTAACGAGCGCTCACGAATGCGCCTGTGTTCGTTCGCTTACTAAACGAGCGGAGAACTCGCTCGAGCTCGGCTCGATAACATAAATGAACGAGCTCGAACGAGCATAAACGAGCCGAGTTCGAGCTTTATTCGCGAATATTCGGTTCGTTTAACACCTCTGGATAGCAGTTATGCTTTAGCGATGGCACCTTTTCTATCTTTAAAATGTTTTTTATGCTAGTTTCCAACTTCGCTGTTTGGGACTTCATAATAAAAAGATTATTGTTGTTCAAAATAAGAAAAATGACGAGATAAGTACAAGATAAAGTGGTTATCTTCATTCTCTTTCTTTATATTATATTTTTATATCGTTTATGTTGATGCCAGACTATCTTCATTATGAAAATTTAAAAATTTTAGACAATATATATATATATATATATATATATATATATATATATATATATATATATATATATATATTATTATTATTTTTTTTTTTTTTTCTTTGCATCGAAAGATTTAAATCGTATGATTCAACCTCAGACCCATTTAAATGTAGCCGATAATGGGGCCGAGAATTGATGTGTATTCGAAGCATCCTATTTTTTCAAGGGTTTCATAATTGGACATTGAATCCATTTCATATGATGGGAGTTGCCGGTGTATTGGGGGCTGCTTTGCTATGCGCTATTCATGGGGCTACCGCAGGAAATACTTTATTTGAAGATGGTGATGGCGCAAATACATTCCGTGCTTTTTACCGATGTATTTTGACATCCCACAGCTTCGGCAGATCGCTTAGCCCCGTTCATCTTCGGCGCAAGAGCGCTCGATCACTGAGCTATTACGCACTCTTTCAAGGGTGGATGCTTCTATCACTGAGCGGTCATTTAGAGGCCTTAGCTGGTGATCCGGGTTGTTTCCCTCTCGACAAGCTTATCCCCATCGTCTCATTGGCCGACCTTGACCCATGTTATTTTATATTTTGAGGTCATATCTAGTATTTGGAGTTTGCCTCGATTTGGTACCGATGTAGCGGCCCGCATCGAAACAGTGCTTTACCCCTAGATGTCTAGTCAACTGCGCAAGGTCGTAGACAATATAAACTTAAACTCATATACGAGTATGAGCCTTAAAACCCAAAACATAAACTATGAAACGAGAAAAGTTTATCTCTTAATATGATTGATGAAACAATTACAAGTATTCAATATAAAACACTTTAACAAGCCTGATTAAGTGTGGGCAATAAAATGTTTGGGGTCACACGACACACAACGTATATTAATGACACTATAAGACCAACAAAGAGACTCGACACTGAAGCACACGCGCCGGGCCCACAACATCTTAATCTCATTTGAGTGAAGCTAGTCATGGGATTCTAAAAACCAATGCTTCATGGGGATTTATGTTTATTATTTTTTTGAATTAGATTTTATAGATTTTTGTCCGGAAATGACAAAATTATCAAAAATCGGGATAGAAGAAGCGTAATTTAATAAGACAAAAGAATAATTCAAGTAACAAATATGAAAGAACAAATGTGGAATAGAGTAAATATGAAATAACAATTGTAAACACAAAAAGAACATTAACACGCCAAGAACAATTTTAAAGAATAATTGTGATTTTTGTCCTTTATAATCATGAAAATATTATTTTTGTCCTTCCGCACTCCATTTATTAATTTTTGTCTCGCGCCTTTCCCCCTAGATTTTATGCTTATCATAGTTAATACTAAATGACAAAAATCACAATTATTACTTTAAAATTATTCTTGGCACGTGTTAATGTTACTTTATGTTTACAATTATATTTCTATTATTTCTCTATTCCACATTTATTACTTCATAATTGCTTTTTTGTCTTATTAAATTACGCTTTATTCTATCCCAATTTTTTTGATAATTTTGTCCTTCTGGACAAAAATCTAAATTTATTTCATTTGTGTATAAAAAAAATGACATACTCAAACGCTGAAAAATAGGGTATTAGCTAAAACTATTGACCTAATTAAGTGATTGTCAAATGTTCCATCTGGCAATATAATGTTTGCATAAGCCAAGTGGTAGCAGTATGCAATTTAGATCAATATCTGCCTGAACTAGCTAATTAATTAAATGCATGTTCACATGCTTAAATCTTCATATCCAATTCGATTAAATCACCATCTAGTTCATATCTAAAGACAGGTTGTTTTTAGAAAAGATCGCCAAAGATCTCGCTACATTTTGGTACAAGTATTGACGATGCTGAAAAAACGTTGATTATTTTATCGGTTTTTTTTTTTTTGTTGTTGTTGTTGTTGTTGTTGTTGTTGTTATTGTTGTTGTTGTTGGGTGTGTGCATGTGGAGAAATCCAATTGCTAAAAACTAGAAAATTCGTTAATGATTTATGGTTGTGTCTTTGAGATTGCTTACATATCCAATGTATATGAGATTAATTAATCCAATATGAGAATGATTATCCTTTTATAGGTCCTCTCGTGAGGGAGTTGATGCATGTAGAGATCCATGATTTGTATGGTTTATGGTAGAGGGTCAGTATGATGTCAATCGTAGAACAATTAGTATGGTTTAGGCCAACATCATGTGAGTAATCAATCATGGTTGTGACGGTTAATGGAGATCAATATTACACCCATTAATGCGATATAACCGTCTTTGGAAGTCAGAGACGACATGTTATGTTCGGAAGCGATTTGGATGTCGTTGTCGGCTAATTGTTGCTAATATGAGGTCGGGTTAACTCCAAAAGAGACCCGCATGAGGTCGGTTTGTCCCAAATGGACCTATGGCCCAACTGTGGATGGAATTTCCGCTTGGGACCTAATATAAACGATATTTATAACGATCATTGATCATTTATTAGATACATTTTTCTTAGAAAGAAAATTTTAAATATACAAATGTTGATCTAATGTTCAAAGTAAATCACACGGGAAAATGTAATGTCCCCAACAACAGAATATACGCAACAAATGACCCTAACTTATCTTACAAATTTGATTATGATGAGATTCTTATATATCAATGGGTTCTGATCAATGATGTAAGAGGTGTTGTGTATTTTTAGGGGAGTTGGGTTAAAAGGACAAAAAAGAGGGAAAAATAAAAATCAGGACAGTGAAAATACAAATTGGTTGATAAGGACAATTCCACTATTTGTTACCACAAATCCAATAGTGATGTTCTATTATTTTGTTGTTTTTTACAAAAATGACCTCGAAATGACATTGAAAAAATATCAAATGAGATGTCTGTAGAAAGAGAACGAAAAAAAGGAAAATATGGTGAAAGAATTACGATCTTTTGACGTTCAGATCAAAAGATATATTCATTTTTGTAATTAAATATGAGAAAATTCGGAATAAACCCTTTGTCCTTTTTACCTAATAAAAAATTCCACTGTCGTGTATAAATATTTCAAGTTTCAAATTGTTTTTTTAACAACAACCCCGTATTTTTATTGGGTTTATTTTGTTGTAACAATACCCAATCACATAAAAGTTACTTTATTTGAACATAAGTAAATAAAAAATGTTGATCTAAAGTTCAAAAGCAAAGCACACGTAATGTTGGCAATATCACCACATGATAAAATCTAAACACGAATCGAAATAAACAAATAATATCATTGTCTAATCGATGAACTCCCTGGGAACAACAAAAAAAAAATCTTTTTTGATACGCATATATATATATCATCGATCACAACACTTATATCTCGTCTCGTGTGAAATGAGATTATACACCTCAGCTCGATCTGCATAATATATTTTGTAGTTCATCCCTTGGATATGGTCTAGTGATGAAATGCGGGTGAGGTGATGTAGTCACTTTCTATATTTAAACCGGAGGTGGGGGTTCGAGCCTCGCAGCTACCGACCTCTTTCTGTAGAGATATCTAACGCAGCCTCATCCCTGAAATTGCTTAGGCTCCATGATTAACCTCTCTTTACATTCCAAGAGGATCGCGGGCGAGATACCATCACTAAGCAGGCTTTAACAGCTTTTTTAATATTTTGTAGTTTACCTTTACAGCTATACATAGATATTCATTTAGACCACAATTAATAGACTATTTTACTTTCTTTTTCTTTACCACGACAATATGAAGTCAGAGTTACCACATCGAACTGAGAAGGTATTGACTAGTGACTACATCTAAATTCTTTGAAGACTTAATTTTGTAGAATGAGCCATCATACTTTTAGTCTCTCCTTGTATAATCATTTGTTCCGTTTTAAACAGATGTATAGTTGTTTCTTTTAATACAAAGATCCGCTTTATATAAAAAAAAAAAAAAAAAAAAAAAAAAAAAAAAAAAAAAAAACCCCGCCTCAAAATGCAAGTCTTTTTGTAATTTTTCATACACATTAATTAAAAAAATAGTTAAATTTAATTATTTTTTGTGATAAAAATCTAGAATACCTTTTGTTATAATGTAATAGTTGTAAAGTATGTAAATGTATAATAAATGAAAAGTAAAAGAAAGAAAAATGTATAATAAATATTCCATTAGTACTCTAAATAGACTCATATTTTAAGACAAATTCAAAAAGATAAATAAACACATATTTTAGGACGAATGGTAGTTATACTCGACAAGTTGAGCTTTTTATTTATTGTTTCATGTAGGGACAAACTCCAATAAGAGAGTTAAACAAGACAAATAAATGAGCACTTGTTGAAATAATAGTTGAAACAATATAAACTAATTTCAAAAACCACTAGCCCATTCAAAGATGCCACTCATGGCTTATTAAGACTTCGAGACATCACAAAGCAGCTGGACGAATAAACTCAAATTTCATTTCATCAAATCGATCAGGTGGCCAATTGGATGAAAAGAATTATATATGCATGCAACGGCGGCAGCGCATGAATCTTTGACACGCACGTAATTATTAAAAAATTTCCGTATCACACATACATTTGAACATTCAATTCCATACATGTAATTATGGGGTAATAGCTAAAAACGGAAGGTCAAGACATAAAAATAAAGGGGTCAATCACACATATATGTGTGTTAATAAAAAAAAAAAATCTCTACTATTTCTACATAATATTTTTATTTTTAGGGGTCGGCCGCACCACCAACCCCTAAGGTAGAGCCGCCAATGTATGCATGTATTGGAGTTATATACTGATTTTTTTGTGAGGAAAATCTAATTGGGGTTATGTTATGAGATTGCGAACAAAACTTTTTGATCATGGGACTGCATATTATGCAAGTTTGATGTATACTTGGAAGAGTGATAATTTGAAAATCATTACTTGGGTTAATAATTCATTAGTTCAATCTATCCGTGTTCAGTTGGCAAAGTATGAGACATGGCAGAAGAGGATTGGGATCGTCTGCCATACCCGTACGCACAGTCTACTTTTGCACGACAGTAACAATTGGAAAGCGACATTCATGTTCTTAAACATAATAAATTAAGCATTCAATAGTTATATTTGGTGATGTCTGATTTGTCGGATCAGTGCCATTATATTGACCGACCTATAAAAAAAGTGGGCATTGACTGAAACTCATGAATTGCAAGTGTTCCTGACTTACATCGTTTCTAGAGAAGACCAACGCATGGTGCATTTTTTATGGCCCTTCATTATGATATTGAGGGACCGCGTCTGAGTGGTACGATTCCGCATTGTAGTACTCTTCCATATGTTGATTCAGTGGTGAGTGAATTGTTAACGAAAGAAATTCGTCTTAAGTGTCATGTAGTTAAAGGAATTGCCTCGTCATCCACCCTATATGTGTTTGCAGCACTTTATCGCCCTCATGTTAATAACCAAAACAAATCAAACGTGAAAGTTCTCCATGATGAGTGTGCTTTTTGTAAGCAAATGGGTCATTGGAAGACTCAATGCCCATTGTTAAGTAAAGGTAAAGCCCTACAACCTCCGCAGCCTCAACAATAACGCCTACTACAATTTATGGTGCCAACTATACAGCCAAGGCAGTGCAGCAATTTCAACCAAGTTTTCGCCACTCCATCAACCCAATGTCATGGTTGCACTTTCATTATATCCATATTTTTTTGAGTAGATCCAAAAGTTTCTCAGTTCACAGCTACATGCCATGTCTGTTGCCATTCAAACAAGTTTGTCGTCTTATACCATTTTAGGTATACCTTCCACCACGTAGGTCTTGGATTGTGGAGCGCCTCATCATATATTTTTATTTTGTTTTATAGCATCATTATGACTGCCGATGACACTCATATACCATTAGTTTGTATTGGTTCGGTTGTAACATATTCCATTTCTTTTTTAGTCTTTGGATATACGAAACTGAATCCGATCCGATCCATAATTGGATCGTCGATTCTGATTCACGCGCACTATCGAGACACTTTCAACATGCACAGCAGAAGCTATGAATTAAATTCGCATGCGATTTTACCACGATTTAATTCACATAATAAATTAATTAACTACAAGAAAGTTGAAAATTTACCCAACAGAAGAAGGAGCCGCAATCGACAAAAGAGAAGCCGCAGTCTTCCGGATTGTATCTCTAAGACTAGTGGACGTCGATCCTCTTAGTAAAATCTCCTCGAATATGCTCAAGAAAAACCCTAGGTTTTCTTCTCATAATGGCTAGAATAAGAAACTAATTTTTCTTTTCTTTTTAACAAAAGTGGCGCAAATCGTAGTATATTTGTGTTGTGAGAAACTTTCTTTATATGGGAAATTAACTAGTCAAGAAAGAGTTATCATTTTCACAATACAATTACCATTTTTCATAAGGAGAAGATATTTGCCATAAAATAAGAGATAATTTCCATGAATGAGATAATGATTATAAAATCAATCTCTTGTTTTTCTATTAATTATCTAACAAATAAATAAATAATTAATTACTCATGTGACATAATCTAGGAAAATTTCTTTTCTTAATTTCCTCAACATGTGGCGCCATTTTTGCCATCAGTACAATAGAAAATGTCTTTTACATTTTACATATTATTTACCAAATAAATAATATTCGCATATTCATTAAATAGACAAACTATTTAATTTATTCTCGAGGTTCCACAAAACGAGACTTCACTCGCAGCGTGTTAGAGCCAACCCTAATTACAATGACTCATAAACAAGTAATACTACAATCAATTGAATAACATATTTATCGAACAAAACCTTTCTATTCAACTTATTAATTTTGAATTACGCCACCATAAATCCGGTTCTAACTCTATCGATTATAGATATAACTTATTCTCAAAGCCCAGAGTCAATAAGAATCCATTGATATAATCATTACATACAGACCAACCCTTTATAGTATTAGGAAATCACTAGTTTAACGCAGCGGAATTTAAAATTTTGATTTCCTTTTCCAAGATCGTCTTCGTTTGACAAAATAAACACGTTAAGTAGTTTGACGGTATATACCTTGGATTATCTACAAGATCGTCACTTTGACCGTCAACGGAGAGTAGCACTGTGCGCAAGCCGTCCATCGTCCGGCCTCTATCGATTATCCACACAAACTCCTCACGGAATCCTCCTTGGATTTCTATCAGAAAAATCCGGCTACTAGACCGGCCTTTTTCTATCTCTCTAACTCTCTATCAGAAGCTCTCAATTTTACTCAAGAACTATTAGTTCTTGGAATTGTGATGATACAAAAGAGCTAGCCAACCTCCTTTTATATAGAGGTATGATGCGCCACTCCCTTCTCCCAAACTGATTGAGATTAGCTTCTAGAATATAGATGAAAGAGAAAAACTTTTTTCCCAATAAAATAAGGAAAATCACTTAGACTGATTTAACTCTTTTATTATAATATCTTATATTAAACAAAATCTAAATATTGCCAATATTTTATATTGAATATATTTATCTTATTATCATAAATCTATTTTTCCAAAATCAATTAATATCCAATATTAATATTATGGTAATCTTATTAATTAAAGTGCACAATCCAAGTGTATCTTATACTCTTGTGATCTGCGCCTCAAATGCCAATTGATTGGCTTCCGGAATATTTTTTAATTAATATAATTTATGTATAATTAATATCTTGTATTTTATTTATTCATGATAAATAAATACTAAACTTTCCTTATTTGGCTATCAACTATAACCGCATTTTAATCATTTCGATGTTCATATGTGTGTGACCCGATAGGCTTCGAATATGTTGGCCGTAGACACAAAGTGCAAATTATGAAAATGCCCTTCATGCCTAACGATCACGGGATAGCGTCTAAAGAACACACCGTGACCCCGAATCATCGTAAGAGTCAAATGCAATGACTACTACCTTTCATGTGAAACGATTACCGTGTAAATTACAATCCTACCGCTGTAATAATATCCATACGATCATATCTCGAGTGTCAGTACATTAACGATCGTATCTTATAATCTGAATATCATGCTCTCTCGGAATAACACATTTACTCTCACTTTGCAAAGATTCTCGAGAGCTAGACATTCCTTATAATAAGGCAATTTCGGATTTTCACTCCCAATCATAGGATACGCGATTCCCGGATGACCAAACATGTATACCCCGCATGCTTCAATCTCACACCCAATCACTACCGCATGATCGCCCTGTGGCAAAGCATGACAATCCACACCGTGATGCCATGAAGAATCCGGTCTTAAGGATAATTACACAACCGCCACATAGTGTGACACTTAATGTAAGTGGGTCAGTCTAACGTACGCATTCTCTAATACACATCCACGTACAGTCCAATTTTAGCAAATTTTTTTAGGGGCTCGTTCAATAGCTCGTTCAATAGATATTTGATATTTTGTTTTATATATTTATTATTTATATAATATATAATATATGTTCACGAACACTAACGAGCGTTCACGAACAAACTCGTGTTCGTTCGTTTACTAAACGAGCATGAGAACCTGTTCGAGCTCGGCTCGATAACATAAATGAACGAGCTCGAACGAGCTTAAATGAGCCGAGTTCGAGCCTTGTGCGAACGTTCTATTCGTTTAACACCTCTATTTATATGACCAAGTCTACAATGTCATAAGTAGGATTCATTCAAGTCATTTATTTTGGCATCCTTGTTGTTTATATTAAGTACGTCAACATTCATATCTAATATGTAGAGACTATTGCTAAGCATGCCAGTACCATAAAAAATTCCATCACGTGAAAAAGAACAACATTTATTCTTGAACGTAACAGAAAATCCTTCAACATCTAATGCAGAAATATAAATAATGCTCTTCGTAAGAGCAGGAACAATATAACAATTATTAAGTTCTAGTACTAGCCCACTGGGCAATGAAAGAAAATAAACTCCTACGGCTAGTGCAGCAACATTTGCTTCATTCCCAACGCGTAGGTCCACATCTCCTTTCCTCAGTTCTCTAGTTCTTCTTAGTGCCTGCATATTCGTACAAATATGAGAACCACAACCAATATCTAATACCCAGTGGTTAGACTCAAAAGAAGCAATATTGATCTCAATCATAAACGGATCTGAAGTCGAAGCATCAATATGCCTCTTCTTGGTACTCAAGAAGCCTTTGCAGTTTCTCCTCCAATGTCCGGTCTCACCGCAATAGAAGCAAGCATCCTTGGATTTGTCTTTGGCTATCTTAGGCGTTGGCTTAGGTCCAACTTTTGCCTTCTTGGACTTCTTCTGGGCTTTTGCCTTGCCCTTGTTAAAGTGACCAAAGAACACTTGCTTTCCTTCCCACGCGTGCCTCGGCAGCTTTCAACATGTTTAATAACTCCGCAGTGAAGCGATCTATCTTGTTCATGTGATAATTCATCACGAACTGCGAGTATGAATCAGGTAGAGATTGCGGAATTAAGTCAATACTTAACTCTCGTTCCAACTTGTGGCCCAGTTTCCCAAGCCTCTCTATGTACCCGATTATCTTAAGCACGTGCGACCCCACAGCGGTCCCGGATGCCATTTTACAACCAAACAGGGCCTTCAAGACCTCGTACCTCTCAGTGCGACACTGAGAAGCATAGATTTCCTTTAGGTGAACCATGATTGAATAGGCATCTATAGACTCATACTGTTTATGTAGTTCAGGTGTCGTAGAAGCAAGCATGATACACGTAGCATCAGTACTGTCAAAACAATGCTTGTTGTACTTCTCGACAGCATCTGCAGCCGAGCCCTCTGCGGGCTTTTCCGGTAGGGCTTCGTCCCAAGACATAGCCAATCTTCTCGTGCCTCAAAACGATTTTGAGGTTTCTTTCCCAAATGAAAGTTGGTTTCGTTAAGCTTATTGTCGATGATAAAACGAAGGTTCAATTTGTTTGACATTTTCTACAACAATAAATAAGATAGAATAAATAAAAGTTCATGTATCAAAACCCTAAAATTGCACTTAAAATTTTAATTAGGTTTTGCTCCCACTAGCCAACTACTCCCAATTAGTCTAACGTACGTATTCTCTAATACACGTCCACGTACAGTCCAAGTGTCTACACTTCGATAGACAAGATCTATCCCTATCTTCAATAAGATATAAGACATCAAATACGTGCTAGCCTAATCATACTGTCAATGTCCTATTTTACAGTACATACGACTAGAGACATTTAAGTATCAAACTTGTTAAAGCGATTAGAGATCTCATCAACCATACTATCACGGTTTCTCTATCACATTTTGACACTAGGGACGTAACTATAGATATACAACTAATAACATGAAGATAAATAATATATAATAACAAAAGTGTTTTTATTAATCATAATAAAGTTATTACATGAACTAAAATAGATCAGAACGACCGACCCGGTCGGATCCAAATCAATCCGATTGAGTTTAGGACACCTTTTCAACACATAGACTATCTGTAACAAAGCGGGAATATTTCCGTAAACCTTCTTCATTACATCTTATCATTATTTACCATCAACCCACTAGTGATCAATTAGTTCATAACCAATATGAACTCGGCCGATCGATCTGTTTCTAGGATTAATAAATAAGGGGATTGTCTTTCTACTTCCCGCGGTAAGGAATGAATTCCATATCTGTGAGACACACACTCCTCACTCATTCCAGAATAGTGCCAACGTGAAAGTGATTCGGACCGCGCCTCTTAGCAATCCTTAACGAACACATCAAAGCCTATCTTGAAACAAGCAGGCGTCTGTAATCACTTTAGGATTAATTCCATTTATGATCATCTTGTGACTTGATAAGATTTCTCAATCACGGAATTATATGAGAAATGCAGATTAAATCGGCCAGACCTATATGACTACATCATATATAAATGCCCCACTTAGATAATCAATATCGACGGTCCGAATAAGATGGTAACACCATAAAGTGTTCTGGGCGCATTAATGGTGGTTTAATCAATAGACCTCATACTTTGATTAAGTTCACCACGGACTTACAGTTCAAGTGTATCACCATAAACTTAATCATTATGTGTGACACACACTAAGTTATATGTCTACATATGATACGACTTGGGGTTTTTTTGTAGTGTATAACTTATGAACACGAAGAAAATAATAAGATGAGAATAAATCTGTCATTTATTAAATATAAAAAACAATTACAAAAATTGATCGATTGTCACTTCACCTGTCATCATCTTCAGCTTGACACTATTACCTTAATTGCCTTTTGTTCCTTACTCTGTGCAAATCGCTGACATTTACTAAGGCGCACTTGGTTTTCAATTTTCTGTTGGAAAACTCTCAATGCTCCTGGCAGTAGCATTATGAATTTGGGGAGAAGTTAGAATACATGTTTTTAATAAAATGGTAGAGACTGCAGATACTTTCTTAAAAATTTTTTAGGGTTCTTTCTTATGTTTTAGGGCTTAGATGTTTTTGCCTATTTAAAGGCCACATGTATTGCTCTTTAACAACGATTCTGAATAATACAAACCTATTTTGTTCAACAAAATCATCAAAAGCAAGCTTTATTCAGGATCTTTTCCAATTTATTCTTCTGATACAATAAATACTACACCATTCTCTCGTGGTTAATGAAAATGGGCTATAAATCTAAACAGTGAAAACAAAGTTGAAGATGGAGAAAATGCTCCACCATTACATGAATTGATGGCCGGCATAAAAAAATGGACTCATTCTTATGGTAAAATGTTTAACGCTACCACATCTTCCAACTCGATCCATACTAAACCGCTACAAGCCACGGAGTAAAATGTTTAACGCTACCATGCACATCTTCCAACTCCATACTTAACAGTTAACCCCAAGCGTGAATGAAGTTATCGCCCGACAGAAATTATTTTTTTCGCCTCAAACAACCTCTTTTGGTGTTATCCGATCACCAACCGTGAACATTCACCTCAATTGGGATGCAACCATCGTGCGAGGCAAACCGAAAGATGGTCCTTTTCGTTTCAATCGCAACTTTTCCATGGGACATGCATATTTTGCTGCTAATTATGCTATACAGTTTTTGTTTTTATTTCTTTTGTTTTCATTGCCTGTGAAACTTACAAGACCAATTTTTTAATTTATTTAATGCTATTTCTTTATTATCGTTCAAAATAATTTAATACCGTGTTGTTGTTTTTTTCATACTAAATACATTTTTTTTAATTACAATTGAAGAAGATTATATACTACAACTATTTACGACCTCAATAGTGGACTAACGCATCATATAATGTGGGTAGTAATTTCCTAAAAAGAAAAACTACTCCGTAGAAGTCACCAATTTGAAACTGAGCTAGGCCTCGTCGGCTAAATGCATTTTATCTAATGTCTTTTTTGGAAGGTCAAATGGTTATTAGTATTTAATGCATAGGTGGTATCCTCTCTGTTCATTTTTCAAATTTTCTTCTTTGGTGTAATCATGCAGAGTGCAAAACATTTTAAGATGCCAAGAGAGTATTTATCATATTATACGTTTGTTTTCCATTAATTATTATCAATTCAATGTTGAATTGATAAAAGTTTTTTTTTTTTCCTCAGATTTTTACTTTCCAAATAAATATTTTAGTTTTTTATTATTAAAATTTGACAAGTCTCCACCTTTTTTTTTTTATTTATTCCAACTCTCCACTTTTTAAGGGATGCAATTATGGTGCAACAATGATTTTAGAGTTATACTAAGTGAATAAATATTATTAAATCTCACATTCACTCACACACAATAGAGACCGTAAACATGAGTTGAATTAATAATACCCTTACACTTGATAAAACTCTAAAACTACTGGTGTACCATAATTATTTTCACAGTACACACCAATAAAACATGATGTACTATTTTTTTAATGTGTACTACCAAAGTTCCTCCCCTTGAAAAGTGGAAAAATGGTAATAATAAAAATCTATTTTGTTTTGGAAACTAATAATCTATTTTATTATTATTACCTTATCATTTTCTTAAGAATTTATGTTTACCTTAGCAGCTGGAAGTGTTATTGTTATAATTGATTTTTTTAGGGCTTGAATTGTTTATTAAAATAATTTACTTATAAGCACTGCATGACCAGGGTATACATTAAAAAAATGTAATTCTCCCATCTTTTATAAATAAAAAAAAAATACTACATCCGTCAAAAAATGTAAGTCCGTTTAGACCTTTTTACACAAATTAATAAAATGGTTAAGTGTCATTAATTTTAATGATAAAAGTCTAAAATACTCTTTGACTCTCATTAATGTAATAATTGTAAAGTAGTTAAATGTATAATAATTTATGAGCAAAAGAAAGAAAAATATAATAAATGTTACATTGATATTCTAAATAGACTTATATTATGAGACAAATTCAAAAAGCTAAACATAATTATATTTTGGGACGGATATAGTACTATCTTGTTAGCTTTATACAATACTACCTCCGTCACAGAAAAAATGTCCACTATTAGTGGTGCAAACAGAGTAAGAAACTCAATTAATATGTTGTGTTTTAGTATTATATTGACATACTTACCCTTACTTCATAGTAAATGCTTGTTTAGGGATATGAAATAATTGCAATAATAAATGTTGGACTAAGGGTAATTTTGGAAACTATGCTTTAAGTGATGTATTGGTAATATAAAATGATACCTTTTATGAAACAAAATAAATGTGGACACTTTCTAGTACAATACATTTTGGCGGCTTTTATCGGCACCACGAATTTGTTTCCGACACCACGATTACTCATAGAACCCTATAAATTACTTTGACACCATTGAAATATTTTTATTATTTTTTACTTCAACACCACACAAAATGACACAATTACTACTTATACCACAATTTTAAAAATATACAATTGAGTCATTTACTAATAAAATGAACCAATTTAATCTTTTACTCCATCCGCTCAAAATAATCGGGATAATTCTTAAAATATTCGCTCCAAAATAATGAAGCGCTATTCACATTTCCAATCAAAGTTTATTGTGTTTTTCTTATATCCACCCCTTATTTATAAAGGAGTGAAATAATAACTACAACATTAACTCACAATATATACTAAGGTTTTGATCGTTTGATATTCAAATTAAAGCATTAACTCGCATCCTTAATATGCGCGTTTTTGTACTACCTCGCTTATTTGAATCTGAGGAATATCTGTTATACAATAATTAGCATCAACACCATTCATCTCCACCACCATCTTCTTCATCTCTTCCACTTTCCACCCCCCACCCCCACCCCCCACATTCCATAATCAAACACCTCCCACAATCACACCCTCTTAGAGCATCTCCAACGGGAGACATCAAATCACCTATTTGGTGAGAAATCTTCTCCAATGGTGTAGCAAAGTTCTGGCCTATTTGGTGTTTTGGAGAAATCTTCCAAAGAAATTTCGCGTGGAACATTTCACCGTGGCAAACACTATTCATTCTATTTTCCAACTAAAAGAGAATATTCCAAGAATATTTTTTTTTTGATGTAAACGGTTGGAGTTGATAGATAATATTTGGTGTAAAAATTACATCAAATTGATGATTTGGTGTGTAATCCCTTGGAGATGCTCTTACACACCAAAACCACCACATTTTCCTCCTTTTAATTTTATCTTCAAAAAGAAATGCTAATTTCCTATCATCAATCAATAATGCCACCCCCACCACCAACACCATCAACACCGGCCACCACCACCCAGCACTCAAAACATCAAATCTCGCTATTTTTCAGGCCACCAACACCATTAATATCGATCTTTTTCTTTCAGACCACAAAATCGCCATTTTTTTTTTCCAGATCTGGGAGGTTTCTATAAAATAAAATAAAAAATCTAGGAGAAGGGGAGCCGAGATTTGCAGCGGGGAGATGGAGGTGGTCCGATTTGCAGCGGGAAGGGAGGTTGAGCTGCAATTTCCAGAGGGGAAAGAGAGGTGAAGTGATTTACGGCGGGGAAGGGGTGGTGGGGGTGATTTCCGGCGGGGAAGGAGGAAGGAGTGGTAGGATGAGGAATTAGGGTTTTTAAAAAATGAGAAAGAGTTTCCTAAAAAAAAAAAATGAGAAAGAGAAAATTGTATTTAAGAAAATATTAAAGGCTAAATTGGAATAAGTTGAAATTTTCTTACTATTAGTAAGAGCAAAAAATGCGGCCCTCAGGATGAGCCACGATAGCATTTTACAGTTTTGTTGTTTAAAATGCTTATGATCTCCTTGATCGACAGCTGGCAGCATTTTTTTTTTTTATTCCCTATTTTTTGGGCTGAGCTTTATTATCTTTATTATTATAAGATTTCAAGTTTTTTTTTGTTTTTTTAAATTTTTTATTTATGATTAGAATATGAACCTTATCAGGAAGCTTCATCTTAAGCAGCCCGTCGGTGATGCAGCGGTCCGAAGAAAGATCTGCTGGATAATAGAGTGTATATGCTTTATTGGTGAGGCGCCATTTAATCACAACATCAATCAAGGAAGGTTCATTCATCCAAGCATAAAATCCCAATTACACAATGGATAAATGGCAATTGGGGTTTGAATCTCATATTTCAAGGCCTGATACCGGATAAGCTTCTAATGTGTTGTGTAATATCTAAAATTTCTCTTCCTTTTCAGTTCTTTATATTCTCTTCACTTGGTGAACACCTGCCAAGAGAACTAAGCATTTGCTGCCTTCTGCAGCGTGTTTCTCTTTCGATTTATGTCGATACAGATCCGAGGAATCGCTATCAACATTTCTTCTATTTTGTTAGTAATCTCTTGTTCTCTTCTTTTCTATGGAAGTTATTTTACATTTCTTATGTTTTTGTTTGTAGTTTATTCCCATTATTTTCCTTTTAACCAAGATATTTGAGTCCGTGAATTTGATTTTTTTTCTGGACGGGCAGATGTTTTGGCTAAGAGCAGTGTTCAATCGAAGTGTTTTTGGATGGATTATTATTAATTCAAATTAATCTGATAAAGACGATGTCTTGATTTGTCTAACTCTGCCTTTTTGTTGTTTGACAAAATGCAGGCGTGATGGAAATGGGGGAAAGAAAAATTGGAGTTGAGAACAGGCCAAATAGATGGCCCCTGAGACTGATTAGTCAAAATACACATCAATTTTCTACTGCTCTTAACAAAAGGCTTATCCCAGTAACTCTCTATTATTTTTCAACAATTAATTAACTTCTTTGGTGTGTGTTGTGTGTGAGGGTAGGTAGGTGGGTGGGGTGAGAGTGAGGGTGAGGGGCTCTTTTGCAATATCTGACATGATTGAATGTGATTCCATTGAGTTAGAATATGACAGTCTGTTATCTTCTTTTGTGAATAAATTATAGCTTGGATTGTTGGTTTGTTTCAGGACTAATGGGGTTTGTGAAATCTATTGTTCTCTTTTTGTAGGGACTACTCTCTCGTTCTCTCTAATTCGCAACGGCTGAGATGTATTCTAATTATTTTCTTTTTTTTGGCTTTTTTTTTGTAGGGTTTCTGACTTACTATTTTTTGATTATATTACTCTTTTTCCTTTGTTCTTTTGCAGGGTTCATGATGTACCATATATTTTTTAATTGAAAGTGAAAGTAAGTTTGTTCGATTGATATTATGTTTTCTTCTATTACTCTTTTGTTTAGGTTCTAATTCTTCTGTCTTTTATTTGCAGAGTCCTTGAAGATCTTAGAACCAAAAAGTCCTAGATCTCAGAACCAAAATCCAAATATTTAGCTAGCTGGTATGTTTCATTATTTTCTATTATTATTTTGCTTTATTTATTGTGAAAGAAAATGAGTTTGCACGTCTAATACTTGTTTGAGTAAATCCACCTATAAGTATCTAGCAAAAAATAGCATACTTTCTGAATTGTGATGGTTCTTTTGAATGTTAAAATGTATTTTATGGTTCTTTAGAGTATTAGACTATGAATTTTTTAAAGTTCTTTTTGTTCTTTTTCTTTCTCTTGGTGTAATGTCTTTTTGAACCAACACATTTTTTTTTCTTTCTAAATTCAAGATGATGAAAATGTAATATTTAGCATTTAACTGTGCTTCACATGGAATTATTTCACGAATCGCACGAATCTATTGATCATAGAGAGTTGAATTGGGTCAGCAGTAGGGAATTAAAGTACTTCTGTAAACAAACTATTATTTTGTTAATTGATTGGTTTATCTTTTTTCTGGATGCTGACTATTGACTTTGTAGTATTCCAACAATTATTCATTATATTGTCGCAAGATTGCTTCTGCTTAACAAATGTATGGCATCCGAGTATATGGTTCTTTTAGTTTGATATATTTACCCGTATTGGTTTTGTTTTGTTTTGATTCAAACTTGCGTATAAGCCAACTTGATATGAAAATATAAAAGATGCCAGTGACACTATAAATATATATATTTTTGGGTTTTGGATAGTTTGGCTGTTGCAAATGCATCACGCTGTTTAGGTTACATCTTACATATATTTTCCATAACTACTTATCTTCTGTTCTGAGTGAGATGATATGCTCTTCAAGGTATTCTTGTTTGATACACTTTTCCATATTTTTCTTTTTGGAAATGACCTGTGAGCATGTATTTTCTAGGAGTGGATAATGATTTGAGATTAGTCAGTAGAATTAACAAGGTTTATTTCTTGAACGAAAATTACTCTTCCATAGCATTAGTTATGTCAATGCACACTTTTAAATCATTTATCATGGTGGGATCCATTGACATTCATTTGTGATCGTGTAAATGATTAATAAAGGTCTCATTTGTTGATCAAAGGTGATGAATATGTTGTGACGTAATATATTATCCATACCAGTTTCTTTTTTTTTTTCCTTGAATGGTAGCAAGCCACTTTCAACTTGCGTTGTGTGCTTGTTTCTTAGATGTGATGCTGCCATTCTCTTTGATGACTGTGATTTATTGGACGTTATCCTACATGACGCACTCTTTGAGTTGTGATTGGAAGAGGGAAAACAAAAGCTTCACAAGGCTGATTAAGTTATTATTGGCATTTCAGTGGATGATGCGTCAGTAGGTTTTGTGATTTGATTTTATTACGTGTGTAAATGGTTTATTGCGGTGATGTTAACTGGGATAGCAGAGAACGTGCAATGATGGATTAGGAAACAACCTATGTTTTACTTCTAGGATATAAGGGTCTTATATCTGCTATTGTTACTCAGTTGGCTGGTTCAGGTGTTGAAACAAGCTCAGGAGACAAGCAGCTTTTCAGCCCAACAACAAAAGAAATTCTTCAGGAAATTGAGAACGAATCTACTGACAAAGCAGTGCTTGATGTGCAGCCTCCGGCCACAAAGAGGGCATTGTTGTTTAGTGAGAATTCAGCCAAAGAAGTTAATGATGCAAACAATGTAGCATTCCCACAGTGTAGCATTCCAAGTGAAGAACATGGTGCTGGAGTTCCTGTGGGTGAAAGTCCAGTCAAGAAAAGCAAGAATAAGGGAGAAGAGAAAGATAACCGACTCAAATTGTGCTATCTATGACTATAGTTAATGTTGTTGTTTTGTATTCTGATTTGCTTGATAGTCCAGTTGGTATATTATAGCCATTATTACTTGTACCATATAGTACATAATGGTTCAATAATATACATAACTTTGGGCCTAGAATGTTAATAACCTTGCTTATTTTGTTATTAAACCTTGAACAGACCGGTAGTATTTTGTGTATTTCTGTAAACTATGCCATACCATAGATATGGTAGCTGGCATGCTGGTTAATCTATGCAATTGTCTATGTAATACCGTCCTTTTTGTGTTAGTCCAATACTTGAACCGTCTATTAAAAATGCATATTCTGTAGTGGGCATGCCGTGCTTTGCACGGCAAATAGTATCACTAGTATAATTTATAATGCCACGATATCAATTTTGTGGCGTGTTGGAAAAATGAAATAAGTAAATAATATGATGCCGATAATTAATTCATGATGCCGACAGAAGTCGTCTACATTTATTAAATTTTTTTTAACAAGAATACAGTACAGTGCACTGTATTTTGAAAATACGAAAGTAGTAATAGTTATTAAGTTAGCAACTAGACATTTTCGTGCATTGAATTTTGCCTCTGGGCGGACGTTTAAGAAAAGCCACTTGCTTAATTGCTTTCTGATTGCACCAAATCCCAATTCATTGATTCATTCCGTCACCCCCCAACCCAATAGAATTATTCTTTTTTTTGGACCTTCCTTGCTGTTTGAACAGAAAAAAGCCGGCTCCGGCCACAGTTTCCAGCCACCGTTTTTGGTTCCGCCCAAAGAAAAAAGAGGATTACCAGATTGCAGTGTAGGAAGGATGCGATTAGTTTCTCATCAGTTGTAAAGCAGCTGGTGATCTGTTCTGATGGCTACTTTTAGTGTTTCCTAGGGTTTTGTCAGGTGAGATTTTGTGGTTTGATTGATTTTTCGATGGACTTGCATGGTAGGCGATCTGGTTACAGTTTATTAAGCCAGAATCAACCGGAGGACCATATACATCCTCAGACCCCGCTGCTGAAGTTCGGTGGCGGTGGTGGGGCGTACTATGAGTCTCTCTCAGGCGGAGATAAGAATTACAGTAAGGGGAAATCGGATAGAGGAGGATTTGATTGGGAGTTAATTGATCACAAGAGTCGGATGCCAACGACTTCGTCTTCTGCGTCTATTGGGTTACAGAGGCAGTCGAGTGGGAGTAGTTTTGGGGAGAGCTCACTATCGGGTGGAGATTATTACGGTGTGCCTTCTCTATCCAATCCTGACCATGCCTTTGGGCATTTGATGAATGATGTGGATTACAGGCTCCAAACGGCTGATGTCTCAGGAGGCATTGGTGGTGGTGGTGGTGGTGGTGGTGGTGGTGGATCATCCTCATCAAAGAGCTGGGCACAGCAGACTGAAGAGAGTTATCAACTACAGTTGGCGTTGGCTCTACGCCTTTCATCTGAAGCCACTTGTGCCGAAGATCCAAATTTCCTGGATCCCGTGCCTGACGAGGGTACTTCCAGGTCCTCTGTTACTTCGACATCACCTGAGACTATGTCGCATCGATTTTGGGTACTTATTATCTTACTTGAGCACATTATCTTACTTAAGCACCATCTTGAATTGGATTCTGTCCCCATCCCCCCCTGCTGAGTTGAGCTGCTTTTCTGTGGCTCAGTTGTGAGTTCCTTAATTATATATCTAAGGCTCAGTTATGCTCACGGTGCTTGAGACTCCACACTGGGAGTGTTAATTATCAGTGTACTTGCTAAATATTGTGCATTGTGGAAAACTCGGGTGCTGATAAATGGGCAATGCTCAGGGAAATATCCCTTCTTTTGAAAATTTTACTTTTGTATTTCTTGGTTTGTATATTTTCTCGTTGAACAAGAAATAAGCTGATGTGCATACAAGAAAGAAGAATGAGCTGATGTGTAATGACTGTAACTTCTTTTGTGTACCAGGTTAGTGGCTCTTTATCTTACTCTGACATAGTCCCAGATGGGTTTTACTTGATTCACGGGATGGATCCTTATGTATGGACACTATGCAGTGACCTGCAAGAAAGTGGGCGTGTTCCATCAATTGAATCATTGAAACCCGTTGATCCGTCCATTTTACCTTCGGTCGAGGTAATTTTAATCGACAAGCGCAATGATCCCAGCTTACATACATTGCTAAATCGCGTTCATAGTATGTCAGCTGGTTGTACCACAACAGATGATGTTGTTGACCAGCTAGCCAAGCTAGTTTGCAATCATATGGGGTAAGTATCTGGAGTGTTTCTTGGAAATCAGTTGACATATTTTTCTGAAAATCTTGTTTCATAAGTTATGTTTTTGCTTTTATAAGGGTGGAGCTTCCACTGGTGAAGAAGAATTGCTCCTACTTGGAAGGAGTGCAGTGACGACGTAAAGGATTGCGTAGGATCCATTGTTTTCCCAATTGGCAGCCTGTCAGTTGGTCTTTGCAGACATCGAGCTTTGTTATTTAAGGCATGTAGCATGTGTTTCAACTAATATTGCATGGTTTTATTTAAGCGGAGACAGTCTTTTATTCATCGTTTTTCATTAATTTAATTTGTCTATGTGGACATTCCATGATTGTTATGAAACTTCTTATTGAACACTTCGTTCTTTTTTTGACTGTCATTGTGCGTCCAGTGCATGGTTAAACCGTGGAACATAAACAGGAGATTTTGAAATGTTATGAGAAATTGAAACATGTCTAGGATAGAAGACGAGTCATTGTTGATATGGAATTTGTTTCCTTCAACTGTTACGTGGGTTCCTCGGGTGGTTATGCTTTTGAGGTTATTGAAGACCCTAATTGGAAAACCTAGCAAACAATTTTATTTCGTCTGATGTTTGGTGCAGCATCATTTCCACTCGAATATATTTTTATAAGGATTATCGCGTATTTATAACCATATTTGGGATATTGGTTACTTGTATGCTGCTTGTGCATACTTATTTTAGTCAATAAACATAATTATGATTAAGCTATTAGAGTCTATGTTATTATACGTACTTGGAGGCAGTGAAACTACCTGTCGGTACCACTAGATTGCAACTAAGCAACCTAGTCGAAAATTGCTCACGTATGCACTGACTACTCATGCTCATGCTCATTTTGATTGTAAGTAAACCCTCCCGGCTCTCAGTTCTTTGGTTTGTGGATCATAATAATACCTGCATATGGTCTCCTTTTTCATTATATACATTTTCATCAGAACACTTTTTTCTATGTTACATGTTTCTCAAGGGGGTCAAACAGTTTTGTTTGCAGTATTTCTATGTTCACGTTCATCTGAAAGTCATGAACTGGTATGCCTCTTATTGATGACTGGTTTGTGGGAATAATTCTTTTTTTTTTTTACAGGTGCTGGCTGATAGTATTGATTTACCTTGCCGAATAGCTAAAGGATGCAAGTATTGTATTAGGGATGACGCTTCATCATGTCTTGTGCGATTTAGTCTTGACAGGTAGGGCACTCTAACTGGTTTGAATTTCTTAATTTCCTAATTAACATGGACTCTAAGATATCATGGATGTAACCGCTCGTGAATTAAGTTTGAACTGATTATAGTTCTCTGTTCTCTTCAACAACAGTATTTGTGATGGCTCCAGCAGGTCTCTTGAAAGGACTGTCTTTAAAAGAATCACAAGTCTAATGCTTCACCTTTCACGGCAACATTGTTTGAATTTTAGCTCCTATGTTATCATCATCCTGCATTTGTCATGCCAGACATTATTTTTGACAGTTTAGACACTGAGAATGTTCATGCTTTTTACTTGGAAAGGGTAGTGGCGTTTTTAATCTAGATGTGGTGGGCATGGTCTACTGAAAGAGTTAATGTATATTCAATGCCATAATTCTATCTCCTCTTCGTTTGCATGCTCATTGTGGCTTTTCGGATAGGTTGCTTGAAGAATGATAGTAACTACATTAACTGCTGATACGTGATGTCAGCATGTTATGCCTCACATTACCTCCATTATATCTAAAAAGTATTGGAAGCTGATATCTGCTTTAGCAGGTGTTCGGCTTTGTGAGTTTGTTGGATTTTAATATTTTCAATTTGCATCCAGAGTTTATTTTACTGCTGTCTCGTAAACACTTCATACTCTGTGTTGCTTTTACCATAGATAAGAGCAAGTTATAAATTTTGGCCTGAAGTACTTCAATGATGAGATGCTGAAACTTGCCTTAATATGCTTTGGTCATATTTGCATGTTGTTCAGTGATGTTTTTTTATTTTCATCTGCTGCATACAGTGTTTTTCAACCTTACATATAACAGTTTCTCTTATTACTTTGTATGCTATGTTGCTCTTAATGTGGATAAGAGCACTTTATCAAAAAAATTCTGGATTACTACAATGTTGAGATGTTTACTGTTGGTTTGATATACTTTGGTCATACTTGCATCAGTTGCATGTAGTCCCGTGACATTATTGTTTAGTTATTTCATCAGCAGGACGATTTTTTCTTCTCTTTTTGCTGCAGGAATATCTTGTTGATTTGATTGGGTTTCCAGGATGCATACACGAACCTGACTCTTTGTTAAATGGTCCATCTTCCATCTCAATTTCTTCGCTTTGCGTTTGCCCCCGTTGAGACAAATCAACCAACAATTGATTTCAGGGCACTAGCTAAACAATACTTCTCTGATATACAGTCACTTAATCTCGTATTTGATGATTCATCAGCAGGTGATCAGTTCTTTGCCTCAACCACTTGTGTCCAAACCTCCTTTTCCTTGTTTTATGTTATGATGTATTGGATCTTAGGTCTCTCTCTCTCTCTTGACTCTCCCCTTTGATATATTTTTTCCTTAAACTCTCGGGTCACTATTAGAATTTGCATTCAGAGTACCTTGCACATAACCGTTCTATGTTTATCTAGATTTGGCTTATTCATGATTCATCTCTCTAAGCATTGATGCATGTCATCTTGGCTAATATGTCCAGACGTTTTTTTCCCTAATTCCTGTATCTTTTGCCATCTTTTATTCAGATTACCTTGCACATAGTTGTTCCTATAAAAAAATTTATTACCCATTGTGTTGCCTCTTACTTTGCAAACTATAGATTATTTCTGTAAGCTCACATTTTTCAACATTTATTTTAAGTTTGACAGTATGTTGGGGTCCTTCTACCCTAGCTCCGATCGCTTAACACATGCAACAGTAATGGTGAACGGCTTAATAATTGCTGTTACAGTTAATTATAGTACTCTAATTCACACACATATGTATACATACATTTGTATATATACACCTACAAGTACATATGTTTCAATTCTCCGTGAGTTGTCACGCTTTTGATTTCAATAGTTTTTTTATTTTTATATGTTAAACAGCTTTGCATCTCATTATTTGTATAGTCACTGATACTTGATACTTCTGAGGCTTATGAATTAACCATTATATGTTACTGCAGGACCAATTGTTGATGGTGATGATAATGATACAGCATATCAAAATCAGAAAGAGCGAGCTTTTACCGACAAAAATAGCTACATACGTAGTTCAGGGAATCAGGAAGAAAATTCATTTGTCGTGTTGCCATCACATAGTGCCATTATGAAAGGCCGTGATAAAGAGCAGGTTTTAAATCCTGTTCTTGCACAGAACAACCACGCTTTTGTGCAGAAAGATCTTCGACCACCTACAGCTAAAGATATAGGGTTTGTGGATGGAGGTCAAATGGTTCCAACTGGACCTAGTAGAGAGCCTTGCCTTGACGTCGGTGGTTTCAATATCCTATGGAGTGATCTTGTCTTGAAAGAGCGGATCGGAACTGGTAATGTGGACATTAATAAAATTAAGAGTGTGTGGGCATATATGATTTTTTTGTTTGCTGCTTCACCCCGTTTCCCATTATTTTTCCCCGATTTTGTGCACCACTGATTGGCGGACTCTTTCTTTAGGTTCTTTTGGTACAGTGCATCGTGCTGATTGGAATGGCTGTGTGAGTATTTATTCTTAGATTTCTCGTACTAACTCATCTCCACTTTGCTAGATCCCTTGCTAATGTTATGATGCACTTCATGCTTGTGGCTGGCAGTTGTCGATGTTATGGTTTTGTTTATCTCTACCGTAATGACTAATGACCATTGCCATCCTTTCAGGATGTTGCAGTCAAAATTCTCATGGAACAAGATTTCCATGCTGAGCGATATAATGAATTTCTACGGGAGGTAAGTTCTTAGATTCTCCTCTTGGCCATCATCCGAATCAAATATATAGTATATGGGTTTTAATTTCCTGTGTGGATGTACTTTATCTTTTGTTGAAGTTAGGTCCAGATTATGGAACGTATGCGCCATCCAAATATTGTGCTTTTTATGGGTGCTGTTACAACACCGCCGAAGTTGTCTATAGTCACAGAGTATCTGTCAAGGTATCTCCCTCAGATTACGTTTTGAAATTTGTGCATACTACCTTGGTCTATCCTGTCTGACTAGCAGTTATTGTACTAAAAAATTTCAGAGGTAGTTTATATTGGCTACTGCACAAGCCAGGCGCAAGAGAAGTTTTGGACGAGAAGCGCCGGCTCTCTATGGCTTATGATGTGGTATGATCTCTGTGTTTTTGTGTCTTTGAAGACCTTATTTTGGCTCAAGGACCTTATCACCTTCTGTACAGGCAAATGGAATGAATTATCTTCACAAGCATAATCCTCCTATTGTTCACCGTGACCTGAAATCTCCGAATCTGTTGGTTGACAGAAAGTATACAGTGAAGGTGAGTGAATATCTCATTTAATGTAGATGGCATGATGAGCTGTCTCTTTGATCAGCTGAATTGCATAATTTTTTGATTAATGAAACTCAATGTGATTTTTTGTTGTTGTTAAATATCAATGTGACTGATGTACCAGGAAGAGGAGAAAAGAGAATGCCAACAATCATTCTCTCTCCCTAGTTTTGGCAAACAGTCTCTGCCTTATCATTCACAATGCCATTTCACACATTTTTTTGTCATGTAGAGTTTCATCATTCATTATTTTATAACCATTTACCTTACTTATTAGGATGCAAATTCTATTTTATTGCGTGGTACATTTGTTTGCAACCCGCCTTTCCTATTTATGTAAGTTTTAGGTTAGTTTTGTATCGGGGGAAGGGGCTGGCCATACACGACCTTACATTATATTTATACGAGGTTGTTGCAGCTCCATCTGTGACCTGTAGTCACACAACTACAACTTTTACCGTTGTGCCAAGACTCCTTCTGTACTTGCAGTTTGCTTGAATTTTGTGTTATCACCATTGGTTGCAGTATGTAGGTTGTTATGTAATTATGCTGTGTAACAATCTTTTTCTCATGAGAAAATTATCCTCTGTCTGGAAAAAAAAAATCTTTTGGGTGGGGGCAGTAATTTACACATGGTTTATTTAGTATGTAGTCCATAGTGATCTTGCTTTGGAAGATCCTTGGTAGTGTCTCTCATAATTATCCACGTGCCTTTGTCATGTTTACCAGGTCTGTGATTTCGGTCTATCCCGTCTGAAGCCAAACACTTTCCTTTCGTCAAAATCAGCTGCTGGGACTGTAAGTTTTGTCTATTTTTGTAGAAAATAAAAGGGAGATCTTTTATTATTATTTCGTAATGAATACAAAGAGAGGTCTTGACTTCTTTAAATAAAAGACTAAAACCCTAATCCCAAAAATTAAGGAGCCGTCAACTGTTTTAACCTAGAGAGTCAAGTTAAATTATTTAATACAATAAAAACTCTATTCTACCCTTACAAATAAAACATAATAATAATACTAATAATAATTCCAGCGTAGTTCTCAACACTCCCCTCAAGTTGAGTGTGGATGTTGAACATGCTCGAAACTTGCTCACAAAGTTGTCAAATCCTTGCTTCATCAGTGGCTTAGTTAACCCATCGCCAGATCTCACGCATGGATGGCAAGAATGGTATGCAAATCAGCCCTCATCTAGTTTCTCCCGGATAAAGTGTCTGTCAATCTCGATATGTTTGGTCCCGTCATGTTGGACAGATCATTAGCAATGTCTATAATTTGCTTTGTTGTCACAAGAGAACATAGCAATGCCATAGCACTGAATGTCTGCTAGACTCTTTTGATCCATAGTTCTTCACACACCCCTTGTGCCATAGCCCTATACTCACCTTCCATTGCATTTCTCCAGCCACAACACTTTGTCTTTTGCTCCTCCAAGTTACAAGGTTGCCCCACACAAAGCCGCAATACCTGTGGGTTGATCTTCTACCTTCGAACACGCCTAATCAAGATCTCAGATACACTTCAACACTTCTACTCTTCTTTTTCAAGCATACTCCTTGTCCCACTGTCCCTCGAGATATCTCGAGGATTACAAAACAGACTTCAAGATGAGGCTCACATGGTGCATGCATAAAGCGACCGATCGTGCTTTACAAACAAAGGAAATATCGAGCCTAGTGTGGGCCAAGTATATCAATTTTCCAACCAATCTCGATACTTTTCTTTGTCTACCTGGGCTTCATCCTTCTTCTCTCCATAATTTGAGATTGGGTTCCATTAGAGTCTTGGTTGGTTTGCAATCCTCATCCCGATCTCTTCCAACAGATCAAGTATGTATTTCCTCCTGTTACCACTATCCCTTCTTACGACCTAGCAAACTCCATACCCAAAAAATATTTGAGGTCGCTAGATCCTTTATTTCAAATTCCTTTCCCATGCTCTTCCTGGATTTGATTGATTCCTTCTTTATCATCCCCTGTGAGGATGATATCATCAACATAGACAAGGACCACTGCTACCTTGCCTTGCCCAGATCTTTTAGTGAACAGGGTATGATCAGATTGACCTTGTCTGAACCCTTCTTTTTTCAAGAACCACATAAATCTTTCAAACCATGCTCTGGGACTCTGTTTGAGTCCATACAAAGATTTCTTCAATCTGCACACCTTCCCCCCATTTTTCCCAGAGAATCCAGGTGGAAGATCCATGTACACTTCTTCCTTCAAATTCCCATGTAAAAATGCATTTTTTACATCTAGTTGTTCAAGTGGCCACTCCAGATTCACAGCTACAGATAGGATGATCCTTACTGTATTCAATTTTGCCACAGGTGAGAATGTCTCCGAGTAATCCAGACCATAGGTTTGGGTATACCCCTTGGCCACCAACCTAGCCTTGTACCTTTGCAAGGTCCCATCAGAGTTGTATTTTCTCAGAAGATCCACCTACACCCCACTGGAGTCTTCCCTTCAGGCAAGCTAACAACCTTCCAGGTATCATTCTTCTCTAGGGCAGCAATTTCTTCATAGACAGCTGCCTTCCATTCTGGACAACTGAGTGCTTCTTGGATGTTTTTAGGAATGGATATGCTGGACAGGTTGGAGAGAAAAGCTTGGTATTTAGGGGAGATGTTTGAATAGGAGGTGTATTTGCTAAGGGGATACAAGGGATGTTTTGTGCATTCCCTGGGTGGTTTTCTGATGGCAATAGGAACATCTAGAAGAGGGTCATTTTGGATGGTTTTTTCCACATTATGTGGATCCTCATTGGGGGTTTCATTTGGGGTGTTGGTAGTGCAAGGTTCAAGATGTTTACCTGTATCTGGAGCAGATTCTGGACTTTCATCTGGGGAAGTTGACTGTTCAGTGTCTGCTGTGTGAGTGTCCTTGTCCTTCTTGAGGAGAGTTCCTTTCCTTGAATAAGTGAGGCCTGGAAATTTCTGTATTCTGGTCTTAGGACTTGGTTCTGAGCTATCTTTCTGACTATTCTGATCACTTGGATCTGAAATAGATCGATATATGGCTCATTTGAACTGCCGGACTGCTATTCTCGTCTTTGATAGGTTACAACATCTAATGGTGAGACACTGTGTTCTCACTTTCTAAAAGAAACTGTGAAATGTTGTCATTATCATGTTCATTCGTGTTCTCCCCACAGAACATGATTGTGAAAAAACATATGGTTTTCATGGAAGGTGACATCACTAGTGACATAAATCTTGTGTGTGAGAGGATCCAAGCATTTGTACCTTTACGAGTGGGTGAATAGCCAACAAATACACATTTTCTAGACACAGGATCAAGTTTCCCTTGGTTGTAAATGTGAGTGAAGGCAATGCACCCAAACACTTTTGGGGGCAGGTTTTGGATCAGTCTAGTAGTAGGGTAGGATTCTACCAATTTTCCTAGAGGACTCTGAAAGTCTAGCACTCTGGAGGTAGTCTATTAATGAGGTAGCGGTCATAGACACCTTCACCCCATAGTACTTAGGACATTTAGAAGTTATCATTAAAGATCTAACCACCTCTAGAATGTGCCTGTTTTTTCTCTCTGCCACACCATTTTGTTGTGGTGTGTTAGGACAGGAACTTTGGTGTATCATGCCATATTTTTGGAAAACTGGACCAAGGATTGAGTTAAAGTACTCAGTCCCATTGTCACTTCAGAAAATCTCGATTTTAGAGTGAAATTGAGTTAAAATAAGGTTATAAAAGTTTCAAAGGCATGCTTTGCATCGACTTTTGTTTTAGCAGATACACCCAAGTTGCTCTGGTGTGATCATCAATAAAAGTGATAAACCACCTCTTTCCTTCAAGAGTGTGCACCCTTGCAGGCCCCCAAATGTCACTGTGTATCATAGTGAACGGTTTTGTAGGCTTGTAAGGTTGTGAAGGAAAGGAGGACCTACAATGTTTGGATAACTCACATACTGTAACATTTATAAAAATCTGGACTTTTATTTAGAATAAACTAGAAAAAGTTTCTTCAAATCTAAAACTAGGGTGGCCAAGCCTAAAGTGCCACATTAGCACATTATTCTTATCAACACAAGTGGATTTGAAAACGAAACTTCTAGACTTTTCTTCATTCTTGGATGGTTCTTCCTCAAGAATGTACAATCCCCCCACCACTCTAAAGATTGCCGCCTCTCTTCCCCGTATGAACATCCCGAAATTTACAACCATCAACAGAGAAAACAAAGATGTATTTAGTATCACCGATTAATTTTACGACAGATAAAAGGTTGCAAGATAATTTAGGGACATGCAGGGACATCTTTTAAGATTAGATCGGGTGTGATGATGATGGTGCCTTTCCCAAGAATTATGGAAAAGGAACCATCTGCTATTCTCACCTTTTGATTACCAAAGACAAGGAAAATAGGAATGAAATAAATGTGAGGAATTTGACATGTGGTCGGCTGCCCCCAGTCTATTACCCAAGAGTCCATCTGGTTTGTGCTTAGATATGTGGAAGGGTTACCTTTTTCTACAAGTGTGCAAGTTGCATCACCCGTGGAGAAGAGTTTTGGGCTTTGAGAAGCTTGCTCAATTGTTCAAGTTGCTCTCTGTGAGAGCCGCAGCAATCGAATCTGTGTTGCTACCTGCTCGAACTCACCTGGTTGGCCTGCTTCACCGCCGCCTCTGGCTTCCAATTGTCTCGGCTTTCCATGGATTCCCAAAGATGTCTCTCTGGTGTGGCCTTGTTTCTTGCAATGGTCACACCGGACCTTCTGCTTTCGCCTCTATTATCTCCCTGGTAATCGCCAATCTTTGAAGATTCCATCTCGCTGCCGCTGCACTTTTCTCACATCACCTTTTTGGACTCTCTTCCTCCTCACTTCAAAACACTTCCCTTAGGGATGGTAAGGGGTTTTTCAAGAATTCCTCCTAACTTCATCCAATTCTTGATTTAATCCAAATTGGGAAGGTGTACACTCTCTCATTTTCTTCCTTTTACGAACTTTACTCCATCCTTGGAACATTCCCAAGAATTATCATAAGATAGGTCCAGTTCCTGCCATAATCCAACCATTTCATTGTAGTATAGGGTCACTTCCCTGTCTTCTTGTTTGCAGGACCATATTTTGGTTTTTAACTCATAGATCTGAGAGGTATTCTCAAGATCTGAGTACATTTCTTTGACAGCATCCCACATTTCCTTGGCAGTGCCCAGAAACATGTGGGGTCGAGCAATTGAGATTTCCATTGAATTGATGAGCCAAGCCCTTACCATGGAATTTTCAGATCTCCAAGTTACATACTTTGGGTCATCCTCAGCAGGTTTGACAGCTTCCCCAGTGAGGTATCCCAATTTATTTCTGCCATCTATGACCAAGTGCATGGTCTGAGACCATTCCAAATAGTTTTTTCCATTCAGTTTTTGGGTGGTTAAGATGGTGGATCCACTAGAGTTTATGTCTCCACCGCACAATTGGTCACCCGATCATGGTTGATTCGAGGCGTGGATCAAGTTGCGGAGGTTGATGACATTGAACCTGTGGTAGAACTTTGGAGTTCTCCAGTCATCGCAGCTTTATAGTTCATGGCCGGATCAAAGGACCATGCTCCGATACCATGTAGAAAATAAAAGGGAGATCTTTTTATTATTATTTCGTAATGAATACAAAGAGAGGCTCTTGACTTCTTTAAATAAAAGACTAAAACCCTAATCCTCTGAAATTAAGGAGCCGTCAACTGCTTTTAACCTAGAGAGTCAAGTTAAATTATTTAATACAATAAAACTCTATTCTACCCTTACAAATAAAACATAATAATAATACTAATAATAATTCCAGCGTAGTTCTCAACAATTTTTCTAGTTGGCCTCATTACTGCAACTACTATTATTATTGACACTTTCCTTAATATTAAACTGCTATCAACAGTATTCGTTATTATAATGTTTCATAGTAAGACATGATGATCACCTTGGCCACTTCTATTGCATGTTAATTTATTTGGAATTATTGCTTTATTTTCATAGCCTGAGTGGATGGCACCAGAAGTTCTACGTGATGAACCTTCTAACGAAAAATCAGATGTATATAGCTTTGGAGTTATATTGTGGGAGCTGACAACTTTACAGCAACCTTGGAGTAATTTAAATCCTGCACAGGTTTGATCTAAATTGTTAATTGTTGTCTTTTGTGTCATTGTTATATGCTGACTTGTAATTTCTAAGTACATATTTCATATTTACCGTGATAAGGCCTGACGTAACCAGTTTACAGGTCGTAGCAGCTGTCGGTTTTAAGGGAAAAAGGCTTGAAATTCCTTGCGATTTAAACCCTCAAATAGCTGGTCTGATTGAAGCTTGTTGGGCTGAGTAAGTTGACTCAATGATTTCCAAGCAGCATTTTTTAGTGTCTTGTCTTTTGCTGCTTGAAGTCGCTTTGATTCACCGTTTCTTTAATTTAATCTAATATGTGTTTATTTCAGTGAACCATGGAAACGGCCCTCGTTTTCCAGTATCATGGACACGCTGAAACTCTTGATCAAGACACCTGTCACTCTTAAGTCCAGTCATCCAAATATGCCTTTGCTGTCTTGAACACCTATGAAGTTTAGGTACGTATTTTGGAGTAATTATACTGCCACAACCACTCCGACACAACAAATATCACAACATGACGTGGTAGTGAGACCACTGTTGACATGGCTATTATTTAAGAGGGGGGGGGGGGGGGGGGGGTACCACACACACATCATGTTGTGACATTTGTTGTATCATATTGGTTGTAACAATAGCATTATTCATTCGGGTTGAAGGCTTGGGTTGAATTATGTTAATTAGATAGATACCTTTTAGTATTCATTCTTCTGTCATTGCGTTTCTTGTTCAACAAGTCATGTCTCTGGGATTCCTTTATAAGAAACCTGTTGACGAATTAATTTTCGTTATCTTTCTCAGGTGGGGGGTTATGGTGCAGGCTGGTCTGGTAACATGTGTATATATTTATTGACATTGGTTTGCTCTCACGCGTTATATACTGACTGTTGTTAGCTGGGTGGCACTGGGAATTCTTAATACTTTTGTGAGGAGATTAGCATATGGCTACTGTTATTAGCTGGGTGCACTTACTATATTTATAAGCAAAGCAAGCGTCAGCCATGGAGATTCTTGTACTCCCAAGTATTTTTGTATGTATAAGTCGTCCAGTTGTCATGTAAAAATATTGAATGCATATTATAGCTGCAATGCAATGTAATGCAATGCTTGCTCTAAATCATATCTACTAAGTATTAACTAAATCTAAATCATATCAACTAAGTATTAACCATTGGAACCTGTATGGAAAATCGTGTTGATATCAATACCAATAATTGCATGGACGGTGATCTTCTTCAATCTCAAACCTGTATCCTTCATTTGACAGTACTTGGCATTTATAATGTGAGAGCTACATTTATAGGTCCGAAGATTATGGTAGTGGAGTAGAAATATCAGTAGTGAAAAAGAGTTTGGGTATACAAATCTGCACGAATCAAAGACTGGCATAAATTGTACATAGAATATTAGAATGACCCCTGCGCATGGATCACACGCACAAATCAAGAAATGGTCCAAAGAAATGCTTAAATCAATTTAAACTTGAAATCAACTGGACCTGAATATTAAATCGATGATACTCGATCAATATAATATTCGACTCAATTACTCGCGGACAAACTTCCTTATTATATATCCGTATATGTAATTATACATATGTTTATGTATCCTTATATTTATATCATTAATTTTATATCTTCTATATATATTGCCATTATTTTTAATAAAAAAATATACATTTTTTAGGGTGAAACACTTTCTTCAAAAAAAAATTAAAAAAATAAACATATAATAACCATCCAAAATAACAGTTGTTATTATTATTATTACTATTATTATTTTTTTTATCTGATAACCTAAAGTTTTTGTATTAAGTTTCAAAATCTATTAGAATCGATTTTAAAAGTCAAGTTTGACTCGAGTTCGCTAGGCTTTTTTGAAACTAAGCTCGATTTTAAGTTTAAAATACTCAAACTCAGAATCAAACCCAAACTCAATAATATTTTAAAAAAAAAGAGGTAAAAGCGAAAATCGTTTTTTTTTCGATACAAATAAATAAATAGAACACACTCTCCTTTTTAGTTGCAAAAGAATGAACATTTTCAATGAAGATAAAACTACCCACAAGGCCCTAGCTATATTATACATTAGTCTGTCGTTTTTGAACCTGCTTTGTATCTGTTTGTTTTTTTTTTTTTTTTTTTTTCAACAATAATAACTTTTGATTTATAACTCCGATCATCGAAATTTTTCACCAAAATTCATGTTTTTTTCTCTTCAATTTGAGCCCAAATCGATACCCTTCCGACGTATATTTTGAAAGACGAAAAAATATTTGTATTAACCAGATGACTTTTTATAAACGACCAGTAACTTTTGATTTAGAACACCGATCATCAAAATAGTTTCACCAAAGTTCATATTTTTTTTTATCTTCATTTTGAGACCGCGTTTGATACCTTTTCGACGTAGTATTTGAAAGCCGAATTTAATCGCAAAGCGTTTACATTAACACGATGACGATGACGATGTCGATGAATGCTCGATGCTCGATGTCGGTAGTATCGATGTCGATGCTCGGTGAGTATCGATGTCGATGTCAGTTATACAAGAATATGCAGAGAGAACATTCCACCAGACTATTAACAAACTCGGCCAGATTAATAGCAAGTACAACAAACTATAGATTTAAGACTGATATATACATCGCTTAACATGAAAAATAAAGAAAAAAAAAAGCAGGATTTATGCTTGTTTAGTCTCTATTTACCATCATCAAAGCTATTTAATCACCTGAATTTCTTTGTAAGGTCTTTATCCGAGATAAAGATAATTCTCCAAATGCAAAATCCGGATACACTAACACACCGTGTTAAATTGGTTTATATGATACAATTCATAAGAGATAGAATCATTAATGAGATAACTTGATTAAGGTGTGGTGTTTATAACATGCAGTTCGATGAGTTAATCACTTGAATTAAGCCTAAAAAGTACATCGGACTAAAAGGTAATACATGAAGATCAATACAACAGGTATATGATTTAGTACAATAGGTACATCGGACTAAAAGGTAATACATAGAAGATCAATACAAGTCAAAACGATCTGAACTATCACCAAATTATAAGAAGGATATTCAAGTTCAAAGAACTAAATTATCATGCCCGAATTCACAAGGTGATGAATTACAAGTTCGATGGCTTATGAACTAGCTCTATCTATTACACGATGATACAATGTAGATCAAAAACCTCAAAGACACCAAGGCACACGGTAAGCTTTATGAACTAGGCATATCTATTGCATTAAGGTACACAAATGTCGCCGATGATCGATGACGATGTCGATGCTCACGATATCGATGCTCGATGTCAGCAGATTTACTCAGATGCTCGATGTCGATATAAATCGCGATGCTCGATGTCGTGCTCAAAATGACTCTCCTTTCGATTTTTGTTCCAAGGTCTATGTCCCTAAGTCCTTGATATGAAATTTGAATGTCTTCTTACGATTCAAGCACTCATATTTACTTCTTTTCGGAGCATGTTTCGATACTACTTTTTCTTTAGGATCATTTCTTTTAGGCCTTTTGTTGTTCTTGGGTTCAATCACATTAGGCCACTTGTTCTTGGCTTCATAAACAGCTGCATTCTTGAAAAATCCTTCAAAAGACGTATCCGATTCGCTTTTTTCAACACATTCATCCAAATAGTAACCTGAATCATTGCTGTTGTTGTGTCCGCTGTCATTGTCGTGTCCATTGTCGTTTGTTTGCATTTCCGGAACAAGAGAAATCGGCAGAATATAGTTTTTTGCATTCTAGGATTAGGCTCTACCCATTTTCCAAATGATAACAAAAGCTTCTAGAAAAGATGTTCTGAAGCTATGCATTTTTCTTACTCATCTCCATCTCTTTTGTTTCTGCTGAAAGATCACATTTTGTCGAATTCCATCCATGTAATATTATTAATGTACAAAGAAAATTGTGCAAAAATTACAAAATATAATTTAACTATAAACCTTTCATGATAATAACAACTCAAGCTTAGTGACAAGAGTGAGCACCCCCACAATCATGTGAAAACAAGAAATGAAAGAACAAAAATGTGGACCAAAATGAAGTATATGCAATGTTTACAAACACACAACTTCCTCGTTCAAAATCATGAATCTACATTACAAACTAGAGGTCAAAGAATGCAAAATGCAAGAAAAATAGTCTATGAAACAAAGTTCATTAAATGGAATATAAAGAGGGGAAAACATACTTTCATCAATTCATCATCAATTTTTAATAGAGTATACAACATAATATTGCATACAAAGAGGTTTTGCAATCGAAACCTCCAAAATGGTGGATAATTCATTAAAAATAGCATGATTTGAACCGAACCCATCTGTGGGCACTTGCAACATCATTCTAGAGTTTCAATTGCACTTTATAGCATAATCTTAATCGATGATGATTATGGAAGACCAAAAACAAACGAAATTCCCGATTTTCCGATTTTTCTACCAAATGATGATGGTAAGTATTACCTTTTATGATGAGCGATGCCATTACGGTAAGTATTACCTTTTGTGAAGGTCATGTTGTTCTCTAGCATTCGCGGGAAGAAAGCTATTTTAACTTCTTAGCGAATTTTTGATAAGAGCTTACATGGAAGCAGGGGTCGGTCTTCATCGAGGCGCCCCAATTCGATCTCTTTCAAGCGGAAGACTCCGGCCATCTTTTCTACGCTTTTGAAAACCAAATGGCGGCGCTCTTCTTTGTTCTCCGATCGAGCACCACCAAGCCGCCCGAATCTTCATTCTTCGATTTTCACGTAGTAATATAAAACCCAAATTGTCGGAAATAAGAAGAAGGAAAATTTGTGAAGGAATGCAAATTAGATCCAGTGTAATAGATGAATAAGGGTATATTCGTCCATGGTGGAATTTATTTGTCATCTTAATGCAACTAAAAACTGGATTAATGACTTAATTAAGAGGAAAAAAGTGCCGACTATACACTAATTTTTCCTATTTTAAATTATTTGAGTCCGGCCACATGATGGCCTATTATTTATTTATGACAGGACCACATAATAAAATTACGTAAGCTCCAATGATCTCCAATTAATAAAGTAAATTATTTCGGTTTCACGGTGCGAAGAGCTGCGACCGGCTAAATTGCTCGTCAAAATTAGGGTTTTTAATTCAGTAGAAGTCCGTTGAAAAAAAAAAACTTCTCGGGTGGGTAAAAGAGGAGTGTTGGGGGGATCACATGGAAACAGAAGAAAAGAAGGCAACTGTTTATCTGGAGATTAGTAGAATCAGCAAGCTTCCTTCAAACAGCACTTACGCTATTCATCGTCTGCGTGTTTTGAACAAAATCCTTAATCTCCTCTCCATTCAGGTGCTTTTCATTCATCTTCCAAAATATTTTGCTGTCACTAGTTGTTATTTTTAAAGATTTTTGATTGTATTTAAGCGAACACGTCCGTTTTGTTTCTTTAATTGATTTCTTAGTGTTGCTTTTTCATAATTAATTCCCTAAATCGAGTTGTTTACTTTACCCTGTTTGAGCTAGAGAAAAAAAGAGGTCATTTTTAAGCCTAAAAAGTAGTTATATCAGCCCAAATTATTTACGAATGGTATTTCAGTTGATTGATCGATTAGATTCATATTATGCATTGTTTTTCTATTATGCAGAGAACCAAGTTGGAAGAGGATGAGTTGGAGTCACTGTTTTCAAGCCTCAAAATTTGATGTGTCTGTGATTTCCTTTGAGATCAACACGAGTTGCGCGCTTTGTTTACTTCATAGATACATGGTTTTGTACAACTCAGAGTGATATTAACATGTACAGCTAGTTCAATATTTTAAAAACAAAAAAAAATCATACTATATGCTAACTAGTTTGTTAAAGTTGAGTTTCAACTGCTGGAACATCATTTCTCCTTGCATCCTACCTTCATCAACATCATCCACACGATTTGGCTTGTGCGCACGTATTGCATTTGTTTTTGTTCTTATGAGTTCTTATGGGCATACTCATGTCGGAAGGAATATTGTTTCGAGCAATGGAAGGAAACGATGTTGTCAATGCCTTAGCGATAGAGGAGCCACTTACAAGTAGGGAGCTGGCACTATATGGTTTACTTCAGGACAGGAAATAAGAAATTTTAGTCTTGGCAGAAGTAGTTGTGTGGCCTCCTTTCGTATTTTTTTTCGCGTTTTGTTCTTCAGGGAATGACCCAGAGTACACAAGCAGAGACGGCCTTTAACATTCTTATCTTGATATTGTGGAATTTTCAGCTCCCTGTTCTCAGATGATCATGTTACAACACCGTGTCACCATGTTGAATGAGAAACTAGGTTTTCTCCTATGTCCTGTGAGAAATTCTGGGAACAAGTCTGACTAAATCTAGATCATGGTTCAGAGTGGTCAAGGGTTACTCAAAATCAGGTAAATTGGGACTGTACTTCGCAATTTTGTTAACCCGAGGAGCAACTTTTTGGTGCCAAAGATTTTTCCAAAGAGTAGTCAAACCGGAAGTAGACACCTCATTATTCACATTATCACTGAATTCACGGTAGTTTAACGCAATAGAATATCCTGATTTGACTGAATAGACGCCGTTTGCGGTGAAATGCCAAATTAACATATCTTGCTTGTGCCTCGGTGCAAGATTAATACTCAAAATATAGTCAGCAACATGCGGCATAAAAGAGCAGTGAATGAGCTCCTTGTTCCACCTTCTTTCACCTGGCTGCATTAAATCTTTGACTGTCCAATTCATTACGATAAGTTGAGCTGAGTCTGTCACCTTAAAATTGTGAGCATTGGATATCCAAGGATCCTTCAAAACATTAATGTTCTCTCCACCGTAAACCTTTTAAAAAGAGCTATCTTCCATGCAAGATACTGTGCCAAATAGACGAGCATTATAACCTCTACTTGCCTCAATAAAAAGAGGTGTTTCGAAATATTTTGCTTTCAGGAGCTGAGCCAAAACAGAATCAGGTTGGTGTATGATACGCCAAGCTTGCTTCCCTAACATTGCTGAATTAAAGGCTCTTAGATTTTTAAATCCGAGCCCACCCATGGCTTTCGGTTTGCACAATCCTGACCAAGATTTTCAATGGATTTTCCGTGAGCCTTCATTCGCACCCTAGAAGAAACACCGAATAGCTGCTTCAATTTTATTTATCGTGCCAAAAGGAAGTAGGAAACAACTCATTGCAAAGGTTGGAATCGCTTGAATCATTGCTTTAATCATAATTTCCTTACCAGCTGTCAAAAGAATTTTTCATTCCAACCACCCAATTTCTTCCAAACTTTGTCCAAAAGGAAGGTAAAAATTTCTTTTTTCGATCTCCCAATTAGGTACGGTAGTCCAAGTACTTTACTCTCCCGTATTCTGAATAATATCTAATTGCTTGCATATGTCATCCGAAAGAGAAGATGCCACATTTTTTTGCAAAAAAGATGGAGGATTTGTTATAATTTACAGCCTGTCCCGAGAGCATCTCATAATCATCAAGTAGTTGTTTTATATTAGCACACGAGGTCAAATTTGCCTCCAGAAATAAAATGCTATTGTCTGCAAACAATAAATAATTGATAAGAACTTGTCTATTACCAAAAAAGACACTGTTTACTAAAGTCTCCTCTTGAGATTTACGCATCATTGCTGAAAAGCCTTCGGCACATATAATGAAAATAAAGGGAGACAAATGATCTCCTTGACGAATCCCTCTAGTGGGCCGAAGATCAGGGGATGGAGAACCATTTATGAGAACTCGGAAAGAAGTTGTAGTCAAACATTGCATAATAAGGGTCACTATCCGGTCGGGAAAGCCCATTGAGTTCACTATTTTTTCAACGAAAGGTCATCAATAAATTACAAAAAAAGTAGATTAGTTTTCAATATATTACAATTTGTAAAAAAATTATGTTTGCTATACTATAGTATTGTAATCATATTATTTGTCAAATCATATATAACATATTTTGCATTTTAATTATTATTTTAATCCTTAAAAAAACATGAAAAGAATTCAAAAAAATATGAAACAGACGTGTTGCACCATGTTGGAAACGTGTCGTGCCGTGTCGGATATTATTATTTTTTTAAATATTTATAAAACATGGCACTCCGTGTCCGACATGTGTCGGAGGCGTGTTCGACGTGTATCTTGACGGAAACGTATCACACGACACACGGCTATCATATCGGAGTGTCACATTTTCTTAGGACATTCGTAGCACAAGCCCTATATGGAGCCCTATCCCTAAAATGAAGATAAAAAATAGAGTTTATCGTAAATAGCTCCCAAAGCAGAGTCTATATCCCTATTTATTTTTAGGGATATGAACAGTGCATCCCTACTTGTGAGGGTGCACTATTCACGTTCCTAAACATATTTAATTATTAAAAATTATAGGATAAGGATAGGGATGCTGCTGGAGTGAAATAATAAATATTTAATGTGTATGAATGAGTTGTGAGGTAGAATAATAGTATTTGAAATTTTATAAGGATAATGATATGGACGTTGCTGTGGAGTATTTTGAATTGATATATTGTAAAATAGAAATATGTATTATTTTATATTATTTAGGGATAAAAAATGATGTATTTTGTGTGATTGCCTTTTGTTGAGAACTTTTTTTTTGAGGGTTAAAAAACTTTTCATTAATTCGGATCTGCCAAAGCAGCAGAGACAACATCAAAGGTGGGAAGAACCCCAGCTAGTCAAAGAGGCCACCGAGAGGCCATGTCTAAGCAAGTAAATGCTACCGGGACATTCCCTCACGCTTAACGAAAAGAAAATCGAATAGTAGAAAATAATAGAGATCTAAAAGACAATCGGATGCTAAATGACCAAATGCCGTTAAGTCAGTAAAAGGTTGCCGTCGTCGCCGAACACGGAGAAGACAATCGCTCTCAACAACCTAAGTCATGAACCCCAGCGTTATCGCTTCGCATCGCCGCCAGATAGATAGCACGCATCTCCAAAAAAGACGCCGCGATGCCCGGATCGAACCGATAGAAAAAAGCGCCGCCAACACTTTGTCCCGAGATGGTCCCGAAAAATAAGTCCAACACCGTAAGAATCTGCTGCGGATCGATGCATCCACGTTACACTTAAAGGTTCCTTCGTGGGAGGCTCCTATTTGAGAGGATGGGGGCCAAGATCTGCAACATGGAAAGCCGCTAGTCTTCTGCCGCATACTCTCGCGGATGCCAAGGACCGGGAACAAATGCTCCCACATAAACGGCGCGACCTCAAACACCGCGACCGCATCTCGCCTTCCCACGCGCTCCATATCAACCAACCGATAAGAGCCATCTCCTCTCGCCTCTTATCCTCCAAGAATCGCGATAAACATCTCCCTAAAGGAGGAAGCGCGAGATAATCAAGCACATGGGGTGTTGGGAAGCCTCGCCAAATTCTCCTAGCCATCTCACAATCGAATGTAACATGTCGTAGGTCTCCATTGTTTCCCCACACGCAAGGCAAATCCGTCTACCAAGAGAGCGACGAAATAAACCCCGCCTAATAGCCAAACAATCGTGCGTAGCATCGCCAAAGTGATGAATACGAGGTCAGCACTTTTAGACGCCAACACTCCGCCCCACAAGCCATCACCAGCGCGAGATCGTAGATCGCTGCCCGCAACGAAGGCCTATATACCGCAAAGCCTGAAAGTAACTCTGACTCGACCGTATAAACCCCTTTGGATCATAAAGCCAAATAAGTTTATCATCGTGACCCTCCGGGGCGGAGGTGTAGCCAGGATCGCATCGATTTCCACGGTTGAAATTGTTCCCGAATAAAGTCTCGCATTCCATCCTCTATGATCCAAAGAAAGAAGACAAGCAACCATGCTATCGGGATGTAAAGAATGACCTGAGTGCAAAAGTCTGGCTGATGGTGCCAAAGCGACCCAAGGATAGTCGAAAATAAAGATGGAATCTCCGCCTCCTACCCTCCAACGAAGCTTCCGATAACAAAAGATCGCGTCCGCTAAAATGCTGCGCCACATAAATGACGGCCGTTGGCCAGGAGTGGCCGACAGCACACCTTCCTCCGCATAATATTTAGCCTGAAGAACCTGAGCTGCCAAAGAAAATGGAGACGTGATCAAACGCCAAGCCTGCTTGGCCAGGAGCGCCAGATTAAAGCATTCCAAATCTCGAAACCCTAAGCCTCCCATCTTCTTCGGGAGACAGCACGTCTTCCAGTTCTTCCAATGAATCTTTCTCTTATCCTCCGTGTCTCCCCAAAAGAAAGCCCGAATATCCTTTTCCATATCCGAAATCAAAGTGGTTGGAATTTTAAAGCACTGCATTGGAAATATGGGTATGGATTGAACCGCTGACTTAATCAATACTTCTTTACCAGCCGGAGATAGAAGCTTGTCCTTCCAGCCCGACATCTTCTTCCACATCTTTTCCTTTAGATAGGAGAACACTTGTTTCTTGCTACGACCCGTAACAAAAGGCATGCCAAGATACTTTCCAGAATCACTACCCAAGGGAACTTGCAGAATATTAAAACCACCTCACGCCTTTCCTCGCTTACCATTCTACTAAAATAGAGGCCGATTATGAAAATTAATTGATCGCCGGATAATAAATCAGACTGTGGAAAAGGTCTAAAAGTAGCTCAACAAAGACCATCACTGCCCTCGAAAAAGAGAGCATAATGTCGTCCGCAAACAATAAATGGGAAATGCTCACCTCTTGTTGATAGCCGAATCAAGTCCCCTCAAACCTCTTACGTCACCGCTTCATTGATCAAGAAGTAAACCTTCCGCATGGATGAGGAAGAGAAAGGGTGACAGAGGATCCCCTTGACGAATTCCTCTGGAAGGTATAATATGGCGACTGGGTTTGCCATTGATTAGCACACGATATCTAACCGAAGTAATGCATCTACGTATGAGCCCAATCAACCCAGGAGGAAACTGCATGCGCTCCATAACATCCCACAGATACTGCCATTCCACTCGGTCAAAAGCCTTTGCCATGTCCAATTTAAGTGCACCGTGATTATGACAACCTGTCTCCCCCCCTTTAAGAGAATGGAATGCCTCAAACGCTATCATGGCATTGTCTGTGATGAGCCGCCCAGAGAGAAAAGCACTTTGGTTCCCAGAAATGACCTCCCCCATTATTGACTTCAACCGATTAACAATCACGCGGGAGATAAGCTTATAAATAGAATTACAAAGGGAAATAGGCCGAAACTCTGTCATGAGCGTGGGAGTTGTCACCTTGGAAGTAAACATATATATGTGTCATTCAGATTTGCCCAAATCCGCATCATTATTCAAAGACAAGAAGGACTATCTCGCAAAATATCCTGGCCAACGATACTCCAATATTTCTCGCATAAAAATAACATGCATACCATCCGCCCAGAGACTTCCTTCCCGGCAATCGCTTCAAAGCAACCATCACCTCCTTTTCCGTATATATCTCGTGACAATGCATCTTGGCGGGTCGGCGATTAACTCCGAGAACGCTAAATCTCCCAAATCAAGAATCTTCCCATTTGTTGAATAAATCTGCTGAAAGTAGCTAACACCACCACCTCTTCTAACCGCTCGGTGTATCATAGGCGACACCTACTCGCATCGTGCAAAAATATGTATGGTGTTCCTCTTTCTTCTCGCAGATGCCTTATGATGAAAGTATGTTGTGTTACGATCCATGAGAGTCAACCAATCACTTCGTCCACGCTGACTCCAATACTCTTCATCCAATGTATGCCAATGATCTAATTGCGCCAAAAGCTCTGACTCTCGAATCGACGAATATTGTTCGATTCCCGCAATAAACGAAGACTCTCCTCCTTTGTGTAATCTGCTTCCGTATATGCCCATGCTTTTTCGAACTCCACCGCCTCAACTCCCTCGTGCTCGAGTGATATGCGATATAAGAGTTTGGGGTGAATGAACAATACCGCCGCCAAGAAGCCGTAAGACGCCTCAAACTCCGGATCCTTTACCCAATGATAGGGTCAAACCGAGGATATGTTCCCACTTCACGGCATTGCGCCGAAAGGACTAATCGATGTAATCAAAATCGGCACATGATCCGAAAGTCTTTGTAGATAAATGGTATACCGAATGCCGGGGAATAGAGATTTCCATCCAACATTAGACACACCCCTATCCAATCGGACCACGATAATGGAACCATCCATCCGCTTACACCACGTAAAAAGCGGCTCTACAAAGCCTAAATCCATCAATTCACAATCGATAAAGCTCACTGGAAGGCCGACATCCGGGAAAACGGCCGAGGTTCGCCCATCCTGCCCGCTTCCCACCAAAATCTCATTAAAGTCCCCGCTACTAACCAAGGCAAATTCGCAGCGAGTCATGCAGATGCCTTAACAGATCCCAAGAATGTCGCTTTATCACTCACCACCGGATTACCATAAAATCCTGTGAACCGCCACCTTATCGAATCAGTTCCAGAATAATAGCATCGATATGTCCCGCGCATTAAATGTAGTAATAAACGCTGCGTCATTATTCCGTAGTAAAGCTAAGCCGCCGCTTCCCACACTACCCACAACTAACGCATTTGTAAAGCCCAAAGAACAACGCACCAATTCAAAACGAGATTTATTTAATTTTGTTTCTGACAAAAATAATAAAGAAGGAGAAAATTTATTTACAAGAGCCTTAAGATCCTTGACTGCCCGGGGATGGCCCAGTCCCCGGCAGTTCCAACATAAGAAACTCATTGGTCCTGGCGGGCCTGCACAGCAGACTCCGCCAAAAATGTAGTCACACACGCTTTCTTCGCCTGTCTCTCCCCATCCTCGTCCGGATCAATATTCTGTCTCTTGTCTCCAATTCTTGGCCCAATAAGCAAAGGACCCGCCCTTCCTCTGTTACGGATAAACCTCTTCCAATGAGTCACTCGCATACGAGGAACCGGAGCTGCCAAAGGTGATGGGACTGACCTGAATACGAAGCCCGGCGATACCACCCATTCTCCCAACACCGCGTGATCCCTCGATTCCCACCATTTCCTCCACATTTGTTGGTGAAACGCCTTCATCGATGGTGTAAACTTCCTTAGATGCTCCATATTTGAAGAAGGAGACGCAAATTTCTAAAAAGGAACCAAAGCCAAAGCATCATCCCTGAAACATTTTGAGTGCATTATTTCCGCCTCAACAACCTCTCTAGCCCTCCTTCATTTTCTCGCCCACGACCACCACCGCCAACAAATTCAAGCTCGAGTCGTGCCCAACCAAGAAACAAATAAGGTAGCTTTAGTTTCTCGGACTCAGATATTCACGTGTCTAGTAGGACAAAAATTGAGAGTATGTGTTAACAATCCACAATTGAAACATAAATGGGGCAAATGCTCATATTGAACCATTGTAGTCACCGGAGTGCCGTCTATATTCAGCTTGAAGAACGCAAGGAGTGGAACACGTGCATCAAACATCCAACCGCAATCGTAAAAACGTAACTTAGTTACTTTATCCTCTCGAATTTCACATGCGTAACAATTAGGTAACCCACCTAAAATGCTTCGCCTCTTGAATTAACACAATGGTGAGTTTTTAAACCCTTAAGATGGATCCAAAGGGTGATACAAAAAAAAATCCTCATGAAATTCCCACCCATCAACCCAAGGACGTAAGACCATGAGGATGTTGTCATAACTCCATGGTGCTTCAATCAAAACCCGAGTGACATCACTCGCAGAAGGGAGAATAAACTGAAAAACGTTGCGGTTTAATCGAATTACCGTGGGATCACACTTCCAGGGCCTTAGAAACGCAGCTTTCAGACCTCTGACGTCGACTTCCTTCGTAGCACATGATAGACTGCAACCGAGAAGGCTTCGGTGCTTGATGGCGCTAGCTTCCTGATCTGTGTGCGTGATTATGGTTGAAGCCGCCTGCTCTGCTAGAGTCAAGGTGAGAGTCTTCAGCAGGTCTTCCAGATTGCCGGAATCCATGGCCACAGTGGATGGCCGGAGAACGCTCCACAAGGAGGATGAGTCGCCGGCTGGGGGTAGGGTTTCTCCAACGCTGGGAGAGTTCACTGCTTTGGTATCTAAGTGGTGAATCATGCTACAATTTTTCTTTATTTATAGATTTAGGTATAATGAAAAATAAATTTGTTTTGTTTCAGATTTAGTTTTTTTTTTTTTTTTTTTTTTTTTTTTTTTTTGGCTGGATAGCTTTTTATTGTCTGGACTGTAGGTGCTCGCCAACCCTAATTGAGCGCCGTTATAAAATGTCCCCACATTACCTAAAGTGGCTAATTATTTTTCACTCCCGCCCTGTACTTCCGGCCGACTCCTCCCCTCTCCTCCGATCCTTCGAATTCAACGATCTTTTCTTGCAAACACCAACTTAGTACAAACATAAAAGAGACTGATTCAGCTCAATCACAAAACGTCATCTGCTTTATCTCTCTTAATTATAAGAAAGCTCGGCGATTCATCCATTTTTGCCTTGCTTTTTTCTTTTCTAGTTTTTGTTCACTTCAAAATTCAGAGGAGCCAGACAACTATTTCTAGTTGAATTCATTTGTAATTGTTGTTGATTTATAATTGAAGATTCATTGTTGTACAAGCTTTATTGATTTCTCAGTCTGTTTGGTTGCTTTTTAATCAGGATCTTTGTAATATTTCATGCGAAAGTCTACTTAATAATTTATTAATGAATAATTAGGGTTAGGTTTTCAGGATTTGTACTATTTTCCGATTGTTTTCTGTGTGATGGAGACTCAGAATTCGCGTAGAATTTTGGATAGATCTCGAGACCCAGGGCTGAAGAAACGAAGACTAGCTGAAGACCCGACCTTGTCACTGGATCGAACCTCCAATGGTCGGACCACGTTTATGCCACAGCGTCCTGCAACTTCCGGCTTAACCAGCTCAAGAAGGTTGAGTGGAGATTCCGAGAGGAGCGATCCTGTGCGTGGTCTACATCCGCAGTTACAGAACCAGCATCTGGAAATTTTGGATGAGTACAAGACAGCTTTAGGGGAGCTCACGTTTAATTCAAAACCTATCATCACCAATTTGACTATTATTGCCGGTGAAAATCTTGATGCTGCCAAGGCCATTGCTGCCATCGTGTCTTCCCACATCCTTGAGGTGATTCAAGCTTTTGCTATATGCGCATTCTCATCCCCGCATAGTTACCTCAATTGTAATGGAATTTCTCACAAAGAGGGAGTTGTGATGCGATTTAACATTCTTTTTATTCTTTCAGTCTCTAGATGCAGTTAAAATATTGGTATAGGTACTATGTTTCTATTTAACGTTTTAACTAGGGTAAGAAAAGGGCTTTGTGCATTGTCTATTGGTTTTCACTTTGTAACTATATTGCAATGAGATAATGGTGTTATGCTGCTTTCCTTGCAAATTTTCAACAATCCTTCAATTTTCCATTCTGTTCAGCATATTCTTTCTGAGCTTTTAAATTCAATTGCCAGTGTTACGACGGTCAATCAACTGTAAATTCATTGGTTTTAGTATAAGCATTGTATAGTCGTGGCAAAGCTGTTGCATTTACAACGATGTATGGTGTGGTATTGTGGTTGACAAATGAAAAATAGTTTGCAATTAAATAACGCATACTATGTTTTGACCTTTGTGCTTCAGGCAATGATTATTCTAATGCTTAATGGTGGTATTGTAAGCATCGTTTTCATTACTGTACACTATTGAAGATATTTAGTTTGTACCGAGGAAAGGATCATGCGTATATAATTTTACATGCATTCGCTGTTTTCATTCTATGATTTACTCTGTTGTATCACAATTTATTACTACGTGTCTTTGAAATGCCTCTGCGTCTGCAACCCGTTGGTGTTTGTTTCTGGGTTTTCTATGTAAGACTTGACTTATGGTGGGAACTCCATTGTCAATAGGAGCCCGGAGATTTGGATGACTTGAATTACTTATTACTCTTTCTGCTCTTCAACTTGATTTGAAGAACTATGTGACCTACTTTGTAATCTTCATAAAGATGGAGTTTGTAATGTGCACTATTATTTTTAGTGCTATTTTGGAAATAATTTTAGTTTTATTCTGTTCAACTGAGCTCTTACTTGCAACGGACGTTGTTAATGATGATTGTCTTCCCTGCTGTAGGAATACACTATATCCTGTACCGTTCCTTCTAACTGTACTGGAAGATGATGCACATAACTTGTCATATGCCTTGTTTCTACATTTATAGAGGATCTTTCACATAGCTCTTATTTTCAGATAATCAAGTGACAGTTTGTTTAATGTTGTTTTTCTAAGCCTCATTAGTATGCAATTAGTTTGTTTTTCACTGAAAAATTCTTACAGTAGCAGCACTCATGAAGATCCCTTTTATAAGTTTGCCCTTCAATTCGATGAAAAAAGAGTTGCTACAACTATCCTAAACATGTTCAGCTTCCTCCCTTTGCTTGCATATTTAAGTGTTATTCCATATTGATTTTGTTTATCTACTCACTATATGAATGATAGTTATAGTGCTGGGATTGTTTGATTCTAATTGTGTAGGTCCACTAACACAACCAAGTATATTTTGTTTGATGGTCATAACCGATTGTCGCCTGTTGCAGCTTTGTAGAGTTGTGCGTTTTTTTTTTGTTTTCTGACTACTTGATCTCTACAGGTTCCTAGTGAGCAGAAATTACCATCCCTTTATCTTCTGGATAGTATTGTGAAGAATATTGGGAAAGATTACATCAAATACTTTGGTTTCAAGCTGCCAGAGGTGAGAATATTATGACCTTATAGATATACACATATGCACCTTCCTTCATTATTTTAAGCAATCCTTTGTTGCCTCTGATATATTTGAAGTTAATATGACATTGAGAAGGCCGGCAAAGGTTGACACGTGTAACAACTAACAACTCAGCTGCCTTTAAATTTCTGCTTCCATTGCATGGAGTGTTTATCTAATTGATCTACTGATTTCCATTCCTTTGTCTTTTCTATTTTAGGTTTTCTGCAAGGCTTATAGACAAGTTGATCCATCCATACATAACAGCATGAGGCACTTGTTTGGAACCTGGAAAGGAGTCTTCCCTCCCCAGCCGCTTCAAGCAATTGAGAAAGAACTCGGCTTTGCAGCTGCTGTCAACAAGTTGCCTTCAGGGACAACAGCTCGACTTGATACTCCTGCTTCCCGTCCTGCACATAGCATTCATGTGAATCCCAAATATCTGGAGGCTCAGCAACGTCTCCAACATTCTAGCAAGGTAAGGTATCTGGACCGGTAAATTTGGTTGGTCTTGTTTGTAGTTTTGGTTGTATAGATGCAGTACCTATTATACTTTTTCACTTGCAGAGTAATCAGCATACTCAAAGAGAGGGAAATGAGGTTTCTCGCACAAAAAGCATCACTGCACCATTTGGAGAGAATGGATATGATTCTGACATCTCAAAGCAAATTGATGAACAATTTTCTGGAAATGTTCGAGAACAGTCTCCACGCAAAGAAATGGATTTGATGGAAAGCATGGAATACAAAATCCCCTCAACAAAAAAAGACCGCCCAACCATGACTTCTCCAGTCATAGCACCATTCCTATGACTGGCAGCTGGAAGAACTCTGATGAAGAAGAATACACGTGGGATGATTTGAACCCAAGAGTTGGTGATCACGACCATGCAGCATCCGCTGCCAGAGATCACTGGTCTCTTGATGATTGCGAAAAAAGGGTATGTTCTAACAAGTAAAACAGCTTTTGAGAGTAGAATTCATTGTTCCCCTTTTCACGCTCCCTTCTCTAGACATCTTCTGACCTTTTTTTTTGGATTAGTATAGTTTTGTTAGTTTAACGATTGAGCAGGTTTTTATATTCAAAATTTTGTACCTAAAGAACCATAGACAAAAGTTATTTTTGCCCCACATAGATGTAAGGTTCCAAACACATGCCGCTATATTGTAATTATTTGAATGTTTTCTTGCAGAGTGAAGCTTCAGGTGATTCTTTATCTACGGATACAGAAATGAAAGACCAGGCAGTGATTGGGAGTCGGGGGTCATCTCTATGGTCCGAGGAACCGCCCCTTCCGGAGAGGATTAGATCTTTTGCTGGTAGAACTATCCCTGGTCTCTCTGAAACTAATAAAGTCTTTGGTGAGGGATTGTCAACTTCTTATACCGCTAATGGCAGGACGTCTTTTCAGTCTAAGGTAGCTCCTGCTAGTATTGGTTCTTCAGTATACGGGTCCTCTAAAAGCCTTACGTCGCGGCCCACTGTCACCGTAGCAGCACAGAAGGAGGAGGCTTTTCTTGAAGTTGCATCCCCTTCTGCACAATCTCTGCTGTATACTCGGGATTCAGCATCTCCCACCGTCCATTCTGTGCCCCTCCATACTACTCAGCAAGATGAACAACAGTCAAGGAATCGTGCAGAGTCTAGATCGTCCCAATTTTCAGGATCTCATAACATTGATCCTCGTACTAAGTTTGGTCAGGAATCATCTGGAAATATCCATCTTCTTAACCAGAGAGTGCAGTCCCGCAACACACATAGTTCATTGTCTGCAAAACCTTCTCAGTTAAAGCAACATACTTCTGTTGCTCAGCAACCAGAGTATGAGCCCTTATCGTCTGATTTGTCTCACCAAGTCCAGAAGCCATTTTCACGTGCATTAACCTCAACAAGTTCATTGCCTAAAGATCCAAATCCTCTTCCTTTGACATCTTCTGGACAACTAAGCTCCAATAGTTTGTTGACTGCTGTTAACGGGATTCTAAACAGTCACTCTGTTGCTTTGACATCACAAAGCAGTACAGTACCTCTGTTTCCTAGTGGCCCTCAGACTCAACCAGTGGAGTCCTCGCTTCTTTCTAATAGGAGTTTTGACAAGCATCTGTTGCCTACTGACAACTCGGTCACCACCAATCCTTCAAGCAGCAAATTAGTAGAGTCTGGAAACGTTACCAATACCAACACGCCTGTTTCAAGTCTGCTGAGTTCCTTGGTTGCAAAGGGATTAATATCTGCCGGCAACACAAAGTCAACACCGGATACGTCTTATAAACCCGCCCAACCTCAGAACCACAGTCCTGAACTTTCTAGATCTGGTTCCAGTCAAGCTCCTATTCCTCTAGTCTCGTTACCTATTTCTGCCCCATCTTCTGCCAAATCTGTTCCCACATCAACTGAGTTGTCTTCAGTTCAACAGGCTGATGACAAGAGAAGTCACATTGGTTTTGAGTTCAAGGGCAATGTACTTCGGGTGCTGCATCCTGCTGTTATTAGCAGTCTTTTTGATGATTTTCCACTCAAATGTGGAGTATGTGACGGGCGGGTAAAAAATCAAGATCAGGTTGCCCGTCATTTGGAATGGCATGCTTTGAGAAACCGAGAAAGCAACTCCAAGAAAGCTTCTCGAGTGTGGTATGCAGATTCCATCAGTATGTTAGCAGCAAATGCTGGTAATATGTCTGTAGATGAACTGTTAGGTCTTGAGGAAGTTCCTGAATGTACAGAGCCGATGGTTCCTGCAGATGAAAGTCAATGCTTATGCATATTGTGTGGTGAGATTTTTGAAGATTTTTACGATAAAGGATTGGACCAATGGATGTTCAAGGGGGCAGTTTATGCTAAGGTACCCTGTTTTGATGCTACATCCAGAAATCAAAGTGAGGTTGTGGGTGAAGATTCCATTGTCCATGACAAGTGTATCAGCCAGCAAGTTTGATGCTCGGTTTCCTTGACGTTGAACGTGTAAGTTCCTAACACATTCCAATTGTTAAATGCCTGTCTTTACGGACGGTTTTAATGGGGGTTTGGGATGAGTGAATAATATATTATCGTGGTGCTGTTTTTGCAGTTAAGAGAATATTCCCAAGTTTTGTGAAATGGGAATCATCAACAAGTCATGAGTGGTGTGTATTTGTACACAAGCCAAATAGAGATTGTTGTTGTATCTGGCAATGGTGCCCTGTGTTGTAGTATATCTTTATCTACAAGGTTCTCATTTGATTCACCAGCATCTGGACTTCCTCTTTTTTTTTTTTTTTTTTTTTGTTTTTTGCGATATCTAATTACAAAGATATATACAAAACGACGGCAGGAATTGAGCATCATCCATGTGTGAGTGTAAGATTGTTGAAGCAGCTGCTGTGTTGCTCACATAAAATTATAGTTATCCCAGGGAAAAAGATCCCCTCCCATGCACGTAACGGGTACAAAAAAAACCTACAAAACGACATGGTTTTATATGTAAACTAAAAGCAAACCGACGTCGTTTTATGTGTTTTTACACTCGACCGCCGTCAGATTGGAGGGGATCAAGATCTGTTAGCCCAGCACTTTGAAAAGAAAGCATCCAGTTGCTTTTAACATTACATGTATCTCCTGTTGTATCTTAAATTATCACTACTAAATTGATTGGCGCCTATTTTATTTCTATTTCTTCTTTTGCTGTGTGCGATGATGACTGTTTATGTACAGTGATTTAACTCCCTCCCCCAAAAAATTTTTTTGTATTTTTACTTTTATTTTTATTTTAGAACGGTGTTGTCTACTTTGATGTCAGTTTCGAACGGTGTTTATTACTCTCTCTGTTGTGGATACAGAACATATTTCAATACAAAATTTATTGCACTTTTCTCTTTTTGGCCAATGTTTTTATTTTTTTCATATACTGTCATAAATGCATTAGTATTATTTACTCATTTTTCATTGGTCTTTATTTAATCAAAATCAAATTAATCACCATTTGTTTGTATCTATTCTAGTAAGCGTGTACTCGGTTTTAACCATTTTAAAACCAAACCATTTTTTACTGCTTTCAAAATTTACAAACCAAAACCGAATCATAAAGGTAAGAAAAACCATTTTATCCGATTCGGTTTGAATCGACTTTGCTATTCTGATTTTTCCGGTTTTCAGTCCTCATTTTTTTTTCACAAATAATTCACTGAAATGACATTATCACGGTTCAACGAATTCATGTCATTATTCATACGACAATCATACAAGATTCTCATTCTCCATCTATCATACACCATAACTCGAATGTCACGGGGTCCTCTCTCTCTCTATATATATGTGTGTGTGTGTGCACAACATTATATTAACATATTTTTCAGTTAAGATGATCATATAAAAGCTACGTATAAAGCTGCTTTTATTTTATCTTCATCATGCGGTCTATTAGGATATGTATCAAACTACGTGTGTGAGGTAGTTGATTAATGTATTAATAGATCATGGACTTAGATATTAGTTATTATTTACATATAATGATAATTGAAGGGGGCCGACAAAAAGTCGGTTCACTGTGGTGATCAGTTCTCACAATATATATATATATATATCCGGTTCCGGTTTGGTCCGGTTTTATATATCCGATTCTGGTTTGGTTTTATAATACAAAATCAACCAAAACCACTGGCATTTACGATTTTGGGCCACTTTTGGTTTAGTTTTAGGTTTTTGTTCACCCCTCTATTCCCCTCCATACCTATTTAATTGATGCATTTATAAAAAAAACTAGGGGAAGTGGTTTAAAAAAACAAATAAGAGGGGAAAAATAGAAATCAGGACAGTAAAAATACAAATTGGGTGATAAGGATAATTCTATTATTAGTTACTCCAAATCCATTGTTCAGTACAGCGGAATTGACTTCAAATCCACTATTCCACTGTTTCGTTGTTTTTAACAAAAATGGCCTTGAAATGATATCCAAAAAATATCAAATTGGATGTCTAAATAAAGAAAACGAAAAATATGGTGAAAAAATTAAAACCTTTTGACATTCAGATCAAAAGATATATTCATTATTGTAATTAAATAGGAGAAAATTTAAATTATAGTGGAATAAACACTTGTCCTTTTAACCCAATAAAAAATTTCACTGTCATGTTTGCATATTTCTACTTTCAAATTGTCTATTTTAACAATAAACCCAAAAATTATGGAGTTGCGTTATGTTAATATTTTGACTGCAACACTAAAATGATTTGGATTTTTTTCATATAATTAGATGGTTGACTTTTATCAGCACCACATTTTATCATCATGTGTATTCTTTTACTTTTGACACTATATTATGAATGTCAAAACCCAACGTCACTAGTGTGACGTTACTCATTAATGAATTCCCAACCTCAATGGGTAATTCTTACCTAGTCACTCCATTTGCACCGTAGATACACGTGGATGACTCTGGATCACACAGTTTGAATTTGAGTTGAAACTGTGTGGTCCAGATTCATCCACATGTTTTACTCCTCAAATTGACCCATAGAAGAACTTCCCAACTTCGATAGATCTGACGTTACTAATTAATTACATTTCATCAGTGCCGTTACTTTTTAAAAATAACGTCAATATATCTATTGTTGGTCATTTGTGACACCTCCATAACTATAAACGTTTTTAAAAAGTATTTCGATAGATCTACCGCTGGTTATAATTACTTCAATAGATCTACCGTTGGTTATTAGTGAAATTTCTTTAACTATAAATGTCACTACCACCGACTTCTATAACTATAAACACCATTGACGTTATTTTGACGAAAAATAACCGTAGTGCCCAACATGATTTTTGGAGTGCTTAAAGTAAAATAACCGTAGTCTCCAAGGTAATTTTTGAATCGCCAAGAATCATATGGTGTCAAGTAAAAGATATGGTGTGGTTAGAAGTCATCCTATAATTAATGCAATTTTTTATTCCCAAAATAAATAGATTTAAGACAATATATAAAAGCATATAATGTGATAGATAAATCTTACTCCCTGTCACAGAATAAAAAACATTGTATAATGTGAAAGAGATTTAATAAAAATGTATTATATGAAATCACGTAAAATAAATGATTATAATAATGCCATAAAATCATTGAGAAATAAAATTGATTTGATTCCCCCGAAAAAAGAAATTGATTTGATAAGAGTCGTAAGACAAAAAAAAAAAAAAGTAAATATTAAAAAAAAGGTTTGGTGATAAACACGAACGTGATATAGTCAAAAATAAAAAATAAAAAATTTCATAGGGACGACGAAAAACGAGCGTGATAGTCAAGAAAAAGAATTTAAAAAAAAAAAAAGGAAAAACCTAGAAAAAGAAAAGTAACGGACAAGAAACTAAACAAGGCCGACGCGACGAAATCGAGGGTTCCTTCCAGCCACTACTCTCTCGTACCTATTTATAAAACTCCAATACCGGCTGCTCGCCCCCGCCGCCTGTTTTATTATTTACATTTAGTACTATAAAACTGATTCATCCTCTATTCACCTTTTTCTTTCTCCTCTATCACCTCTCTTCAACCATGTCTAGCTACCGTGGAAAATACGCTGGTAATTCTCTTTGCTTCACCTCGTTCGTTTCATATTCTTCAGTTTATATATTTTTGGATTATTCTTTGCTTTTTAATCACATGTCTTGCCGTCTTCATGTGATCGATTTATGGATATTCTTTTTTTTTTGTTTTTGTTAGATCCGTTGTTTTTAAATCTCAATTTTTTTTTTTTTTTATTTATACGGCGGAGACTACTTGATAGGGATGATCCGAATATTTCTACTTAGATTTGATTTGTTTCCGAGTATTCCAAATCCTATGATCGGCTTTTTTTTATTTGATTTTTTTTGTTTTTTTTTTGGGAATCGACTTAATTCTGTAGAAGATCAAGATCAAGGAGCATCCGTTTTCCTGCTTTTGAATTTTGATGGAAGTTGCTAGTATCGTTCTCCTTTTTTCTTGGGTTGGGATTTTGTGTGCTCTCCTCCTTCATTCTGGTTTGTGATGATGTTTGATGAATTGATTCGTCCGGAATTTTCTTCCCTATTCGTTGTTGTGGTATGCATAAATAAACAAATCAATTCTCGCACCAATTATTTGCATCACATCAGACAATTTTTGTAAGGCTAAGACACCAAATAGAACAAAGTCAAAATAAAAACAGAATGCTAGGAGAGTTACCTTGGCTTGTTTGATCTACTGAAGATCTATGTCCTTTTTTTTTTTTTTTATTAGACTCCTTGATGGTGGCGTGTAGTAAAACATTTGTGTGACCGTGTTACTCTAGAACAAATTAATACTGTGCACTCGTCGACCAAGTTCCAGAAGTTCCAAAAAAGATGTTTTCTTAAACGTTGTAGAGAAATTTTATCTTAAACAGTTTATCCGATCTGATTGAAGTTTTTGTGTTTTTGCTTGGCTTTCAAACTTGAATAACTTTGTAATCGTTAAGGTTGTCCGTAAATTTGTTTGCCTTCTTTTTGTCTTTTAAATGTGGTATAAACCTTGATGTTGCTTGTAGATGAGCCTTCTTTTTGTCTTTTAAATGTGTTATAAACCATGATGTTGCTTGTAGATGAGCTCATTGCAAACGCGGCATACATTGGCAACCCTGGCAAGGGTATTCTTGCTGCTGATGAGTCTACTGGTACAATTGGCAAGCGTCTATCTAGCATTAACGTCGAAAATGTGGAGACAAACAGGAGGGCCCTTCGTGAACTTCTGTTCACCACTCCTGGAGCCTTGCAATACATCAGTGGTGTCATCCTCTTTGAGGAAACTCTCTATCAAAACTCTGCTGCAGGTTTCTATTATACTCTACAATTACTCGTTTCTTGTAATTTATCGACCCTTCCTTACCCAGTAACTTGTAATGCGATTATTTTCTTTGAATTTTGCAGGTAAGCCATTCGTAGACATTCTCAAGGAGGGTGGAGTTTTGCCAGGAATTAAGGTTGACAAGGGAACTGTTGAGCTTCCTGGGACTAATGGTGAAACCACCACCCAGGGTCTTGACGGTCTTGCTGAGCGGTGCCAGAAATATTATGCTGCTGGTGCGAGGTTTGCCAAGTGGAGGGCTGTTCTCAAGATTGGCTCCAACGAACCTTCTCAACTGGCTATCAATGACAATGCAAATGGCTTAGCCCGTTACGCAATCATCTGCCAACAGAACGGGCTTGTCCCAATTGTTGAGCCTGAGATTCTTGTTGATGGATCGCATGACATTGCAAAGTGTGCCGATGTAACAGAGCGTGTTCTTGCTGCAGTTTACAAGGCATTAAATGACCACCATGTTCTTCTTGAGGGCACTCTGTTGAAGCCCAACATGGTGACACCTGGGTCTGATTCCCCCAAAGTTGCACCTGAAGTGATTGCTGAGCACACTGTTCGCGCGTTACAGCGCACCATGCCTGCTGCAGTTCCTGCTGTGGTCTTCCTGTCAGGTGGGCAGAGTGAAGAAGAGGCTACCGTTAACCTGAATGCGATGAACAAACTGCAGACCAAAAAGCCATGGGCACTTTCCTTCTCATTCGGACGTGCTCTTCAGCAGAGTACACTCAAGGCTTGGGCTGGAAAGGAAGAGAATATTGAGAAGGCTCAGACGGCGTTTCTGGCAAGGTGCAAAGCCAACTCTGAGGCAACCCTTGGGAAGTATGAAGGTGGTGCTCTAGGTGAAGGTGCTTCTGAGAGCCTTCATGTGAAGGACTACAAGTACTAGAGATTATGAATTGTTTCTTTTTTTTTTGGGGGCTTGGTTTAGAAATTGTCGTCGTTTGTTAGAAGTTTTGGCATCAGGATGCTACTTGGTTTTTATTTTATCATTTGTGTGACTTAATTAGTGTGTTGAGGTTTTGTTTTGCTGCAATCTATTTGACCTGACAAATAAGTAGAAATGAATTGAGCATTATTATGGTCTAAAATGAGATGCATAGCATTCATTGACTAGGGGTGGTTTGGGTAATGACTAATGAGGGTAATGGTTTTTGTCCTTTTCCTTAACTGAATAGGTTTACACAACCTAAAGTTGGTTTTGTCCTTGTCATAGAGAAAATTGATTTGAGGTGCTCTGTTCTCTCTTTTGTCCTTGTCAATCTGAAGAACAATAGCATCGTGATTTTGAGTCCTAAGCCGTGTGATTCTCCTGATTGGAATGAGTCTTTTCTCTTTCTTTTTTTAAAAGGGAATTTTGGTTGGAGTATTGGTAAAGGGGATAAGGCCTCTCTCTCTATTTGGTTTGAAATGGTCGGGCCTTTCTAACCTTGATTGATAGAGAGTTTGGCTTCACCATCCATTCATTAAAATCATTGTTTCTTTCATTCTTTCTCGCCGACGAGTTTTATTAGTAGATGGTAACGAATCACGATCAATAACTTTAGTATCTCCAACATATTACAATATGTATAATGTGTCACTATTAAACATTATTTGATATTCAAAAAAAAACAAAAAACTTATAAATAGTAACACAAGGCCAATGCAACGCAAAAGCCCAAGAGTCTTCCCAATAAAACAAGCCGGCACACAAACAAACCCAACCCAAGAAGAAAACCATTTTATTGCTCTGCAAAAGCATTTATTCGAGCAATGAAGCATAGAAACCGAACACGTCGACCATTTCATTGCGCTCTTATTAATAGTAGTAGTAGGAAAATGGAATTTGGATGGAGAATTGGTAAAGGGGATAAGGCCTCTCTTTCTATTTGGTTTGATAAATGGTCGGGCCTTTTCTAACTCGATTGATAGAAAGTTTGGGCACCATCCATTCGTTAAGTTTGGTTTTGCTTGTCTTTTTTTCTTTCTCAAAAACGAGTCTCATTAGAGATTAACGTGAATCGATGATCAATTGAACTTTAGTATCTTCAACATATTACAATATGTATAATGTGTCACTATTAATGTCATCTTATTATTGGTTGCAAAATAATTAAAATAAAATAGATAATGATGTTTTTATCCCCCATATCCTTTCTTCTTGTCTAGCTCTCTGAATTAGGACCATACCTTTTATAATGTAATTTTTTATCTATAACTATATATTTTTGTTACTCTATTACAAATTTAATTGGGACACATTGTTGGAACATTAATCAGCACGGATTGTTAAATGATAAAATAGTACTACTTCCGTCCTAATATATTATATTTTTTCAAAGGTTTTCTAATAATTAAAAAATGGTTGAATGGCATTAATATTATACAAAAAAAATTAAGATATATATCCATTAATTATCATTGATGCGATGTTTGTAAATAATGAGAAGTGGTTGGATGATGATCAATTAAGATTAAGATGGAGAATTTTTTTAATAAATCTTTTACTCATATTATAAAAACACTCTATTATGAGACAAAAAATGTAAATAAAAAGTAACTATATTATAGGAATATATAAAGATGCTGCTTCCTTTGCTCTATTTGCAGTTATGTTATACTACCTCCGGTCCAAAATATAAGTTATTCTAAGAGTTTTCACACATATTAAGAAATTGGTTAAATGTCATTAATTTGAAGGTTAATGTCTAAAATACCCCTTGACTATCATTACTGCAATAGTTGTTAAGTAGTGAAAAGTTGTTGGATTCATAATAAATTAGGGGTAAGATAGATAAAGGAGCAATAAATGTTGTATTGGTATTGTAGAATGACTTATATTGTGGGGAAAGTAGAAAATGTAGGATGACTTATATTTTGAACCGGAGGTAGAATGACAAATTCAACTTGATGTTCCATGAAAAAACTTGAGCACATTTCCCACATTGAAAACACTATTTGAAATTAAACTTATACCCACAAAAAAAAAAAAAAAAAAAAAAAAAAAAAAAAAAACCCTTATGAAACACTCGATGTTCCATGAAACACTAACCAAGACGACGAGGAAAAAACAAATCTTTAGTCTGAAAAACATGAAACAAACGACGGATGGTTGTTGCCCTGCGAATTAACATAGAGCAATTGTTGAACCACCAACTATACAAATAGAAATCGCAACTCAACATCGAATCTAGGAAGAACACAAATCCTAAAATGAATTTTATTGAAAACTAGAAAAGAACAAGCTTTTTAACTCATTATTACGATCATTATGGACTTTCATCTGTTTTGAAACTACCACTCCATTTTGAAAAACACGCACATAAACTATCTTTTATGTCTACCAGACAAGCCCCGATTTGCGCCACGAATAGTGGAGTGTTATGACCACGCTTTTACAACTAATTCAGGAGGAGGAAAAATATGAATTCTAAAGTCCAGGGTTAATTAGAACTCTTATATAGACTATAAGAACTTCAAGCAAATTATGATTTTTTTTTTTTTTTTTAGGGTAAATTATGATTTTATGTATGGACAATTCCTCGATATCTTGTTCATTTTCGCAACAAGAAAAACATCTCTGAATAGGGTTTCAGCACCATGGCAAACGGAGGCAGATCTACCTTAACAACAATGGGGTCCACAGACCCCACTAAAAATAACAATACCCTATATTTTACCTATAGAAAAATGTTTCGGACCACGGGTAAAAAATTATTTACTTTGTTAAATATTTACGGACCCCGTTAAACAAAATTTCTGGATTCGCCATTGATACCAAATGTGTCCGAAGAAGAAGAGCAAAGCAAATGAAGCATGTCCAAAACTAAACCAACCCCTTGGACTGCTACGAAAAACACCGTCGGATTACAATGTAGCACGATACTCCCGGGAACAGATCCACTAGAGACGGGATGGGGCCTATAGCTCAGAGGATTAGAGCACTTGGCTACGAACCGTGTTGTCGGGTTTCAATCCTCCTCGCCATAACCGCCCAAATGGAAAACATGTTTCCCTCTGGGGGTAGAATGATGGGGATAGCAAACCAAAAGACTTGAGTGTGGGTCTTATTATAGAAAAGAGAAAAGAAACTTTTATTTTTCTAAAATACACTTTTACATTTAAAGGTTTTATATAAAAGTTTGTGATTTCACGGTTGTTGTTGTTGTTGATGTTGTTGTTGTTGTTGTTGTTGTTATTATTATTATTATTATTTTAACAGCAAATGATATTATTCTTAAGGGGTCTAACAAGGCGATAGAAGTCCAAAGTTACTCAATTACAAACGTTCACATCATCTTAAGAAACAAGCCGACCAAGCCAAAACCAAAGTGGAACGAAAATGAAAAAATTAACGTCAATCAGCTACACAATGACTAAACTATGCTAAAAGAGAGCGAACCGGTCTTTCAAGTTGTCCAATCGATAGTGATAGTATTTGTTTTAGCGGTGATCCAGGCGAAGCTTTTATTTTGAATTTTCCCAATCAACATGTCCACATTGAGATCTTTTGAATTAAATAAAATTTGATTCCTACCCATCCGGATAGACCAAATAGCAACTCTTTTTAACGGCATCTATACTTTGACTTTCTCACCTTGTCTAGCCGAAAAAGGAGATAATTGAATGAATGAATTCCTATCCATAAGTAACACTCTTGGAATATTGAGCCAATCAACAATCTTACGCCAAATAGAAGCAAAGGGTTCTTAGGGGCGGATCTATGTGTATCGGGGATAAAAAAATTTAGTATTAAAACGATGTTGTTTCATTGTTAAAAAATTTCGTTTTATCTTTAAAAATACGCTTTTAGGTTCCTATATCTAATCAAAACAAATTTTCAAAGATAAAAATATTGATTTTGAATCGATAACCCACGAGATAAATTTCTACATCCGCGGTGGCGTATCAAAACAAATACGACATTTGTAAACACCATTATTGATGAACGATCAAATATCCTTACAAACTGAAGCAGACCCCACAAAAAACCCTGAACATTCTCACACACAAATATGAATAAATGCTCTGTGGGATATTATTATATTATATTAAGGGGCCATTTATCTTTTTTATGGTTGTCTGTATGTTCAAAGATCATGAACATTCGAGAGGTTACATGGGAGGGAGAATAATTAAATGATTCTGATCACTCGATCGTGCTATTATTACAACCCATCAAACATGGACAGATTACTACCGCTACCGTTACATCACTTGCTTTAAAGATTAGCATATAAACTTTGTTTGGGGGATCATTTCACTTCAGTCACCTACTAAAAATTTCCTGAAATAATTTGTCAGTCAAGTATCTATACGATTTTTTTGATTATTTTGACAATTTTCAATTTTATTCACATCAAAGCATTTCACCTATAATTTATGATAAACTAATCATTCCCAATATGCAAATCTTCTTAGACAAATTGAGTAATAGAAAAAGGAAGAGTTTCAATAAAGCCACAACCATTATGTCATAACGATGACACAACTAAATTTTGTATCATTAATCCTTATTGATTTTCATCCTGACGAAGAGTAGTTGAAATTTTAATTGTGTGCACAATAGTTATGCAGAAAACTAAAAAAAACATAAAACACCCATGAATACCAAATCAGCAATTCGGTGTTTTAGAAAGAAAAAAACACGCCAAAGAATAAAGTGGAGTGCACATGGGCCGGTTCGGCCGGTTTTTTACACATTACACACCCAAACTGTTTAGTACGGTTGTTAAATTTCGGGACTGCAACTGAACCATAAATTTCTGAAACTGTTTATAACGGTTCGATTTGGTTGGACTTGGTTCCAGTTTTTTCCGGTTTTGTGTAGTTTCAATTTTTTTTTATGATCATGTCATATGACAGTTTAAACAGAAAATCTTGCTGCAACAGTTTACTAGAAGTAAAAACACCATCTACAACAAGGGACATTATGTACAAAGCTGACTGAAAAAATTGCAGAAAGTTCAAATACAACAAAAAACAGTCCCAAAGTCCTAACAAAATATACACACAAGTACCCAACACATGTGTTGGTACTACAAAAGAGTCCACAATCTGTGCAACTTTACAACACCAAAAGTAGGGGCTAACAAACAACACCAAATGCATCAAAATGTACACACAACAAATGTGTTAGTGCTACAAAAGAGTGTTCCACAGTTTGTTCAAACTGCAACTTAATTTACACCAGCAAAAATAGGGGCTAATATACAGCTCCAAATACATTAAAATGTACACACAACAATTTACACATGTGTCAATAATGATGCAGAAGTCTTTTAAGCTAGCCAAGCAAAAAAGAGGTTTGGCTTATAGTACTTTCAGCGGCAACTACCTGCAATAACATGAGAATAATGTAGATTAGAAAATGAAGACTAATATACATAGTCAAATAACAGGCTAACTTAAAAATACGACCTTTACTTGTTAGTCATTATCCTCTTCATCATCCTTTTCCCCAAGACATGAATTTGAACTTTCTATACCAAATTAAAATAAGAAAAAAAAAGAAGTAAAACTCAAACTGTAAATCATTGCTAAAGAGTAAAGGTTGTATGGTCCAAAGCAAACACTGAAACCCAAAGATCAAGTATCAAATCTGAAATCAACAGCCATTGTAAGTTTAAGAAGATGTAATTTGTAGTTGGACACACAATTAACCATAAATGAAAGTAAAGATTGTATCTTTCTGGTGGAAAAACATAAATTGATACCTGATTTATCGATTCACTTACATCTGGTCACATTTCTCTCGAATCGACCCAAAGCTTAGGCTCAGTGTTCACTAGTCAGCGACTCATGCCTTTATGGAAGTCAGACTGGAAGGAGTGAAAGGCAATGGCTGAAGATCGGTTGATGCAGGAAGATGATCTACATCTGGTCGAACGAAGATGAAAAGGCGGAGGGTTGGGGATGGAGAACGCTCAGAACGGAGGAGGCAGGTTTTTTTTTTTTTTTTTTTTTTTGAGAATAGAGGCGGTGCGGTGTAGGTTTTCTAGAAAATGAAAAATGAATGACTAATGATAAACAAACTATACATTAAAAGAAAATATGCTCGTTCGAGAGAAGTGGACTGGGCTGGGCTTTCATATAATATATATTATATATATATATATATATATATATATATTAATACGGTTTGGTCCGGTTTTACCGGGTTTTTTTTGGAAACCAAAACCAAACCAATTAGAACGGTTTGGTTTTCTAACTTCACAAAACCATCCAAAAAACCATGGTTTTGGTTTATCCGGTTTGGTTCAGTACGGTTTGGCCGGTTGGTTTGGTTTCTGAAAATTTTGTTCACCCCTAAGCAACACAATGACTCAAAGTTTTACGAGAAATTCTAAGGCAGAGACTTTCATATGAGGAGTGGATAATGTGGCTTTATCTGGACCACACAGTTTCATTGTTGTGTGGTCCAGATAAAGCCACATTATCTACTCCTCATATGAGAGTCTCCACCTTAAAATTTCTCAAGTTTTATTGGGTTTTTCGATATGAATGGCCGCTGCTCCATTCACCCTGATATTCTACTACAAGACTTCAATTTTTTAATACTATTTTTGGACTAATAATAGACATTATTAAAATTGTAACGCCCCGTTCCCGGACATCGACTCCTTATCCGGAAAATGCACGTTCGGCACGTATAAAATAAAAATAAATTCATTTCATACGTAAGCCTCTACTACGTCGTATCAAAAATAAGCAAACGGAAGCAAAAGACTCGGGCAATAAATTTCCAAATATCCAAGAATAGAAATGAAATCTAAAGATGGAAATGTAACTTATTACATTCAAGGAAAATACGAAATCCAAAAGAAACGTACGATATTCTCAAAAGAAACGTAACAATACTACAAGTCTCGAAAGACTAAAAGTCTAACCCAAAAGTATTCCAATAGTCTAATAAACGAATGACAAAAGAAATAAATGTAAAGTCTTCAATGAGGCGTCGTCAAACGTCGTCATCGAACTCCTCCTCGTAAACGTAATCAACCTGTTCATCTTCTCACCCTCAAACACACAAAAAACATGCATTTGAGGTAAGTACAACGTACTTAATAAGAAATAGAAGCTATGACAGCAATTATAATTCATAAAGAAAAGATATTTAAAAGTTTAGTTGTTTATATGTGACCGACTCAATCTGGGGTTCATTTCATGTCCATCAACATGAATTGACTAAATGTTTCTACCTAACTTATCTGTGTTACAACCGCACTCAATGGTACTACGCCTGATGTATATCCACCAGGAGATATCGATTGCAACATATTAGTGGATCACACCAATACCTATGGAGGCTAGAATAGGTAGGCTCCGATAGTACTCACACCTCAGCGTAGTCCCTCCGTACTTAGGGTTCTTTTGACCTACGGAGTTCTTCCACCTTCAGAGGTAGCACACACATTGCGATATAGACTGGTGCCTATCCAAGAGAGACATGTTGTTTAATCTTTTACTAGTCAAGTACGTATTTTATTAGAATGATTAACTAACAACCTATGTGTTTTCATTTAGTCTCCTCACCGACACTACTCTCTTCCTGCACTACCACTAGACATTAACAAGGCCTAGCAATTACACGCATATTGATGAATGCTAATTCATCAAAGCACGTGCCTATCATGCTCTTCCGACGGATCCGAACTTCAACTCCTTTAAGAGTACATTCGGTGTTTTAACCGAACGAATCGAAGCTCAATTCAGGCTTGTTTATGTTTATGAAATGTTCACGCATCACAAATTAAGGGTTTAAAACAATAATAACATAATTATGAAGCCCAAACCAAGTGAAACGATAAAACAAGTAAAAACAAGGTAAAACAGTCAACGCCCGCTTGACATCCTATGGACGCCCGTTTGACATTGAACGCCCGCCCACTAACCCCAAACGCCCGTCCGTAAAAAAGGTTACATCCTCGAACCAAAAATCTATCCTCAAACGCCCGTCTGCCTTGTCCAAACGCCCGTCTGAGTTGCTATGATCGCAAACGCCGGTTTGCCTAGTGCGAACGCTCGTTTGCCTGGGTTTTCCCCAAAACGCTAAAATCTTCAAAACGCGATTTCTACTCCGTTTCTAACCTAATTAGCATCATATTGAACCCAGTAAAACACAGAAACATATCTAATCAAACCATAGCATCTATGATCCTTTGATCAACGAAAAATGCCTCTTTCTAACACTGAAACATCTTAAATCATGATCTAAACCCTATAAACGATAATTGAGATCATGGAATAGCCTCTTACCTAATTGCAAAGAAAAATCGAGCCAAACAAATTTTGAAAAGTCTGTTGCACTTCTCACAAAACTGATATCAAAGCGGTGCTCTTCTCACGACGATTCCAATTCTTCAATCCGATCTGAAAACGATCAAGAAACGCTTCAGATATTGTGACAACTCTCTTGCCCTTTCTCCTCCTCCAAATTTGCGCAAAGAAGAGGTGTGGAAACTGATTTTCTGATTAACTAGGTTATGGGAATTATCTCAGTTTATTTTCCTTAAATACAAATTCCCAAATTAATCCCTTTTCCTTAATTACCCTTTTTTTTTAATTACCAAAGATCAGAAAATCCCTTTAATTAAATACACATAATTTCGAAAATTAGACATATATAATTAACACAATACTTAACTTCAATAAAAAAAAAGAAATGTTATTATTTCGTTTTAAACGAATACGCGTCGCTTCTTTCCTAAAAATCGAGAATATTACATAAATATCATAATTTATTTGAACCTGTAAATACATTATATATAATATATATATTACACAAATAGTATATATGTTGGAGGATATATATTACAACGTCAGCATCTATTCATGCCAATTAACCAATCCCTCCTTCCTATTTCCATGGAAAAGATTCCTATGAATTATATTCGGTCAAGCCCAAACACGTCGTCGTTAACTACTAGCAGTCATTTTTAACTCCCAGGTATTTTTGGGAAAAAAATTAGTCAAATAGTTTGTTTTTACAGCTGTCTAAAACTACATAAAAATTCGCGCACCAGTTCTCAAACTCCAAACACTTGATCTATCTCTCTGTGGGTTTTAGCGATTTGCATAATCAGTTTCTCTCCACTGTAGTGTACGTGTACGTGTATCAATTCATTCTTTTATCTGTCCGGTGGAGCTAGCTAAGGGTGTACACAACTGTGCCGTGCGTGGGTGTTTCGGCGAAAAAAGAAGATAAAGATGTTGTTGCCTGTGTTTCTTGCGTTGTTTCTGCCATGTGTAGGAATGAGCACAGTTTTTCTTGTATACATGTGTCTATTATGGTATGCAGCTAGCCGTAATAGTCAGCAGGTGGGTCAGACACCGGAGAAGCCATTGAAACAAGAGGGTCTTTCTCAATCTGAATTAGAAAAACTACCGAAGTTGACCGGTAAAGATTTACCTATAAACACAGAATGTGCTGTTTGTTTGGAGGAGATTATGAGTGATCAACCGGCTCGGTTGATTCCTATATGCAATCATGGATTTCATGTGGAATGCTTAGATACATGGCTATCTAAGAATCCTATTTGTCCCCTTTGTCGAGCCAAGCTTCAGCCGGAGTTATTCAAACCCCCGGAAAATGATCCTTGTTGATAAATGGTCTCTGCAATCTTCTTGCTGTTGTTGTGATGAATAATCAAATTTAGAGATAGATAGGTGAATTTCCTTTTTTTGGTTTTTTTGTTTTAATTGATTTGTATCTTCCAGAAATGTATGGTGATGTTGGAGTGCTTTTTGGTAATTTAAAATGTTGTTTTTCCTCCTAAAAAAAAAATGTTGTTTTTCACACACCATCATTTTTATGGTGGTGTTGACCACCATGTCATATATGTTCCTCTTATAATAATTTTTAAAAGAATGGTAAATTTGTAAAAACATGACATCTGTATTTTACACGATCGGACTCCGTGTGTTTTTTTGATTTTCTATTGGTTCTAGATCATCCGGTCATACTTAGTCCAGGACCGCTATAAAATTTACGTTCACCTATTGTTGTAGAAAACTTTATAGGGCTAACAGCACGAAATGGGCCGCTTACAACCCTTATTGGACTTAAACAAAACTTTAGACTCTCAATTGATCTTTCTGTAGACCGTTTGGACCCTCATGGGCTTACATATACCCTGATGGACTGTTGAAACATGTTTCAAAGAACATGCATGGTCCAAAATGACACGTAAGTCATATGAATTGAACATACTTTTTAAGCATAGATCTATATGTTACATGGACGATGTTGAGTAACGTCGGTGGCGATCGCGTTCTTATATGCATGCTCGAGAATAGGTTATAGTGATGTGTTTACCAAGGTAAATGGCAATGACATTTCAAACAAGTGTGGAGCTAGAAATTTACGGTCGGATGGACTAATGGGTTGTTCGAACAATGTTTATAAAACGGAACCATTTTATACGTTTTTTCTAAAATTTCAAACTAAAATAAAACGGTTTTTAGTTTAAGACCATTTATTCGGTCCGGTTTGGTCTGATTCCGGTTTTCGTTGTTTTCATTAACAAACAAAATCATTGACTGAAAATGATAACTTACTCTAAAAATAACATATGATAATATATGTGATATATCGATACTATTATATGAATAAAGTCAAAGAAATGATTTAACAAATTATTTAAATTGCTCAAAAAAAATATTTACACTGAACAAATGCCTACTCATACCAAAACTAACATCCCAAAATCAACCACCCATTAACCATTATTCAAAACAACAAGCACGAGACTTATCACAGAACTTTCTAGGTAGGCACAAATTATATGATAAAAAAATCGTATCCTACTTATTTTTATTCATCAATGAAGATTTAACCTCTATAGTCTACAGGTTATTAATATGAGATCAACACCTACAACATTTAATATAAAGTGATTGATCACCTGAGTCTGAATCCTCAGCTGATAAACTAACTCAGCATTGTGCTTGGATATTCAGCAGATGTCCTAACTGCACTAAAACCTATATGATTTCTATTACCATGCTTGTCTGATTAAACCTATACAATTATCAAACTCTAATAAGAACCTATACATTTAGTTCTAGACATCTTTTTTGTTTTGTATCTATAACAGCTAATTTGTCACTCACTATCATGACTTCATCATCAAAACAAAATTATTTCTAACAATTTCCGTCTTTTTTATGATATCAATACCCTCAAAAGCATATCAAAAAGATAAATACAATAACTGAAAATCCTTGATATTATTCATTAAAACTTTGATTTTAGGTGATTACAAAATTGTTCAATGGGAAATTACAGCATATTTCTGAAAATTAAAACTTCAAGGGACTTTCTTCTGCTCTGATTATTCTGTTGTAGACAGGAAGATGATTGAGTCAGCAAGAGCGTACGAAAAAATGCAAAAGATGATTAGCTTATCAAGGACTTTCTTACGCTCTGTGACTTTTCTTCAACAATCCTTGATAAGCTAATCATCTTTTGCATTTTTTCGTACGCTCTTGCTGACTCAATCATCTTCCTGTCTACAACAGAATAATCTACTTCATTGATTGATTCCATATGCCGCATGAAACTCACTTATTTATGTTTCCAAAGAACTTTTTTGGAAAAGATCTTCAAGATTTATTATCATCAGATTATCAATTGTAAGATTCCAAATGAACTTCCTTTGAGCAGATCTCTCAGCCGATCTCTCAGCAGACCGAGCAACATCTTTTCCAAAGATTTTCTTTCTCGAATTTCTTCGCCGTTGTAAAACAATGTTGCTGTCTTTGCTTTTAGGTACCTCAACTCATCGATTTATTGTCGTTTATCAAACACTTTATATTGCATATATTGTCGTTTAAATTTGTTGGCCATGGGATAAAATCTTGTGACATAGAATCTCTTCAACTAAAATTCTTACATAATACAATTCAAGTCTGGAAATAATAATTACTCGAAAATATTATTAATGAACTATCATTAACTCAATTATCTCAATAATCTTCTATTATCTACTATACACAATACGGTTGAATACAAAAAGATTACGTCACACGCTCGTTCTGATACATAAAAGATCTATACATTGCATCACATATTTACAAGGTAATAATCAATACAAAACAACAAGGTAACTTGCTTTTAATAACATCCAAAATTTCAAATATGTCATCTTCTTCTTCTCGGCCTGTAACATATTTGAGAGAGAAAACATCAAACATTGATGTCCCGTAAGAAAAAAAGTACATCAAGAGAAGCTATGCAAACCTCTGAATAAGTATAACGAACTCATATTTCTCTTTCACAACATGATATGTAACAAGAAAAATACATATCATTCTTTAACAAGTTTGCTCTTTATTGTTGAAGTACTTAACTATGAACCGTACTTTTTCATTCCCCTCAGGCTATGGATGCTATTGCCTTAAGCATGCAGTTAATTCCTAGGAAACATATAGCCAAGCATTGTAAATACAGTCTGAAGCACAGTGAGCACAAGCAGTATAAAGGCAGCCAAAGCAGATATGAAGGACCATGGAGTGCTGAAATAAGTATACTTGAAGCTTGCCATCTGAACATGCCAATTATTATGATAATACTCATTCACTTCATCAAACAAATTCGCCAGATAACACATATCGATATCGAATGTCACATCTTTCCCCAAATCATTTATAAACTTAGCAACTTCACCATCTGTTCCAAAGTAATTCTCTATCACATTTTCCTCTGACAAATACTCGACGTCTTTTGAAGTGTTTATCAGACAATCTAGCAGTATTGCATATGTTGTCATGTGTTTAGAACGACCGTTGTGACATTGCTCATACGCGACGCAATTCAATAGAAACGAGCTCATGAAATCTTCTATAGAAATTGTAGGCATTTCAATAACACCTTTCTTGAATTTTATGATCAAGAAACTTTCTTCGTTCGGCTTTAGACTTATTCCAGCACGCCGTAGCTTTGAAATGGAATGAATTACATGACTGTTCTCTGCAAATTTTCCACTAAATGCACGCTTAATTGATGGCTCGGGAGGGATGAAGCTGGATCGAAGAAAATCGAGTATATGCTTCCCTTGATGATTGCTGTATTTAGCAATCACATGATCAGGCCTCTCTAATGCACTGTTGAAGAAATTTAAGGTCAATGTTGCTAAAGAAGGCCCTGATTCTTCTTCACCAGGCAATTGAGTTAACTTGAATAAGCAATCAAGAACAAAAAATGGGATTTGGTTTTCGAGTCGAATCAAATCCCTTAAGAAAAAGGAGAAAATCCAAGTCATAGTCCTGAGAGGATCATCTGCTTCAAACGGAACTAATCCCTCAATTTTTCTAAAGAGCTCAATGATGAAGCAACCATCAAGAACCAAGATTTCGATAAACGGGTCGGGTTCAAGCAGAATGGTTTCGGAGTAACACTCTCGGGCTCTGGTTTCTAATGGCTGCACCGCTTTCAATAAATCTTCCAAGCTTAAATTTTTTGTCTGACTGATTCTTTTGAGTAAAAGAGACAAGAACCTCCATTTGTGTTCTTCAATCATTTGGAGGTGGGGTAGGCTATGGTGGTACGGACCAATTGAGACAATATGAGGATGATAAGATCGGCCGTTGACATCCATTAGGCTCTGGGGGACTCTGTATATAGAACATGAGCTCCGGCCGGCGGATTTGCTGAGGATTTTTGGTTCGGTTGAGAGCTTTTGATGCAACTGGGCTAACCGGCTCTTGTCTACTTCCCAAATTGAGATGGTTTGATGGTGATGATGGTCTTCACCATTTTTGTTGGAATCGGTAGTCGCCGCCATAGTTCTCTTTTTCTTGTTCAAAATTTTCACGGTAAGGAAAGCTCAACGATGTCGGACATTGTTTTATTGGAAGCCACTGAATTTGTATTGCTTGTCAAACTGAAATTGGAGTATATCCTACTTGTGCATTATTGACTAATAATGGAAGATTTTAAAAGTGGATTTCCGTACTTCATTCGTGGCATGACTCTCATGTTACACATGACAGACATTGAGTGTGTCGTTTTAATAAAGAGTTTCTACAGCTACCAATAGTAAGGAGTAATAAACATTAGCATACTCTTTATGCAACAAACATGAAGAATCTCGACTTTTGTTTTTGTTGAATTACCATCTGCGCAGTGCCTTGTTGATGATATTTATACGCCTTTAATCATGTGGAGTCTATAATAAAAACGAAATTACTGTGCGCCAAAGAACAAAGTTCGTCCAACACTCAGATCATATAAATTGAGGAAATAATGTTGACAACAAGATTTGTTTGTACACTTGACAGACATTCAACGTGACGTTCTAATAGAGAGTTTCTGCAGCATACTTTTTACCAGCAATAAATAGCAATAAACATTAGCATATTCTTTATGCAATAAAACATGAAGAATCTTTTGTTGAACTACCATCTTTCTAAAAGCTTAAGTTGGTGATGACACGTCCTCAAGTAGGGGCCTATAACAAGGCTAAGTCAATAAGGCCAATAACAAGACGGCCTAACACTTGCATTATACAGTCAAACTTCGATAAATCAATATTCGACAAATAAGTAACCTCGTCAAATGATTTTTTTTTTTAGTACTCGGGTACATACCCTAGTGGTAATCCACTAGGGTCTGACCTGGCTCCCAATGGGGAGTCCAGGGTTCGAACCCCGTTTGGGGCGTGTGTGGTGTTATTCTTTCGTTTCCGGAAAAAAAAAATGAATATTTTTCACCGGTCCCGACTTTGGGCTTTAAATAATATTCGATAAATGAATAACCTCGTTAAACGAATATTTTTTCTGATTTCGAGTGTATTCATTTATCGAGGTTTAATTGTATAAATAGATGAAATAATGTTTCCAACAAGGTTTGAATACAAGACCCCCCGCTCTGATATCATGTTGAACTACCATTTCTCTAAAAGCTTGAGCTGATAATGATAATAATTAACATTTTACACGTTTTTTCATTTCATTTATTAAATTATTTTTTATATAGATGCTTTCATTTCAATATACACAACCGGATCGAGGGTACTGCGGCTGATGATAGCGAACCATAGCTCTTCTACAAGAATAGCATTTCGATATAATATCGTGTCTAATGAAGGCTTATAGTTGTGATGTCCTACTTTCCTCTACTTAATCTTATATGTGCAAATGTATCCAGGTACATACCCTAGTGGATTACCACTAGGGTCTAACATGACTTCCATTGGGGAGTCCAGGGTACGCATCCCGCTTGGGGCGTGTGTGTGGTGTTATCCTTTCATTTCCGGAAAAAAAAAAAGTGCAATCAATTAATGTGCCATTAGTTGACCTAAATTTTTCTTATTGATTCACAGAAAAAGGCCAAACAACACATATATACTTCACAGTTCACACGTATCTTCATTCCAAGAATGCAAAATACAGAAAAAAAATAAAATTATTTATAGGGGGAATGAGGGAGAAGGACAGAAATATTTCATCAATTGAGTAGAAGGACAGTTTTTTGAAACTTTTGCATAAAGGACAAAACTATTTATTCATCGTCAAAATTCACTTGTGTTCAAATTCATTGCTTTAAATTCATTGATTTAAATTCATCGTTTAAATTCACTAATTTTCAAAATTCATCGTCGAAATTCACTAATTTTAAGGATTCATCGTCGAAATTCAATCGTCAAAATTCACCGATTTCGGGATTCACCTGGGAGATTCACCGATTTTCGATTCACTGTTTGTCTTCTCGCTATAAAATTATCGCATTGTCCTTCTCCCTATAAAAAATATATGTAAATGTCTCATTATTTAAAAATATTTCAGATTGTGTCCTTATCCCTAATTTTCCATTATTTATACTGTAAATACGTGCGTAATATATAAAACAATCCAAAACTTGGTAAACATGGCTTACACAGGTCGGTTCCCTGAGGGCAATGCTCGGTGATCCCTACTTCCCTAGTTTGCACTCCACAGACAGTATGCAGTTTCTATTAGGGGTGAACATGGTCCGGTTCGACCGGTTTTTATCATTTTTAAAACCGAACCATTTTATACGGTTTCAAATTTTTGAAACCAAACTAGAACGGTTTGAAGACGTAAACCATGTTATTCGGTCCGGTTTGGTTCGACTTGGTTCCAGTTTATTACGGTTTTCACATGGTTCTTATCTTACTCGTTTCAATTCGATCATCAACTTAAAAAAACTACTATTAATGAACAAACAACTATATTATTAAATGACATACATAAATCTCAAAATGCATAACACAAAATAGTATTTTGAATAAGATTAGGGAAGAAAGAGGAATAGATTTGTTTCATAAGTAAGGAGAGACAAATGTAAGATAGATAACACACACACACACATATATATATATCAAATGAATAAACATGTGATACAGATTTGAGCTTTATTTAGTAAGAAAATATTCATGATTTTATGATCTCCAAAACACTGATATTGATTATTTGTACAATGTTATTGTCCAACATAACCTAATTATAAGCAAATCAAAGACAATCGTATATAAAACTAAGGTTTTTAAATGCATTTATCCGTATAATAAAAAATATACATTATGCGCTTTCATCAATATCATTAAGAGAAGTAAGTCATACAAATCAGCATCAACAAATATCCATAATGAAGTTCATCAATATCATTGAGAGAAGTAAGTCATTCAAATGAGCATCCACATATTTCAAATATTGGTGTTGAGCAAGTATAAAGAGAAGAGTGAGTTAGCAGTGGTGAGTTGTGAACCGAAATGTACTCAAGATTCTTTCAAAGGACTAAAGAAAATTCTGTGAAATGATCAACAAAATTGGAATATGTAGGATATGAAATTAACTATGTAGCAGCACTATATTACACGTAAAAAGTAAATATAGATTGAGATAGATAGTAAAAAGCGTATAGATGTTTTAAAGTATTAGATGTAGATGTGTGTGTGCGCGTGTGTGTGAGTGTGAGTGTGTGTGTGTGTGTGTGTGTCTGTGTGTGTATATATATCATCCGGTTTGGTCCGGTTTTAAACGGTTTTTATTTTCTTAAATTGGAACCAAATTGTATTCAACGGTTTGGTTTTAAGTTATATAAAACCGAATTAAACCACCATGGTTTATACATTTCCTGGTTTGGTTCAATTTGGTTCAAATTTGTTGGTTTTGTTTTTAGAATTTTTGTTCACCCCTAGTTTCTATAGTTTATATGTTAAATTTCCAGAATGTTCCAAAAACCTCAAAAAAACAAAATTAAAAAAATACTTATAATAACTACTGAAGACATCATTGCCTTAACTAGAAGACCCTAACTAAAAGTTGGTTAAGTAGTGGTTCCATGATAAAATTATGCCAGCGAACGATTCCTACAAACACATTCTTGCCTCATTAGTTTGCACGAAATACTACTCAATCAATTAAATCAATTTATGCATTTCAGGATATGTTTTATAACTGATAAGTATGGGTGAAAATGGTCCGATTCGACCGTTTTTTTTTTTTTTTTTTTTTTTTTTTTAAACCAAACTATTTTATACGTTTTTTAGATTTTTAATCCAAACTAGAACGGTTTTAATATGTAAACCATTTGTTCGGTCTGGTTTGGTTTGACTTGGTTCCGGTTTTTTACTATTTTCTTTTACGATTAAAATTATTGATAGGAAATCGAAAAATTATCCGGTAACAACAAATGATAACATATATAATACATTAGTACTATATGCCAGTAAATTATATTTAACAAACATCTAATCTCCGAATCTTAAAGTTTCAAAAAAAAAACCTTCCTTCAACCCTTGCGAGTGAGAATTTTTTTTGTCATAGAAAGTTCAACCCTTTGAGGATTTACCAGCATTGTGAGCATTTGTTGGGCGTTCTCTGCCTACGATTTAGTTGGATTACTAGGTCTAGGATCAATAGCTCGTCATTGTTCCCCTTAGTCACTTCCTGGGCAAAACATCGGATCCGATTCCAGCCGGAATCACATCAGTACTCATTTCAATTTATCAATGAATTACCAACTTCAAAAAACACTAATGATGAACTCAGCGTTATATTATTAAATAACATATATAAATCTCAAAATTCATTAAACAAAATAATATTTTGAGTAAGGTGAAGGAGAAAGATGATTGCATATGTTTCATAAGTTAGCGGAGATAAATGGAAAATTTAAATTAACTTCCACATTTTCAAATGAAAAAGCATATATATAGTTTTGCTTCATTAGTTATAACATATTCGTGATTTTATTTTCACCAAAATATTGGCTCTGATTTTGATTACTTCAACAATGTTATTTTCCAATATAATCTAATTATAAGCAAATAAAAGATAAACTTATAAAAAACACTAATGTTTATAAATGCAGCTTATTGATATAAGATGTCAAACCTTACAAAACGAACAAATCAGAAAATATTTTAAATATTGGTGTTGAGTATTGAGTAAATAGAAAGAGAAGAAAGAGTTAGTTGTGGTGAGTTGTGAACTAACATGTATTTGAGACTCTCTTAAGTCTTAACTAATTGAAAATTGAAGATGTTCGTGAAATGATAAAAAAATCAAATCTTTAGGATATGAAATTAATAATTGATCAGTAATACATTATAATAAATTTAAAGTTTAAACATGTTGAGTTTGAACGAAAAAAGTAAACCGATGTTTTAAAGTATTAATAGATGTAGATATGTGTGCGTGTCTATATATATATATATATACATGTAATTCGGTTTGGTCCGGTTTAAACTGTTTTTATTTTTTAAAATTGGAATCAAATTGTAGTAACAATTTGGTTTTAGTTATCTGAAAGCCGACCTAAAAACCATGGTTTATACCTTTTCGGTTTGGATAAATTAAGTTTGGCCGGCCGGTCGGTTTGGTTTTGAAAATTTTTGTTCACCAGTGAGAAGAGGCGACACAAGCTCTTATAAAAATATGAAGGAAATAATAAATAAATAAATAAATAAATAAAAGAATTGGGAAATGCTGCTGCTGCCGCCTAGTTTAAGGGTAGAAGAGGAAACATAGGTGAAAAGCCCTGGACGTCTACTCTGAATCATTCTACCACGCTGCTGCTCTGCTCGACGACGTCTTCTCCGGCGCTCTGGTTCTCTAGGCTCAAGCACTCCGCCAATCCGACGCTGTTAAAGGTTACCATTTTGATTTTTCGCTTTCTCTTTGTTAGGATTTATTGTAAATCGAGTTTTCACAAATCAATTACATTACCTCTCGTTTGACTAGCTGTGCTTATTATATCCACTGCTAGGCTGGACTGTATGTAGATAGCCACTTGTTTGAGTGAGGTTCAACAGTGTCTTTTTTGTAGCTGGGCATCGTTGTTTGCTCACCTACCTTCCTTTCTGATATGTGTTTTTCTGGTGCTGCTCTCTTTGTGTTTCGGCTCTTTGATACAATACAATCTCTTGTTTTTCTTAGTTTTATAAGGGACAACTTTTTCTGTTTTTGCTTCGTTCTTTTTAATGTTTTGAGGTTTAGGTTGTTTTTCTTTATTCCGGTTCTTTTTACTTTGAACTCTTGATTACTCGGTAACTAGCACCTTTCTAATCTATATCAATAAAATTCTCACTTTGATGTTAAAAAAAGAATGTTCTGTGTGTTTATTTTTATTAATTTATGAAAGTGATAAAGGAAAAGAAAGAAAAATAAGGCTGAGGGAGTTGTTTAGTCTTAGGTTCACCAAATTCTTTGATTTGTTAATCGGAATTGTTAGGTTGAGTATTGGATATATGAAGAGAACTTCCTGTTCCTGTTTTTTGCCTGAAGCCAAAGGGCTAGGGTAGAGGGGAGATAGGATTTTATTTTGTAGGTGTATCATAATTCTTAAGTGCATGTATAGAGTTTTTGGTGCATGGAACCATTTCAACGATATTCTGGCGGCGCCCGCAATCGGGGTCGGAGACTTGTTTTGGTAAGGAGACTTTGTGCATACCATGTGTTCGACTTAATGCTTTTGGGCAAGTTTTAGTTTGATGAAAGCATGCTTGTCGAGAGTTTGACAAAATCCTTAGAGTAGTGAATTTTGTCAAAGCATGATAAAATGCTTTTTAAGTTGCTATGATTTAAATGTGCTTACAACCGAGACATGATATATAAATCATCGTTTGAAAGAATATTACAACATTGGTTTGATTTAGTACCTATGCAGGATTCTAGTTTTTGAGGTATTTTCGCAAGTGCTTGATCAAATGACTTACTATACTGGTTTTCATCAAAGCATGGAAACAGACATTTTAAGCAGTTCTTGGTGATTGTAGTGAGTTCTAATGTGCTTGAAATCTGGGACACGTGATCGACGGCAACGACCTCTCACTTTTTAATACTTTCAAGCCAGAGTTTCTGCTAACAGTTTTCCCACCATTTCGAGTTCCGTATTTGCATAAATATACGTTTATCTACTGAGGGGAAAAACAAATCTAAAGAAGCAAGCTGCAAAATGGTTGATAAAACTCCCGCAGAAGAATCGCTAATGCTGCTTCGAGCAAGGCTCTGCAACCCTAATTATATCTTTGCCCTTTTCTCTGAATCTCCTGATAGCAACTACAGGTCCATTAATAACTTTTCTTTTGGAATATAATATCTACCTATATCTGTCACATTTATCGATTTCTTTCTTGATTTTTTTCCTCCAGCAAATTGAAGCATATGATATCAAGCTCTGTGACTGAGGCATGTAACAATTACCTCAGACGCTTTGGGTCCACGTGGTTGTGGAAAATTAGCCGTGAGTTCGTATTTTCTCTATTGTTTTATGCACTTTGGAAAATCTAGTTTATGATTATGAATGTTGAGAAATAGTTATATATGTGAGGGTAGAATGGTACTTTATCCTACTGTCTAGGTGTACCAAGTTGTTTGGATAAGGCACAAGAATCTATGCTAGATATTCTTGGCCTGTATCTCTTTCCTTTTGCTGTATAAGAACAAATGATGTAATATTCTATCTGTAGCAAGTAATGAAAACTATATCTCTCTAAATTCCAACTTGGTATCAGAGCTCAGGTCATAGACGGAACACCGCCGATGAGCTCGGCACCGTCCACCGGTGCAACCATGAATACAACAACGGTTACTCCTACTGCCGGAATTGCTGAATCACAGGCTCCATCTCTGGGAACTGTGATGACTCAGCATGCATCAACTGGAAATGGTGCTCAAAGAATCACTGTGGCCTGTGGGTTCACTAGGAATACCCTTTGGATCAAATGTTCAGCTCAGTTCTTATCCCACCATGAACTTCGCTAGCCTGCCGTTTGGCTCTGGAATCAACTATGGCAGATCGGAGATTGGAACATCTGGATTTGTGAATCCGAGTATGATTGGAGCTCATCCTTCAATTCCTGTTATCCCCAACTTGGGATCACCCGGATCCAACACTGTAAGTCCTCTTCCATTTACTAATCAGCTCAGTCAGACCTGTAATGTCAAGCTCGATCGGTCAAATTATCTCTTGTAGAAGTCTATTGTGCTGCCGATCATTAGAGGTCATAGACTTGAAAATCATGTGTTAGAATCAAAAATAGATCTACCGAGGTCTCACTTTTTTAGTGTCATCATCTTCCATTTCAACGAGTCCAGACTCAGGAAGAATGGCAGATAACTGCTCTGCTTCTAATGGGATGGTTGATGAGTTCGATGACAGAACAAGCCTTACATGAAGTTGTTGGATGTTTCACAGCAAGAGAAATCTGGGTCACATTGGAGAATCTATTTAATAGTCAAGCAGAAGCATGAATGCTGGAATTCAAAAGTGCCATGGCTAGAGCTACAAAAGGGTCCAAGTCTATGCCCGACTATCTTGCACAAATGAAGTCTTATGCTGACAATCTTGCAGCAGCAGGTTACCCTATACCCAAAGCTGAATTGATACTGGCCACTCTTGGGGGTTTAGACAGAGAATATGAAGCAGCAATTGTTAATCTTACTGTTAGGGTTGGATCACTCTCATGGCAGGATGTTCAGTCTCAACTGATAACACATGAGAGACTAATTGCAAGGTTTGGTAATGGAAATAGAGACAATGGCAACATATCTGCTCCACTTTGTCGCTAGCCAATGTGCCCAAGGCCTAAGTCCTGGTGGTCTTAGAAACAACACCCTCAAGTCAAAACTCAGGCAATTCGGAAGAGGAAGATGAGGAAGAAACAGAGGCGGGGCGGCGGGAATGGAGGAACTAACGGTGGAAATGACTCAAGATGTCGCGTGGTGTGGCAAAACTGGTCATGTGGTAGTAGATTGTTGGCACAAGTTTGAACAAGATTTCATTCCTTCTGGTTCCAATGGAGCAGGAAATTCTAGGCAGAATATGGCATTTGTTGCTTCACCACAGACTCTTGCTGATCCTGCATGGTATATGGATTGTGGGGCCACCAATCATATCACATCGATACCTAACAACCTCCATCTTGGTTCTCGATTACTCTGTTCGACTTTTGGTAGTAGGAAATGGTGAGACTCTCCTATACTTCACACCGGCACTTGCTATTTACCTAGTCTTAACAACACACATGTACACTTGAAAAATTCCTTACATGTATCCTCTATGACAAAAAATCTTGTTAGTGTTTCTAGATTGACCAATGAATTGCCTGTTACTGTTGAATTTGATGACAAATTTTGTTATGTCAAGGACAAAACCACAAAGAAGCCGGTGCAACTAGAGCTCTTAGGAATGGGCTATATCACCGCCAACTCAATCCAAGACTCATCCTCAAAGCCATCTCGACCTCCTTCAATCCAAACAAAGGTCAAGATCCTCCCGGTTTGTTGATCAAAGATTCTAGTAGTTGTGTTGCCCTTGTGGGCTCTGTTGGTTTTAATAAAGATAGGAATATATGTCATAGGAGACTTGGCCATCCTTCAAAAAATGTGTTAAATCTTGTACTGAATTGTGTTGATGTTGATGTTAATGAGAATCTTGAGTTTTGTGAAGCATGCCAATTTGGCAAATGTCATCCCTTACCTTATGCCAAGTCTAATTCTCATGCTAGTAGTGTCCTTGATCTTGTTCATACAGATCTGTGGGGTCCCGCTCACAAATCCACGATGGATACCTCTATAACATACATTTCATTGATGATTACTCTAGATATGTATGGATATATCCCTTAAAAGCCAAATCTGATGCTTTGCCTACTTTTATACAGTTTAAGAAACTTGTTGAAAATCTGTTTGGAACTACTATTAAGTGTGTGCAATGACCTGGGAGTATAGGAGTTTTGAACCAGTCCTGAAGGCACATGGCATTCAATTTAGACACCCTTGTCCACATGCACATGCACATGCACAACATGGGAGGGCAGATAGGAAACATAGACATGTTATAAAAATGGGACTAACCCTTATGGCACATGCCTCTCTTCCCCTTAGGTTTTGGTGGGATAGCTTTCTTGAGTCTGTCTCCATAATTAATGATCTACCTACACACGTCCCCGCAAAATCACCCCACACATGAAGTCTTGTTCCAAAATAAATCACTATCATAAGTATAGAGTTTTTGGTCGTGGTGCTTGTTACCCTAATCTCGCACCTTTCCACATTCATAAATTCAGATTTCGTACCACCAAATGTGTGTACCTTGGCATGAGCCCCTACCATAAGGGGTACAAGTGTCTAGATCAGTCTGGAAGGGTCTATATTTCTAGAGATGTAAGTTTTAATGAAAACAGGTTTCCCTTTCAAGAAGGTTTCAATCAAGGTCCTACTAGAACTGTTAGTACTGACCCGCCATATCCCATATGTTCCTCACTCCTTTGCCACATACTGATGGTCTTAATACCAATGACTCTGTCAGTCCTCCTAATGTTGGAATTCATCACACTTAAGCCATACACAGGCCTATTGAATCTCCTAGAAACACCAATATCCAAAGTTCACCTCATCCTGTAACAGACATGTCAAGTGGATTTGAGTCCTCAAATGAAACTGAACCCCTTGGAGACTTTCACTCCAATAATGGCCAATCCAGTCCTAACAATCAATCAACTAATACTCCCAACTCTAAGTCTCTTGATAGAAATATCAATCCTCATCCTGAGTCTCCTGTGCAAAATATCAGTCCCTCAATCTTTGTTCCACCACCTGTAGGTCACCATATGCAAACTAGATCCAAGAGTGGCATCTTCAAACCAAAGGTGTACTGCTTCCATCTCCAATCGGTCCTGCCTTCTCACCTTTTTGAACCTACTAAGGTATCAGAAGCACTTAATCAACCTAAATGGAAGTTGGCCATGTCTGATGAGTATGATGCCTTGATGACAAATAAGACTTGGGGTCTAGTGCCTCCTAATCCTAGACAGCATCTGGTTGGTAATAGGTGGATATTTAAGTTGACACTAAATCCAGATGGATCCATATTGAAACACAAGGCAAAGTTGGTGGCAAAGGGGTTCAGTCAAAACTATGGAGTTGACTTCACAGATACCTTCAGTCCAGTTGCAAAGGCCTCAACTATAAGGGTTATTCTGGCCACAACTGTCTCTCAAAACTGGAACATTAATCAAGTGGACATAAATAATGCTTTCTTAAATGGACCTTTGACTGAAATGGTGTATATGCCCCATCCAGAAGGGTTTTGTAGATTCTTCAAAACCAAATTATGTTTGTAGGTTAAAGAAGGCACTCTATGGCCTGAAACAGGTTCCAAGGCCTGGTTTGATGCCTTGAGACAACAGATGCTGACATGGGGTTTCAAACAGTCTGTTTCTGATATTTTCTTTATTTATTCACAGACAGGGTACTAATATTATGTATGTGCTCATTTATGTTGATGATATTCTAGTCACAGGAAATCATCCTGGACATACTAAAAGGTTCATTGAGGCATCGAATGCCAAGTTTGCTCTCAAGGACCTGGGACCCTTGACTCACTTTCTGGGAATGCAGGCTAAAAGAGATGCTACAGGGCTGTATTTGACACATGAACATTATGCAGCACAGTTGTTGAAGAGGATGAATATGGACCATCTAAAATGAAGTCCAACACCTATGATTGTTGGAAAGCATCTGAATCCTACTGATGGAGAATTGTTACACAATCCCACCATATACAAAAGTGCCATTGGAGGCCTGCAATTTCTTACTTGCACAAGACCAGACTTGGCATATTCAGTAAATTATCTAAGTCAGTTCATGCAGTCTCCTACTACAGAACATTGGCAGGCACTGAAAAGACTCCTGAGATATGTCCAAGGCAACTAGGATGCAGTCTACACTTCAAAACTGATGGAAGTCTGGAGGTAAATGGCTTCTCTGATGCAGATTGGGCCTGTTCACCTTCTGACAGGAAATCCTTTGGTGGATACTGTGTCTATTTAGGATCCTCTCTTGTTTCATGGAGCTCCAAGAAGCAAAATGTGGTTGCAAGATCAAGTACTGAGGCTGAGTACAGATCTTTAGCAAATTTAGCTGCAGAAGTGGCCTGGTTAACACAGCTCTTAAAAGAAATGCATATTCCTATGGAGACTGTTCCTATGCTGTGGTGTGATAGTTTAGGAGCAGCTGCTCTTGCTCAAAATCCTGTCTATCATGCCAGGACAAAGCACATTGAGATAAATGTACATTTCATCAGGAACAAGGTGCTGAACAAAGAACTGAAGATTGCCTATGTTCCATTTGCTTCCCATATTGCCGACACCCTAACCAAAGCTCTACGTACAGTGCAGTTTCAAGATTTTAGGTCCAAACTTAATGTGGTATCCACCCCATTTAGTTTGAGGGGGGGGGGGGTGTTGAGAAATAATTATATATATGAGGGTAGAATGGTACTTTATCCTACTGTCCAGGTGTACCAAGTTGTTAGGATAAGGCACAAGAATCTATGCTAGATATTCTTGGCCTGTATCTCTTTCCTTTTGCTGTATAAGAACAAATGATGTATTATGGTATATGCAGCAAGTAATGAATACTATCTCTCTCTAAATTCCAACTCTGAAAGTCCTTTATTTTAATTTGTATAGGTTTTGGAGCTTGTTCTTGAGGATTTGTTAAAAGGACATCCCGATATGATATCTATGGTACCCTTCTAGCTTTCCATGCTGATGCATAATCCATGGATTTTTTTTCATTTATGTTGTTTAATGAATTTCGTGGTATGTTTTAGTAGATGATTCTTATGATTTCAGATTAAGCTTGATGGAATTTTGCATAGTGATGAAAATTGCGGCTTGAAGGTGTGCAATCAAATGACATTTTGCCCTTTTTTGTTGAAATATTTGAACTATTTTGGTCTTAAATTCCCTTGTATTAGTTGTACTAGTGACTGATATTTCCTTCAAAAGACGCGAGAATAACTTCAATGGATGACAATAGATTGCTTTGTGCTCTGTAACAATCCAATTTGCTACTTGAAGCTTATCTTTAGCAGAAAGATTTGGATAGTGGATACATAAACTATGTTGATGCCTGATCTTTGTATTATGCTTTTTCTGTTTATGCTGATAACTGTAACGAGATTATCTTGCACTTCGTCAATGGATTGCTTCAACTTATAATTAAGTGTTGTCTTCTCTGGCTCATGCTTAAAGTTGCAAATTTTCCGATTTTGCGAGATTGCTAAGCGGTTGTGTGCTCGAGCATGAATTGTCGTTCTCAAAACTAGTAAAGCAAATTATAATGATTCAATTAAGCAAGTGCACTAAGAACCTAAGTCACTAAATTTTGGTACTCAAATGCAGGCATCATTTGATGATAACTCCGAGTTCATGATATCTATGTCGCGTAAGAGTTAAACCGATTTTATCTTTCTTCTATCTACGCAATGAGATTATTTTAATTTTTTTTATTGTAGTTTGTCGGTGAAAGTGTCCTGGTTAGTTTGTTCTATCATGCCTTTCTTCTCATTGCCTTCATCAGGGAGTGTGGATTAGCACATAAGACCCTTATTTTTATCCTGGATGAGTTTGACCTTTTTGCACAGGTGATCTTTTCTTCTTTTAGATTGCTTAAGTATATATCATCAGATTTATGCGGTAGCATTATGTTTTCACTAGGCCTGAATTCTTTGAGTATTCCTTTTGCAGGGTAAGCAGCGCTTGCTTTATAGCTTGCTAGATGCTCTGCAGACTGTAACATCCCAAGCCGTTGTCGTTGGTGTCAGTTCCAGATTGGTATTGTTCTGTTTGTTGATTAAATCTTAAACAGTATCTAAGGAGTATCGACATATTTTAAATTACCGCTTCCCATTTAATTATGCTGTAATTTGCTACTATAAACCTTGAAATAGCATTTTGCAGTCAGCTGGCTGAATTCCCAAGTCGGCTATTTGGTTGTGGCTTTTGAGATTTAGCACCAAACATATTTGTTTGGTGGATGAACCACTTAGTCATTCAAGTTCTAGCTTGTGCCAAGTAAAAAATGTTAAGTGATTCAGTAAAGGCAAACATTAGGTTGTCAGGGTTTTCATCTCCTGAGTTTGATGAATTACCATCTTTCCCAAAGCTTTAGTTGTTAAGAAGTGTAATATATTCATTTATATCTGACACTCCCCCCTCACATGTGGGCTTTCCAACATGTGGACAAGAGTTAGACATGTTGCAGAGTAAACGTGACCAACGGTAGTAATAGTTTATGCCCTAACAAAGTAGGAACAATACTAATATTTGTTGTTAATAATTTTATTATTATTTGAAAATAAAATGGAAGGAGTGATGTTTGATCGCCTGATCTTGTATTATGTATTGTATGGTACTATGATGAATTACCGTCTTTAACCTCATGCTTTGATATCGTGTTGAATTGTCGTCTTTGACCTCGTCCATTGATATCATGCTAAATTATTATCTCTGACCTCATTCTATGATATCATGATGAATTATCATCTCCCCCAAAAGCTTACGTTGTTAAGGAGAATGCAGTTTACGCGTTTATTTCTAAAAACACCAAATACTAGCTTGTTTGCAGCGGAGTCTACCTATCTGTTGGACTTCTTTGGTTTAGTTGCATTCATTAGCGACAGCTAGTTTTCTAGGGAGTAAGCCACTGCAGTTGATCATACAAACCATTAAATGCTTTGCAGGACGCTGATCAACTCTTGGAGAAAAGAGTAAGATCTCGTTTTTCGCATAGAAAGTTGTTGTTTCTTCCTCCCCAAAGAGATGATTTACAAAGGTGAACTTTTATTTCCTGACTTTGTGGTTCATCTGTATTTTTGTCCTTGGATCTCTTGTATCATAATATTTCCAGGATATGCAGACTTTTGGAGAGAATTTTCCAGTTACCAACCGACGCAGGCCTCCCCCATGAATATGTAACCGAGTTCAATTCTAATGTAAATGTATCCTTTTGTAACTTAAATTTTCTGTTATTTTCCTCCGCAGAGGAATTTCACCCTGAAGTTGACAAATTTTCTGTTGCGTCTTCTAGTTTTGGGGCAAGTGACAGATATCACTGTGAACTACGGTTTAAACTAGATCAGTGTTTTTTTTGCTGCCTGCAGCCTATGTTTTCGATTACGTTCATTTCTAGGTAGTCAAGTAATTATGAAGTATTCTTAAGATCCTGCTCCTCTAAAGAACATATCGCTGCCCATTTTAGTGTCATATTGTGGTTTAGATCTTCGGTATATAGTAAGAGTTCATATTCATTTCTCTTTTGGGAAATTAAATTTAGTTTTCCTTTAAGTGAATTAGATAACGTACATATAGTTTGGCTTCTTTGGTTTATAGCAAGTCATTGCAGCGTAACATCCTTGACAATTCTTCAGAGCTTGTTAGTTGATAAACTTTTCAACGAAATTATTGACAGATTGGTCAATTCGGATTCAACTTTCAACCATATTTTGAGATTTCTGTAAGTCTGATTTCCATACATACCGTTCACTTATTTTAGTTGAGTAATTATATATCCGTGCTAAATATTGTAATCATGCTATGTAGGTTTATAGCTGTTTCTAGCATGGATCTAAAATCTGGCTTCTTGTCGATTGAAAACTTCACGACTGCACTTTCAGTTATTCAAAGACAACCGAAGCTAGAATGCCTGAAAGGTAGAAGTCTTGTATATTATTATTCCTTAATTCTGTGAGAAATTTTCAATATGGAAAGTTGGTGAATTTGAATCATACTTTATGATTAGATTGTTCTATACTAGAGCTCTACCTCTTAATCTGCATGAAGCGGTTGGAAGTCAGAGAGCAAGAAACTTGCAACTTCAACTCCGTAATGAAAGGTCTGTTGACATACTATTTTAGGATTTATGTGTTACCCTCCCAATATTTTCGATTAATTCCAGCGTGTACCTTTTAAACTGCAGAATACAAAAGCATCCATGACTCGTTCCAAACACCTGATTATTATGCACGGAATGTTTGTCTTCGGGTATGTGTGACACGAGTTGCCACGTATTTCTGATATGATTATCAGTAGTTTTTCAGTGTGTAATTTTTGTAGGCATTTGAACACCTAATACAACGAGAATTGGCCTTCTATTTGGACCATAGAGGGCACGGACAATCTATAGAATTTCGTCCAGTGAAGCTATTGATTTCATGGCCTGAGCTTCAGCAAGGACTGAAATCACACCATGCTTGCCCTGTAAGCTCAAAAAGATCTAATTCTTTGACTCTGCATTCATGATCCTTTTGCTGCAGTATTTAACTGTATTGACAATTCATGTCTTAGCAACTTAAGTGATGAATTGACTGGGAAATGAATGTAGTGTTCTTGATAGGAGGCTATTCCCGGCAATGTGCTGGTTTGTTTCTCATTCTTTCTCATACCTTTCCCCAGAAAAGTGGGTTTACCAGTTATCTCTCTTGACTTTTGCAGGCAATACTGCACAAACTGATGCAGTCGTGAAGTGTAACGAATGCTATAAATGTTGATCATCAACTCTGGAAAAAAAAAGGGGGATTTATAACTAAGTAGAAAACAGACAATGCTCAAATCTGGTGGTGGATCCTGAGGCTTGTAAGCCATAGCCTTTTTTTTTTTCCCCCTTCTTTTCTCTGGAGCAAGTTTCCTTGAATTTGTCTTTTCTCTGTCACGTAGCCCGCATATTGTTAATTTGTTTTGTAACAAATCGCCGAGTTTCTAAGTTAATGTTATTATATCTAAGGACTGAGCTAATCAATTGAAAGCAAGTTTTTCTCAATAAACTAAAGAATGTCCAAATACAATTTTCATCTTTTTGCACGATCACGATTCTTGATAGTTAAGTGGTAGCATGAGTTTATGAGGCTTTGCTAATTGGGTGGTGGAGAGGGTAGTTCGCAAGGTGTTATGGATGGATTTTTAAGATTGAAGGGGCTGGACCTTAGGGTGCTTAGATGAGACGCACGGTGAGGAGGGAGGATATGTTGCAAGAAAAAGCAATGCAGGAATATGTTTATTTCTAGTGTGCATATAAATAATTAACATTATTACATGTATTGTATAAACATTATTTGATATTCAAAAAAAACAAAAAAACTTATTAATAGTAACGCAAGGCCAACGCAACGTGGACGCCCAAGAGTCTTCCCAATAAAACAAGCCGGCACACAAACAAACACAACCCAAGAAGAAAATCATTTTATTGCTTTGCAAAAGCATTTATTCGAGTAATGAAGCATAGAAACCGAACACGTCGACCATTTCATTGCGTTCTTATTAATAGTAGTAGTAGGAAAAGGGAATTTTGGTTGGAGAATTGGTAAAGGGGATAAGGCCTCTCTCTCTATTTGGTTTGATATATGGCCGGGTCTTTCTAACCTTGATTGATAGAGAGTTTGACTTCACCATTCATTCGTTAAGTCTGGTTGTTTGCTTCCTTCTTTCTCAAGGGCGAGTCTCATTAGTAGATGGTAACGTATCTAATGATCAGTTGAACTTTAGTATCTCCAACATATTACAATATGTATAATGTGTCACTATTAATGTCATCATATTATTGGTTGCAAAATAATTAAAATAAAAAAACGTAATGATGTTTTTAGTCCCCATATCCTTTCTTCTTGTCTAACTCTCTGAATTAAGCCCATACATTTTATAATGTAAATTTTTATCTATAACTATATATTTTTCTTACTCTATTACAAATTTAATTGGGACACATTGTTGGAACATTAATCAGCACGGATTGTTAAATGATAAAATAGTATTCCTTCCGTCCTAAAATATATATTTTTCCAAAGGTTTTCTAATAATTTAAAAGGTGGTTGAATTGCATAAATATTATACGAAAAAAATTAAGATATATCCATTAATTATCATTGATGCGATGTTTGTAAATAATGAGAAGTGGATCCATGATAACCAATTAAGATTAAGATGGAGAAAACTTTTAATAAATCTTTTACTGTCATATAAGAACACCTGTATTATGAGACAGAAATATAAACAAAGAGTAAAAATAACTATATTATAGGAATATATAAAGATGCCCCTTCCTTTGCTCTATTTGCAGTTATGTTACACTAACTCCGGTCCAAAATATAAGTCATCCTATGAGTTTTCACACATATTAAGGAATTGGTTGAATGTCATTAATTTGAAGATTATCTAAAATACCCCTTGGCTATCATTAATGCAATAGTTGTTGAGTAGTGAAAAATTGTTGGATTCATAATAAATTAGGGGTAAGATAGAGAAATGAAGCGAATAAATATTGACGATTGGTAGAAGAATGACATATTATAGAAAGTAGAAAGGTATAGGATGACTTAAATTTTGGACCAGAGGTAGTATTCATTTGTCACCTAATTAATAAACTGTTGACAAATTCAACTTGATGTTCCATGAAAAAACTTGAGCATGTTTCCTACATCGAAAACACTACTTTAAACTAAACTTACACCCTAAAAAAAAGAAATTAAACTTATGAAACACTCGATGTTCCATGAAACACTAACCAAGACGGCGAGGAAAAAACAAATCTTTACCTTGAAATACATGAAACAAACGACGGATGATTGTTGCCCTACGAATTAACAGAGAGCAATTGTTGAACCACCAACTATACAAATAGAAATCGCAACTCAACATCGAATCTATGAAGAACACAAATCCTAAAATGAATTTTATTGAAAACTAGAAAAGAACAAGCTTTTTAACTCATTACTACGATCATTAGATAAAACTGCATATGGACTTTCATCTGTTTTGAAACTACCACTCCATTTTGAAAAACAAGCACATAAACCATCTTTTATGTCTACCAGACAAGCCCTGATTCGTGGCCACGAATAGTGGAGTGTTATGACCACGCTCGGTACAACTAATTCACGGAGGAGGATAAATATGAATTCTAAAGTCCAGAGTTAATTAGAACTCTTATATAGACTACTAGTGGGGGAATCGTGCTCTGCACGATGTGGCCCTCGGTTGTTATGTTATAAAAGTTATAAAATTGGAATGTTAGAAGGGAAAATAAAAAACATAATAGAAGGGAAAATAGAAAACATACATCACTGGTGTTATGTAAAACTGAGCGATAACAGTATAATATAATGTTACAAACTTCAGCCAAACATATCAAAGTCGTTCCAAATCCCTGTTTGATTCCATTAGGAAAGATATCTCCCCAAGGATTTTTGAAGGAGCAATAATATCTCTACCAACTGCTTCACATTCTGGGCTTGAAGTCGAACTCATCTTCAGCCTTAAGATATATCGGTGCATAAATAATTGGTTGATCGATGGTCTGTCTTTTCAATAAGGCTTTTTATCATAGGAGACCAATCCATGAATTCCTCCTTCAACTTGAGCTGCTCCAGTTCGAGCCTAAGAGAGATAGGATAAAACAACAGTGAGCATGCAAGTAACACAAGATTCTTAGATAGATAATTTTATTGCACCAGATTGATAGATTTATGTTATTCATACACAATTCTGGTAAATAGCAAAAAGAATATGAACAGACCTCAAGTCGTAGAACACCCGATCTCAACAAGTCATGAGCAGATTGCAAAGAGGAAGCACCAAGATCCTGTAAACCCTGCTTCACTGCTTGCATAGTGTAGGGTATCAACTTAAGGACGGAACCCTTGTCCTCTACCACACCAACCACGCCCTGAGCTATTTTAAGCTTGGCAGCATCCCCTAAATATCTTTGATCACTTCCTTTCGTCATTGCTTCCAAAGATCCCATTCCGCGATACTTCTTCACGCGCTTATTATCCTGTCAAAAGTAAGCCAAGAAAAGCACCTCTTGGGAAGGGAAGAAAAAACATGCATGACCAAATGAAATGCCATAATCTAATGCGAATTTTTTGCCAACTTTTGATTACTCAAAGGTTTCCTGTTCACCAAAGTTCAAGCTGCTTGGAGTAAAGATGATTAATGGTATGACTTATGAGGCCACGATTGAGTCACATACCCCAACTGGATACTAAGTTATCTACAATGGAGGCATCTGAATATTGATTGATTAATTGGCACCAAAAGATAAAATGATCCCTTTGTTCTTTATTATTAGTTATTTAGCCAGCCATTTGCTAAGATGTTGGAAATATATCAAGAACTGATGATGTTCGTGGGGCATTGTATTTTGTGTTTTCATGAATCTCTTTTATAATGGATTGTTATAATCTGCTTATAAATGCTTAAAAAACACAAAACAAAACAAAACAAAACAAAACAAAACAAAAAAAAAGCCCACTCTTTTATACCTGATATACATAGGTGCCTGGAGCTTCAGAGCTTCTTGCTAGAAATTTTCCCATCATACAAAGGAAAACATATTAGTGGGGGAATCGTGCTCTGCACGATGTGGCCCTCGGTTGTTATGTTAGTCACCAAAAACATATTTTTGGTGAATACAAAGGAACTCCAAAAATAAAACGGGGTAGAAGGGGCAAACGTGAAGAAAGAGCAAACCAGTTTCTTACCGCAGAGGACAAACGTGAGGCTGATGAAGAACAACAGTTGGTCACAACTGTTTCAGGCTGCAGCTGCAATAATATACGAAATACAAAAATGTCATTGGTACCAAAAAAAACAGAGACATGTGCACACCAAAAAAGTTCTCCTAACAGAAAATGGAAAAGCGATCCTATTTCATGTAATAAACAAAGATAAAACTTATGAATGGCACACTACATATGCATAAGAGGCATTGATTCAAGAAACAGGAGGATGTGATAAAAAATATTCCGATTAATTCTTAACAAATTAGTATTCGCAATTTAATCTGCAAATGTGGTTTCCTAATGATTTGATCACCATGAAACTTTGAATTTCTAATGCCTTCTGTATTCATGAAATCACAATTTATTGATTAATTGCTAAGATGGGAAAGAAATGTCAAGTAGCGAACAACGATTCATTTAAAAATTCCTTCTGTTTAACTACACGGTAGTGAGAATGAATTTACAGATAAATCATCAACTTTTTCCACTGCTTAAAACAATTTTGTCTAATCAAGTAGTCAAGTGCATAGTTGGGCAAAGGGGTAGTGGAAAGGAGACTCCGCAAGACAACCGAAGAACGTAGGAAGCACAAAATTCATGGCAAAGTACAGCTAAGCTTTGCAAACATGTAGAGGGAGAAATATGCCCTATGCCAAGAGCACCAAGCTCAGCAACGAAGTAGTCTTTTTTTTTTTTTTTCCACAGGGACGAAAGCATTTTTTCTACGGGTCTTCTCACTCGGGATCCCGGGTAGCCCCTAGTTTCCACCATTAGGGTAGGGGATCTCCCCCAGCAACGAAGTAGTCAAGGCAACCAACTGACTAATGATGGTAGCACAAGCCAGTCCGAGGACAATCTATCTAACGGATATGCAAACTGATACAGCAAAGAAGCAGATGCAAAACACCCCCAAGCATAACCAGACTCAGATGAATAACATTCTGTTTCCCATGTCTTTCTTCCTCACTTACTTCCTCTTTCATTTTGATGCTTTGATGTATGTTCCTTCTTTCAAAATAAAATGGTTGTATTACCATCACTGTCAGTTCTGCCAATAATCAATATAGAAGTTTCGGCAGAAACTTCACACACATCGGAAATGCAAACCAGCAAAATAAAGCTACGGACACATATACAAAGAAAATGATCTCCTGTAATAGCAACAAAACAACTACAAAGAAACATATCCATTCTATTCATATCAAATGAAATCAACAAATGGACGCGAAATTAGGTAGCTCAGAGAAGAAGAAATGAAACGGAACAAACCTGGTGTGAAGAAACATAACCCCATTTCCAGTAAACTGCAAAGTCAAGACCAATAATTGCCAAATCAAGACCAAGGTCTTTGGTAATCCAAAAAAAACTGGAATTTGACCCACATGATTCAGACTGAACGTCATTAGCAGAAATAAACGCTTGAGATAGAAAAAGTACTTACTTTGCAACGATCTGAGCAAAAATAGACAGTACACAGCAGAACCTGCAAACGCAATTGATTATTATACCCAATTAATTAACACCGGATTAATTAAGAAATGCAGAACACACCAAAAGCAAAGAGTATTACACAGCAATTAAACGCCGAAGGAAAAATATTAAAGGAACATGCAAGATGTTCTGCAATCCAAATAGAATGTACCAGGTCGCAAATCTCTCCTCCTTCAATACCATCAACGATTGTACGAAAATGCAGAGAAAATATTATGCAAAACTAAAGCCTCCAAACATCCCACGTAGAAGCTATATATACTGCCCCAGAAACCAGTCGGTGCTTACCCATAGTGGAAGCTCCACTCAAAAAAATGTTTGAAGCGGTGATCTCAGGCGGTGGGTCGTACCACCTGGAACACCATGGCGATTCCAATGCCTTGCAAGCGATAGTGGACAGACGGTGGTGATGAGTCAGTAGAAAACCTTTACAAAACACAAATTAATTAATTAATTTATAATAAATAAATAAAAAAACAAACAAAAAAGAAAGAATAGGGAAAGGAAATTGACGTAGCTTTGGTCGTACACTTTGTTTGCAAATTTAACGGTGGTGGACACATATGTGCTGAGGTGGGGGGTACGTGTCATATGTCTGGGAGATTGTAGAAAGGAAAAAAAAAAAAAAAAAAAAAAAAAAAAAAAACACAAAAGGAAGACTTTTGCGACGACCAAAACGCCGCTAAAGGCGGACGACCAAAAAGGTCGCGAAAAGCTGTATGCAAATTTATATAGCATACTACTATGTATGATAAGAACTTCAAGCAAATTATGATTTTATGTATGGACAATTCCTCGATATCTTGTTCATTCGCAACAAGAAAAAATCTCTAAATAGGGTTTCAGCACCATGCCAAACAGAGGCGGATTGATGAGAGACAAATTGTCGCTTCATTATTATGATATTTTACCCCATTTCGATACTGGCTTTGGCGTTATTGTGCAAATTCAAGTCATTAATTGCTTAGTTTCATCCAAATGTGTAGATAATAATTATTATATAAAATATCATATTTTGATAGGTTTTGTCTTGGTTTAGAACTTAGGAGCGTCGTGTCGGGTTTACACTTGTTATTTTGTGATTTATTGCAGGATTACAGATTGACCAAGGCCCCGATGGACGACACGTGGTGAAACCTTAGGGTCGTGACATAATGCTCGATAGATGCGGCAATATAATTATCAGAATAATTATATTAAAAATTTCGTTACAGACACATAAAAATTAGAAGTTGACAAGACCCGGCGCAGACCGGAAGAATCCCGGTCTACGCCAGAATATATCAAGATTTAGCAAGATCGGGCAATTTATTGTGCATTTATTAAGTTTGATAGCTAACTACCTGATGTGACCCGGTCTAGACCGGGAAAAGTCCGGTTTAAACTGGAAATGGACCCCTCCAGCACTATTTTTACTATTCATGTTCAGAGAGTTGGATATATATATATATATATATATATATATATATATATATATATATATATATATAAGAAGGAAAAAAAAAAAGAAAGAAAGGAGAAGGTAAGAGCTAGCAGGCACAATCACTTAAAGGCTATAAGAGCCAAAAATATAATTCCATTATTAGCTAGTTCATCACAACTTAAAATTCTTAGAATATTTAGCTCAAGCTTGTGGAAGGTTTGATTGGGGAAAAAAATTAAGCTTTTGGTTCAAATTCCATGGATGCTCATCGGATATGGAAGCAAGCTTGCCATTGCATACTCATCGGTTGTAATCGGTAACATATATTCTAGTTTTATTTTGTATTGATAATCTGATTAGCATGAATGCTAAATTAATTATGTTAGTATTCGTAGTGATGAGTGGCTAGACCTGTAACTAGCCAAGACATGTAACTGAACTATTTTGATCTCTTTTGGTTGATGGGATGATGATTATGTATTGTATGTTTTATTTTCGATTGTGTTGAAGCTTTTTCTACATGTATTGATTGTTAGCTTGTGTTGGAGTAATTAACCAATATTAGCACACACACACTTAATGGATACCGAACGGAGATATTAGGTGTGAGAACGAGGTAGAAAAACCGGAAGGTAAAGTTGACCGTTATCGGAGTTCAATTTCTTATCCGGGGAATGAACTAGTTTGTACCCGTGATTTTATTATGTCGATTTATTAGGTTTAGGGCTCTTAAACCAAGGAGGAGGCATAGAACAATTTCGTACACTCGTATAAGGGGAAATTGTTAGAATAGGAGTACACCGTTTCACACACTCGGACACCCTTAATATGCCGATTGATCACATCTTGAAACTGAAAGAGACTGTTGTTCAATGAAATTGTCTTGGTTAGTATCTTTATTATTAATCGTTAATTTTATTAGTGACGTAAAATCATTACTTTTATGTTAAAACTGCGACTTAGATCAAGATAATAATAGTTTTTTGGTGTTCAACATCACAATCCTCGTGGATACGACCTTGACCACTTACTAGACTACAATTGACTCGGTACACTGCTGGTTAGATTGGAACTGTAGGAAAGTCCACATCACGGATCTACCTTAACAACAATGAGGTCCACGGACCTCGCTAAAAATAATAATACTCTACATTTTACCTATCGAAAAATATTTCGGACCACGTGTAAAAAATTATTTACTTTGTTAAATATTTACGGACCTTGTTAAACAAAATTTCTGGATTCGCCACTGATGCCAAATGTGTCCGAAGAAGAAGAGCAAAGCAAATGAAGCATGTCCAAAACTAAACCAACCCCGTGGACTGCTACGAAAAACACCGTCGGATTTCAATGTAGTGTATACTCCCGGGAACAGAGCAACTGAAGACGGGATGGGGCCTATAGCTCAGAGGATTAGAGCATATGGCTACGAACCGCGGTGTCGGGGGTTCGAATCTTTCCTCGCCCCAAATGGAAAGCATGTTTCCTTCTGGGGGTAGAATGATGGGGATAGCGGACCAAAAGACTTAAGTGTGGGTCTTATTATAGAAAAGAGAAAAGAAACTTTTAAGATTTTATATAAAAGTTTGTGATTTCACGGTTGTTGTTGTTGTTGTTGTTGTTTTAACAGCTAATGATATTATTATTAAGGGTTCTAACAAGACGATAGAAGTCCAAAGTTACCCAAATACAAACGTTCACCTCATCTTAAGAAACAAGCCGGCCAAGCCTAAACCAAAGTGAAACAAAAATGAAAAAATTAACGTCAATCAGCTATACAATGACTAAACTATGCTAAAAGAGAGCGGACCGGTCTTCCAAGTTGTCCAATCGATAGTGATAGTATTTTTTCTAGCGCTGATCCCGGCGAAGCTTTTACTTTGAATTTCCCCAATCAACATGTCCACATTGAGATCTTTTGAATTATATAAAATTTGATTCCTACCCATCTAGATAGACCAAATAGCAACTCTTTTTAACGGCATCTATACTTTGACTTTCTCATTGTCTAGCCGAAAAAGGAGATAATTGAATGAATGAATTCCTATCCATAAGTAACGCTCTTGGAATATAGAGCCAATCAACAATCTTACGCCAAATAGAAGCAAAGGGTTATTAGGGGCGGATCTATGTGTATCGGGGATAAAATTTTTTTAGTATTAAAACGATGTTGTTTACCATTAAAAAATGCTTTTTTCTCTAAGAAATCTGCTTTAGGTTCCTAAGCATTTCTCATCAAAACAAATTTTCAAAGATAAAAATATAGATTTTGACTCACGATGGCCACGTGAGATAAATTTACTGCATCCGCCAAAGATGTATGCGGAAACAAATACAACATTTGTAAACACCATTATTGATGAACGATCAAATATCCTTACAAACTGAAGCAGACCCCACAAAGAACCCTGAATATTCTCACACACAAATATGAATAAATACTCTGTGGGGTATTATTATATTATATTAAGGGGCCCTTTATCTTTTTTGTGGTTGTCTGTATGTTCGAAGATCATGAACATTCGAGAGGTTACATGGGAGGGAGAATAATTAAATGATTCTGATCACTCGATCGTGCTCTTATTACAACCCATCAAACATGGACAGATTACTACCGCTACCGCTACATCACTTGCTTTAAAGATTAACATATAAACTTTCTCGTGGGGGGAGGAGGATCATTTCACTTCAGCCACCTACTAAAAATTTCCTGAAATAATTTGTCGGTCAAGTATTTATACGATTTTTTTTGATTATTTTGACAATGTTGAATTTTATTCACATCAAAGCATTTCACCTATGATTTCTGATAAACAAATCATTCTCAATCGACAGATCTTCTTAGACAAATTGAGTAATAAAAAAAACGAGGAGTTTAATTAATAAAGACACAATTATTTATGTTATAATGATGACACGACTAAATTTTGTATCATTAATCCTTATTGATTTTCATCCTGACGAAGTTGAAATTTTAATCGTGTGCACAATAGTTATGCAGAGAACTAAAAAAACAAAAAACAGTCATGCATGAATGCCAAATCAGCAAATCGTTGTTTTAGAGAGAAAAAAAACACGTCAGAGTATCAGCTATGGCCAAAGTATGAAATGGGTGTGGAAGTAAAAAAACTGACAACTTTTTTAAACATTTTGTTTGATAATGTGGCATGCATCACAGTGGCTCATTTTTCCACCGTAAAATTCATGGAAGAAAAAAAATTCCAGCAGTTTAAGGACCCACTTGTCAAGAAGAGAGAAAAACTTATTTGTTATGAAAAGTAATAAAAAAATATTATATTTCTCTTAAAACTTGTGCATGAGACGTGGAAGAGAAAGTGGTCAGTCCCACGTTGCCATCCACTATTTTAATTTCACATTGTCTTTATTTGAGCCATAGTAGAGTAATACTTTGTGAAGATAGTCCCACATTCCTTCCACAATGTGCTTAGGAAGGCCATAGCTGATACTCTCAGCAACCTCCATCTGACAATGACTCCAAGTTTTATTGGGTTTTCCGATATGGCCGCTGCTCCATTCACCTTGATATTCTACTACTGGACTACAAGACTTCAAATTTTTTTAATACTATTTTTGTACTAATAATAGACATTATTATTAAAGCATCAGAATTTATTTGAACCTATATATATATATATATATATATATTACACAAATAGTATATATATATGTTGGAGGATATATATTACAACGTCAGCGTCAACCAATCCATCCTTCCTATTTCCATGGAAAAGATTCCTATGAATTATATTCGGTCAAGCTGAAACACGTCGTCAACAACTAACAGTCATTTTTTTAACTCACAGGTATTTTTGGAAAGAAAAATAAAAGGGGTCAAATTGTTTGTTTTTACAGCTGGCTAAAACTACACATATAAATTCGCGAGCCAGTTCTCAAACTTCGCACACTTGATCTATCTCTCTGTGGGGTTTTAGCGATTTGCATAATCAATTTGCCTCCGCTGTACGTGTGTATCAATTCATTCTTTTATCTGTCCGGTGGAGCTAGCTAAGGGTGTACACAACTGTGCCGTGCGTGGGTGTTTCGGCGAAAAAAGAAGATAAAAGATGTTGTTGCCTGTGTTTCTTGCGTTGTTTCTGCCGTGTGTAGGAATGAGCGCAGTTTTTCTTGTATACATGTGTCTATTATGGTATGCAGCTAGCCGTAATAGTCGGCAGGTGGGTCAGACACCGGAGAAGCCATTGAAACAAGAGGGTCTTTCTCAATCTGAATTAGAAAAACTACCGAAGTTGACCGGTAAAGATTTACCTATAAACACAGAATGTGCTGTTTGTTTGGAGGAGATTATGAGTGATCAACCTGCTCGGTTGATTCCTATATGCAATCATGGATTTCATGTGGAATGCTTAGATACATGGCTATCTAAGAATCCTATTTGTCCCCTTTGTCGAGCCAAGCTTCAGCCGGAGTTATTCAAACCCCCGGAAAATGATCCTTGTTGATAAATGGTCTCTGCAATCTTCTTGCTGTTGTTGTTGTGAATAATCAAATTTAGAGATAGATAGGTGAATTTCCTTTTTTGGTTTTTTTGTTTTAATTGATTTGTATCTTCCAGAAATGTATGGTGATGTTGGAGTGCTTTTTGGTAATTTAAAATGTTGTTTTTCCTCAAAAAAAAATGTTGTTCTTCACACACACCTTCATTTTTACGGTGGTCTGTCATAGTTGTTCCTCTAATAGGAATTCTTAAAAGAATGGCAAATTCGGTGTGTTTTCTTGATTTTCTATTGGTTCTGGATCACAAGTCATACTTGGCCCATGTCCGTCATCAAATTTGCTTTCACGTATTATTGTAGAAAACTTCATAGGGCTAATAGCACGAAATGGGCTGCTTACAACCTTATGTGAATAAATTCAAAGAAATGATTTAACAAATTATTTAAATTGCTCAAAAAAAAAAAATTTACACTGAACAAATGCCTACTCATACCAAAACTAACATCCCAAAATCAACCACCCATTAATCATTATTCAAAACAACAAACACGAGACTTATCACAGAACTTTCTAGGTAGGCACACATTATATGATAAAAAATCGTATCCTACTTATTTGTGTTCATCAACGAAGATTTAACCTCTATAGTCTACAAGTTATTCACCTGAGTCTGAATCCTCAGCTGATAGACTAACTCAGCATTGTGCTTGGATATTCAGCAGATGTCCTAATTGCACTAAAACTTATATGATTGCTATTACCTATCTTTTCTGATTAAACCTATACAATTATCAAAGTCTAATAAGAACTATACATTTAGTTATGCGTCTTTTTTGTTTTGCATCTATAATAATTGTCATCATCACTCACTATCATGGCTTCATCACAAAAACAAAATTATTTCTAACAATTTCCGCCTTTTTGATGATATCAAATTATCAATACCCTCAAAAAGCAAAGCAAAAAGATAAATACAAAAACTGCAAATCCTTGATATTATTCATTAAACTTTGATTTCAGATGATTACAAAATTGTTCAATGGGAAATTACAACATATTTCTGAAAATTAAAACTTCAAGGGACTTTCTTCTGCTCTGCTGACTTTTCTTCAACAATCCTTGATAAGTTAATCATCTTTTGCATTTCTTCGTACGCTCTTGCTGACTCAATCATCTTCCTGTCTACAGCAGAATAATCAACTTCATTGATTGATTCCATATGCCGCATGAAACTGACTTGTTCATGTTTCCAAAGAACTTTTTATGGAAAAGATCTTCAAACTCTTCAAGATTTATTCTCATCAGATTATCAGTTGTAAGATTCCAAATGAACTTCCTTTGAGCAGATCTCTCAGCAGACTGAGCAACATCTTTTCCATCATTTTCTTTTCTGAATTTCTTCAGTTTCTCCTTGTAAAACAATGTTGCTTTCTTTGCTTTTAGGTACCTCAACTCATCGATTTATTGTCGTTTATCAAACACTTTATATTGCATATATTGTCGTTTAAATTTGTTGGCCATGGGATAAAATCTTGTGACATAGAATCTCTTCAACTAAAATTATTACATAATACGATTCAAAAGTCTGGAAATAATAATTACTCAAAAACATTATTCATAAACTATCATTGACTCAATTATCTCAATAATCTTCTATTATCTACTATACACAATACCGTTGATACAACAAGATTACGTCGCGCATTCGTTCTGATACATACAAGATCTATACATTGTATCACATATTTACAAGGTAATAATCAAAACAAGCCAACAAGGTAACTTTCTTTTAATAACATCCAAAATTTCAAATATGTCATCTTCTGATCTTCTCGGGGGCCTGTAACATATTTGAGAGAGAAAACATCAAACATTAATGTCCCGTAAGAAAAAAGTATATCAAGAGAAACTATGCAAACCTCTGAATAAGTAAAACTATGAACCGTTCTTTTCATTCCCCTCAGGCTATGGATGCTATTGCCTTAAGCATGCAGTTAATTCTTAGGAAACATATAGCCAAGCATTGTATATACAGTCTGAAGCACTGTGAGCACAAGCAATATAAAGGCAGCCAAAGCAGATATGAATGACCATGGAGTCCTGAAATAAGTATACTTGAAGCTTGCCATCTGAACATGCCAATTATTATGATAATACTCATTCACTTCATCAAACAAATTCGCCAGATAACAAATATCGATATCGAATGTCACATCTTTCCCCAAATCATTTATAAACTTAGCAACTTCACCATCTGTTCCAAAGTAATTCTCTATCACATTTTCCTCAGACAGATATTCGACATCTTTTGAAGTGTTTATCAGACAATCTAGCAGTATTGCATATGTAGTCATGTGTTTTGAGCGACCGTTGTGACATTGCTCATACGCGACGCAATTCAATAGAAACGAGCCCATGAAATCGTCTATAGAAATTGTAGGCATTTCAATAACACCTTTCTTGAATTTTATGATCAAGAAACTTTCTTCGTTTCCGGGCTTTAGACTTATTCCAGCACGCCGTAGCTTTGAAATGGAATGAATTACATGACTGTTCTCTGCAAATTTTCCACTAAATGCACGCTTAATTGATGGCTCGGGAGGGATGAAGCTGGATCGAAGAAAATCGAGTATATGCTTCCCTTGATGATTGCTGTATTTAGCAATCACATGATCAGGCCTCTCTAATGCACTGTTGAAGAAATTTAAGGTCAACGTTGCTAAAGAAGGCCCTGATTCTTCTTCACCAGGCAATTGAGTTAACTTGAATAAGCAATCAAGAACAAAAAATGGGATTTGATTTTCGAGTCGAATCAAATCCCTTAAGAAAACGTGAATATCCAAGTCATAGTCCTGAGAGGATCATCTGCATCAAACGGAACTAATCCCTCAATTTTTCTAAAGAGCTCAATGATGAAGCAACCATCAAGAACCAAGATTTCGATAAACGGGTCGGGTTCAAGCAGAATGGTTTCGAGTAACACTCTCGGGCTCTGGTTTCTAATGGCTGCACCGCTTTCAATAAATCTTCCAAGCTTAAATTTTTGTCTGACTGATTCTTTTGAGTAAAGAGACAAGAACCTCCATTTGTGTTCTTCAATCATTTGGAGGTGGGGTAGGCTATGGTGGTACGGACCAATTGAGACAATATGAGGATGATAAGATCGGCCGTTGACATCCATTAGGCTCTGGGGGACTCTGTATATAGAACATGAGCTCCGGCCGGCAGATTTGCTGAGGATTTTTGGTTCGGTTGAGAGCTTTTGATGCATCTGGGCTAACCTGTTCTTGTCTACTTCCCAAATTGAGATGGTTTGATGGTGATGATGGTCTTCACCATTTTTGCTGTAATCGGTAGTCGCCGCCATAGTTCTTTTTTTCTTGGCCAGAATTTTTTACGGTAAGGAAAGCTCAACGATGTCGGACATTATTGTATTGGAAGCCAGAGAATTTGTATTGCTTGTGTAAGTGAAATTGGAGTATATCCTACTTGTGCATTATTGACTAATGGAAGATTTTAAAACTGGATTTCCATACTTCAATCAATCGTCTGTTTGTTTGTGACTCTCGTGGGTCTAATTTGTCTCTTTGTATATATGTGACACCTATTCAATGGCCTTTCTAATAGAAAGTTTATGCACCATAATTTTTACCAGCACTAAGGAGCAATAAACATCATCATACTCTTCAGGCTCTGTTTGGTTTGAAGAAAACAAAAAGAAAAGAAAAGAGAGGATTGCGATCGAAGGGAAAGGAGGGAAGAATGAGTGATTTCAAGTCCCTTTGTAGTGTTTGGATTGGACGGAAAGGAAAGGAATAAAAATATTAAAAATGTGTTTGGAAACTTAAATGAAAAGAAAAGAAATGTGATGAGGGCGAACAGAATAAATGCCACGCCACGCGCCTCTCCATCTCGCCATCATACAAGAATGAATAAAAGGTAAGACATAAACCTTAAGCGGCCAGGAGCCCCAAAGACGTCTTCAAGAGTAGGTCGGGACCCTGTGAAGGAGGTCGGCTTAAATACTCTCCACCCCACCGCAGTCGGTCGGGACATAGTAGAGGAGCCGTCACACTCGCCATAAGGATCTCTGGGGCTCGACGCAGTCGGCCGGAGTACCCCCGACTTCTAGCCCACGTGCTAGTAATAAGTTGGATAACCAAGGAAAGAAAATGTAATAATCAACCAACTGCAAGACTGAAGACAGCAACATATGTAATTAGAACGATGATTGAAACATACATCACGTTAACAATAAAAAAAAGAAAAAAAAAAAAAAAAAAAAAAAGAAACATACATCAAGTTAGATGATGATTGAGAATTGATAAAGGATGTGTGTTTGATGATCAGTTTATTCAATGGAGTGAAAAATATGAATGATGGCATAATATATTTTCCTTTTTTTCTCTATTTTTCTAATGAATTATATTATATCATTCCTATTGGTTTCCACATTTTCCATTTCTTTTCTCTTAATACCAAACACTAGACATAAATCCTCTATCCCCCTTCTTTCCTTCTCTTTTCATTTCCTTCAAACCAAACAGAGCCTTAGTCTTTATGCAATAAAACATGAAAAATCACGTGTAACTCCTATTTCCGGATACCGAGTTATTATCCGAAAAATAAACGATCGACACGTATAATATAAAATAAATCTCATATTATACGTCAGCCTCTACTACGTCGTATCGAGTTAAGCAAATCGAAAGCAAAAGATTCAGGTATAAATTTTTTCCAAACAAACCAGAATGAAAACTCAATATCTAAAGATAGAAATATAACACTGGGAACTGTCCATATCCGGTTCATCTCTCGGAACCATATTACATCCCGGATCTGATGAAATAGGATGAATTGAGACGGTATTTTGTAAATACGTAATTATCTTGAATATATTAACCATTTCTTTATTTTCCGGTCGCCTGGAAGGGACAAAAGAAAAATCTGGCCCTTTCTTCAACAATTTTGGATCTCTAGTGAACCTATTTTATTGGAAGCCACAGAATTTGTATTGCTTGTCAAACTGAAATTGGAGTATATCCTACTTGTGCATTATTGACTAATGGAAGATTTTAAAACTGGATTTCCGTACTTCAATCAATCGTCTGTTTGTCTGTGACTCTCATGGGTCTAATTTGTCTCTTTGTACATGTGACACCTATTCAATGGTCTTTCTATTAGAAAGTTTATGCATCATAATTTTTACCAGCACTAAGAGCAGCCCTAATGGGCAGGGGTAGAGAATGGGGAAATTGCATATTCTATGATGACAAATTGATGAGGTGGAAGAAGGTTAGTGGAGGAAAAATGTAGAAAGATTGTGGGGATAATATATGTGTGATTAGATGTTGTAGTGGTGATAAATGTTTTGGGTTATTGTTTAAAATAAAATGAAATTTTTTACCATACAACCGTTGTAAGAAGATTGTATCAAGTGTCATATATTACAACAATTAATTTCTAATATCTCATGAAATAGAGTAAAAATAAAATATTTTAATATATATCATTTAGTATAACTTTTGATCTAATTATTCTGTGTCATAAAATATCTCAAATAATATTAAACTTTAATCTAATGATATTTTTCTCCTTCCTAGTTGTAACTAAAATTTATGTATACATGTGACTGTTTTTTTATTAATATAATCTATTTTTTAAGTTTAATTTGATACTGTTTTTCTATAGAGCATTATCTCTTTGGTTATCTAAAATGAGAGAAGGTGATAGGCAATGTTCTAAAAAAATTCTCTACTTTGTATCTATTATTTTACATTTTAGGTAATTTGGTATTCTATTATGACAAAGTTTGGTAAGAATCTCTCCACTTTGCTCCCATTATGGCCGCTCTAAGGAGCAATAAACATCATCATACTCTTTAGTCTTTATGCAATAAAACATGAAAAATCACGTGTAACTCCTATTTTCGGACACCGAGTTATTATCCGGAAAATAAACGATCGACACGTATAATATAAAATAAATCTCATATTATACGTCAGCCTCTACTATGTCGTATCGAATTAAGCAAATCGAAAGCAAAAGATTCAGGTATAAATTTTTTTCCAAACAAACCAGAATGGAAACTCAATATCTAAAGATAGAAATATAACACTTATTACATCGGAAAAACCAAACGAAACTTATAACATACGAAATCTTCCAAAAGAAAACTATAAGAAATTACAACGTTCTCCAAAGAACAACGAGTCTAGTATAAATAAAGAACATAAATAAATAAACGCTTCAACGTCGGCGTCCTCAAACGCCGTCATCAAAGTCTTCCTCGAACTCCGGATGTACCTGTTCATCTTCTCTCCCCCAAACACATAGAAAAACAATGCATTTAAAGTATGTACAAAGTATGCAATAAGAGGTAGAAGTTACAAATTAATTATGATTTATAATTAAAAGATTATCTTTATGAGACCGACTCAATCTAGGGTTCACTCCATTCCATCAACACATGTCATTACTATCGTTTCTAATTTAACTTATCTTGGTTACGTCGGCATTCAAGGGCACTACGCATGACGCTTTATCGATCAAGATATACTTGCTAACTAACGATGGATAGCACTGATAGCTCCGGGGTCTCCCCGGTATGCGTATACGCTCGATTAATTTCCTCCACTACCCTTCAGCCTTTGAGCCAGTAGCGTTGTTCACCTTTATGAGCGTACCACATCGCCGATATGAATCGGTGTCTGGCCAAGAATAGCATGACATTTTATATTTTTACTACCATGTATGTAATTTTATTATGTATTAACTAGCCACCTAAGTGTTTTCAAGGCAAAGCTCACCTTATCAACTCTACTCCCTCACTTAGACAGCTAGACATCTCATCCTATCAAGTACACAGACATTGATGAACTCTAGTTCATCAAAGCACAAGCCCTTCCATTCCCTTCCAACGGTACCGAACTTCAACTCCCTTGAAGAGTACATCCGGTGTCAGAACTAAACGCATCATAAGCTCAATTGAGGCTTGTTCATGTTTAATTAATGTTATAAGATCAAAGAACAACATTCAAGACTAGATTTGAGGCTTAAAACAAGTTATTCATAAAAAACATGTCCAGTGCGCCCATACTGGGATTCAGTGCGCCTGCACTGAGCGATCTGGAGCTCATCGAAACTATCTAATGAGCCAGTGCGCCCGCACTAGCTTTTGGTGCGTCCGCACCAAGCCTCTGAATGTAAAAACAACCTTTCTGCCTACCCAGTGCGCCCACACTGAGGCTCTGCATGTATAAACGGACTTCTTGCTCTTCCAGTGCGCCCGCACTGTCCTCGGTGCGTCCGCACCAAGCGCAGTAAACCCCAAAACTTAGTTTTTCTACCCTTAAACGATCCCTACTCGTTCCCAAACATGTTCATCATCACAATACTCAGAAAATAGCAGAAAAACATGACTTTTATAAACCATAACAACTCTAGATTCTTAAACAACATGAACATATGTTTTTTAGCTTAAAAAAAATCATACCAACCTTTACAGACACCCTAATAAACCCTAATTAATTCGTACGAAGATCCTCTTACCTTTTAGCAAGCTAATCCAAGTCCAATTCTTATAAAAACTGCAGCAAAACGATCTTTCCTTTGCAGAAAACCTATGTGATCAATCCAAAACCAGATTAGGTTCGATCACACACTTCTATTCATATAAGACTACGAATTCATGAGTTTGAATCCATCAAACTCAATCAAGAACATAACTAGGGGCTCGAATTTCATACCTTAACAAAGTCCCAACTTTCTCGGTGTTGAAACGACCCTCTTTACGATCGATTCCTGCTTGTACTCTGATCTCGAAAACTTTAGATCCTCTTAACCGAACGAAAAGCTCTCACCCTAAAAGCTCTCACACACGCCTTCTCACAACATAGGAGGAAAATTAGACTTCTTTTTTGTTATGGGAACTAATTGTTAGGAAATCAATTGAGTAGTGCAAATGAATTTAAAATTTGATTTCCGATCCAGATCGTCTCCGTTTAAACAATAAACATATAATAGAGGCGATAATATTACCTTGGTTGATCTAAAAGATCAACGCTTTGACCGTCCGGTAGAGTAGATATCTTGCGAGCCCTCCAAGCGTCTGGCCTCTACCAAGAATCCACACGAGCACCTCGCGGAATCCCGCCAAGGATTGCTACTTAAAAACTCGATTCACTAGTCGACCTTTCTCTCTCTCTCTATAATCCTCTCTAGAAGCTCTCTTATTTTTCACAAGAACAATTAATTTTTGGAATTATTGTGTAGATTATACAAGAGCTTGGCAACCCTTGCTTATATAGGCATATGGGGCACCCTTGTATTCCTAAAATACTTGGGAACAAGTCTTGAGTAAAGTGGAGAGAAATAAAACATTTCCAATAAAATAAGGAAAATCCCTTAGATTGATTTATCTCATTTAATTTAATATCTTATATTAGATATTGTCAATATCTAATATTGACTATATTTATCTTATTACCATAAATCTATTTTTCCAAAATCAATTAATATCCAATATTAATATTATGGTATCTTATTAATTAAATTACACAATTCAAATGTATCCTACACAAATGATGGCGCCACATTATTTGCCAATCACGTGCACACACACACACACACACACACACACACACACACACATATATATATATATATATATATATATATATATATATATATATATATATATATATATATATAAATTAATTAATTAATATATCTTGTATTATATTTATTCATAATAAATAAATACCACCATATTAATTTACCACTATAACCTTTATAGTATGATATAAACTTTCCTTATTTGGTCATCAACTATAACCATATTTTAATCCGACTCGATGTTCATATGCCACAATGACCCGATAGGCTTCTCCGAATATGTTGGCCGTAGACATAAGGTGCAATTCTTAAAATTCCTTTACCTCTAACTAGGCTTGTAAGTGAGCCTTATAGTTCGATTCGATTCGGCGTGTTCAACTAGAAAAATTCGGTTCGAGACTCGGCTCATATTATCAAACGTAGAATAGGGCCTTAGAAATTGGTATTCGGACAAACGAACCGAACATGTTCGGCTCAGAAAATGCAGGGGCTTAATTTCACCTACACTTTATAACTCAGTTGGGCCTTCATTTATTGGCAACCCAATCACTACTCACTAGCCCAAATTACCATTACCCTAACCTAATAAAAAAATCAAGAATTAACTCTTCAACCTCCACGGCTCCACCCCCTTCAATCGAATGAATCCTTCATTGCCGCCTTCAACCTCTTCAACCTAATTTGCCTTCAACCTCTCCACCCCCTTCATTTCCGCCTTCAACCTCTTCAAGGCTTCAACCTCTCCAGCAGTCCAGCAGCCGAAGACTCCACCTTGATTAATGGTGATCTGAAGAAAGGGAAACAGTCAATTTCTACAAGGCTTTTGTACAGCCATTTTTTCCCCATTTCTAGCTCGATCTCTCTTTCACTGCTTTAGCTTGGTTTGAAGAAATAAAGGTTAGCACTTTGTGAAACTTTACCGCTTTCTATTTTCCTTGCAAATTTCGTATGCTGAGGCAGCTGAGCTTTATTTTTATTTTTACTTTTCCCTTTGTTTTTTTCAATTGACAAATAGAGTAGATTTGTTGGTAGATGAAGTCGCAAAGATTTTAATAAGTAAGCGTTGGTAGATACAAAGTTCTGAGATTGTGCGTTAGTATTGTCAATTATGTTTCTTCTGACCAGAAAATGTCCCATTTGTGTGCTAATGATTTAACTTTGAAATTGAATAGCATAAGTGCTGAATGTGGTTTTGTTATATCAGTATCAATTTTCCAGAAAAGCTGTTTGTTGTTTCCTGGTTGTTAACCGTGCATCTTTTTTATGTTTTAATGAAGGGATTTATGTGGAACAGATTCGTCGGGAATATAATACAATCGTCAAACCTGTAGATGTTCTTGATGCGGCTGCATCTCTCTGTCTCTCACAATCACAAGTCACAATTTCACTCGAGTCACGTCTCACAAGCACAACGGAATCATCTGAAATTCTGAATCTCAAATTGGGTTGCCTCATTCCTTCATCTCACCGGCGGCGAGATGTCAGATTCGAGACATTCACCGGACTCATCGGAGCGCCTTTCGGCGATGTGAGTCCGATTTCATGTTTTTGACTAATTTTGATTTGAATTAGTTTTTTGAATTAGGTTTCAATTGAATTAGGTTCCCAATTGAATTAACAGTGTGTCAGTGTCTGTCTACACCCTAATGTAAATTATGTAATATCAGTATTCAGTATTATACAGATTTATACTTTTTTTCTTGATAGTATATCAGTTTTTTCCTTGACAATCAAGTGCTATTCATCAACATGTTAGTTTTTTTTTCACTCATTACCCATGTTTCATTAAAATTTATTCGTTTAGGCCTGTAAATGAATCATACCCAAAAGTGATATACTGATATTACATTTAATTGTTTAAACCCTAATACCCTAATACCCTATGATGACTGCTTCTTTTGTTGATTCTTCAGATACCCCACCTCTGAATAATGATATTGAAATATTGCGGTTTGACCTTGAGGAAGTTGCTAGTGAGAAAGGAATTGGCGCAACTCAGATTGGGGCAGGGTTCAGATGGATTCTGTTGAGGAGGGGCCTGAGGAAGATCATGAAGATAGTGAGCCCCTTGCAGATGAGGGTAAATCAAGATCTGAAGTGTGGGATCATATGGAGGTTGTGACACTTCCTGGTGGTGATCAAAAGAACAAATGCAAGCATTGCAAGAAGCTGCTATCAGTTCAGTCAGGTGGAACTACAAGCCATCTTATTAAGCACTTGAAACAGACTTGTCCATTCAAAGACAAATACTTTCCCAAACCACTAAATGATGCTACTACTGCTTCTTATGGCCTTCATCAATCTCAACTGCATGGGGTTGTGCTATCAGAAAGTGAAAGTTCTATATCTACTTTTACATTTAGTTTTGAGAGAGTTAAAGCGCTTCTTTGCACATATGGTTTTAGCTCATGAGTATCCTTTAGCATTGTAGAACATAAAGTGTTTAATGAGTTCTTGAGGGCTATACTCCTTACTATAGAAAAATCAGTAGGTACATGGTTAGGAAAGAGTGCTTCAATGTTTATGAAACTGAAAAAGAAAGGATTAAGGGGATTTTGGGGAAGGTGAATAGAGTTGGCTTAACTCATGATTGTTGGTGGTGCTGGGTTCGGAGGATAGGGTACATGGTAATTACATTCATTACATTGATAAAACTGGACTTTGCGTAAGAGGTACTCTCTTTTGTTAATGTACCTCCACCTCATAATGGAGTCATTGGCTAAAAAAGTACATAGGGTGTGTAAAGTGTTTGGAATTAGTGACAAGGTATCCTCTGTGACAGTTGACAATGCATCTGCAAATGATGCGTGTATATCTATTTTGAAAAGGATTATGATTTGTTGTCAAATCTTGTGTTGGATAGTAAACTTTTTCATGTTAGATGTTGTGCACATATCATAAATATGTTGGTTAGGGATGGTTTGAAAGAGATTGAGCATGTTATTGAAACATTTAGAGATGGAGTGAAATACTTGTTTGGATCGAAAAGTAGACTTTCCTCTTTCAATGAACATAGGTCAATTTAAAAATTGCCTCCAAATAAGTTAGTATTGACAATAACACTAGGTGAAATTCTACTTATGTGATGTTGTCTCATCGCTTATAAGTCTGAGATAATGCTTTAGTAAGTTTGGGGAAGATGATGAATCATTTGCAAAGCATTGCCCTTCTGATTTTGAGTGGTATGAGGTGAATGAAGTTTGTGAGTTCCTTGAGGTTTTTTTGGATGTTACTAACCTTATTTCTGGAAGTAATTATCCAACAGTGAATCTGTTTCTTTTGGAATTATCTAGAATTAAGGAATTGATCAATGGCCAGTTGGATATCTCTTGTAAAAAACATATGCAAAGTATGGCTGCTAGAATGGCTCTTAACTATGATAAGTACTGGGATGAATGTGATTTGTTGCTTAGTTTTGGTTCAATTCTAGATCCTAGATATAAGAAGGAGATGATCAACTTTGCTTATGCTTCAATGTACCCTTCTGATTGTAAGATGAAGGTTGAAAATGTTTTGAGTAAGTTTAGTGAACTATTTGATCAGTATGCTAAGATCTATGGTGATGAGAAAGGAAAAGGACCAGAATCTTTTAGTTCCTGTATACAAACGTCTCCATCTTCCACAGTTGGTAAAAGAAAGTTTGATGAGTTTATGATGAAAATGCAAACTAAGGGGAAGGAGAAATCAGATCTTGAACTGTATTATGATGAAGTTTGCTATCCAAATGTTGCCAATTTTGATGTCCTTGCTTGGTGGAAAGGGAATGAGGGGAAATACAAAGTGTTATCTAAAATGGCAATGGATATTTTGTCTATCCCAATTACAACTGTTGCTTCAGAATCTACTTTTAGTGCGGGTGGAAGAGTTATTGATAAAAGAAGAGCTTCTATGAGAAGGGATATATTTGAGGTTTTACTTTGTGCTGGAGATTGGATAAAGGAAGCTTATGGAATTAGATCATTGAAAGATGAGGTATATACCTAAATTACATTAAATTTGTTTTTTAAAATTTTAAGTTCTTAACTAATGTTGTGAAGTTATTAATGTTTGCTTCTTTTTTTCAGGGGAATGATGATCCCATTGAGTTGGAATATGAAAACGAGTATGATATGAAAGATCCTAATGATACTGGTATGTGGTAAATCAATATTCTGTTTTGGTAATAATAATGTCTTCCATAATTCATTCCATTTCATTTTATATTGTTTAACTTGTTTACATCTTACAGTACTAGATGTTGTTGTAGATAGCCTCTCTCAGGTTGTCAACACAACCTCATCCACAAGGAATCAATCCAAAGCTAACCTTCCTAGCACTAGCAATATCAAACCACCAAGCAACTCCAAGAAAAGCCAAAAAAAGGCAAGGAGAACATGATATGTTGTTTACATGGTATTTTGATTCTCTAATCTTTTGATAACATGTTTGTAATAACTAATGTATTATGTTGGACTTTGGACTTTTAAGTTTTAACATTATGTATGGTTTATTGGTTTGGACTATTAAGTTGGACTCTTTGAACATTTGATAACATGTTTGTAATAACTAATGTTTTATGTTGGCCTTTGGACTTTTAAGTTTTACATTATGTATGGTTTATTGGTTTTTGTAATTTGGACGACATTTGGATTTTTGGCTACTTGTGATTTATGAATCATATGTTAATTTTTATTTTTTTTTCCCCGATATGATATCAATATATATATCATAATTCATAATGATATATTGATATCATATATTTTTTTCAATGTGGCTTTATTTTTATACATATACAATTTGAATTTGTATCACACAAAATTCTGATTTTTTTTTAAAACCCAGTTCGAGCCGAACATGTTCGAACGGTTCGACATGTTCGAGCCGAACCGAGTCGAGCTTTTTTCCCCAAAAACCAGGCCGAACCCGAGCCGAATAATGAAACTATAAGGCTCGGCCATTTCGAGCCGAGCCGAGCCTAAGGTTCGAACAGACCGAACCGAGCTCGAACCCTGCCTGGGTTCGGTAGGGTTCGGCTCGTTTACAGCCCTACCTCTAACGATCATGGATAGCGTCTAGCAACACGTCCATGACCCCCAATCATCGGAAGAGTCAATACGCAATGACTACTACCTTTCATGTGCTCGGTTAGCGTGTAAATATAATCCTATCGCTGTAATAATATTCATACGGTCGTACGTCGAGTGTCAAGCATTGACGACCGTATCTTATAATCTGGATATCATGCTATCTCTCGAAATAACTCATTTACTTCCCATTTGCAAAGATTCACGGGAGTAAGACATTCATTATAAGAAGGCCCTTTCGGATATTCACCCCTATTCATAGGGTATGCGATTCCCAGACGACCTAACATGTATATTCCGCATGCTTCAATATCATACCAAATCACTACCGCATGATCGTCCCATGGTTAGAGGAAACCTCAATAGTGTCAAAGCCTGAAAATCCACACCGTGATGCCATGTAGACTCCGGTCCTAAGGATAATTACACAACCGTCACATAGTGTGACAGTTAACAGTGTAAGTGGATCAGTCTAACGTACGCATTCTCTAATTGTTGAAATAGTGTCCTAAACCCAATCGGGTTGGACCGGATCCGATCGGGTCGGATCATTTCTACTATTTCTTTGTGTATATACATATATTAAATGGCTTTTCTGTTGTCATATATTTGTTCTTTTAAAGAACCAATTGTGAATTATTATGTGATAACGTCCTTGGTATTAAAGCGTGATAGAGAAACCATGATGAGCGATTATGGTTGATGAGATCTCTAATCACTTTAAATAAGTTTGATGCTTAAATGTCTCTAGGCTGATGTACTATTAAACAGGGCATTGATAGTATGAATAGGCTAGCACGTATTAGATGTCTTCTGTCTTTAAGGGCAGGGATATATCTCGTCTATCGAAGTGTAGAGACACTTGGACTGTGCGTGGACGTGTATTAGAGAATGCGTACATTAGACTGACCCACTTACACGGATAAGTGTCACACTATGTGACGGTTGTGTAATTATCCTTAGGACCGGAGTCTACATGGCATCACGGTGTGGATTGTCATGCTTTGACACTATTGAGGTTTCCCCTAGCCATGGGGAGATCATGCGGCAGCGATTGTGTGTGATATTGAAGCATGCGGAGTATACATGTTTGGTCGTCTGGGAATCGCGTACCCTATCAGTAGGGTGAATATTTGAAATGGCATTCTTATAAGGAATGTCTTACTCTCGTGAATCTTTGCAAAGTTGAAGTAAATGAGTTACTTCGAGAGAGCTTGATATCCAGATTATAAGATACGGTCGTTGATGTTTTGACACTCGACTAACGACTGTATGGATATTATTACAGCGATAGGATTGTAAGTTACAATGTAACTGTTTCACATGAAAGGTAGTAGTCATTGCATTTGACTCTTCCGATGATTGGGGGTCACGCGGTGTGTTCTTTGAGACGCTATCCCGTGATCGTTAGGTATGAAGGGCATTTTCGTAATTTGCACTTTGTGTCTATGGACAACATATTCGAAGTCTATCGAGTCACACAAATATGAACATCTAGCCGGATTAAAATGTGGTTATAGATGATAACCAAATAAGGAAAGTTTATCTCGTACTATAAAGGTTATAGTGGTAAATTAATATGGTGGTGTTTATTTATTATGAATAAATTAAATACATGATATTAATAGTATTATATTAATTAAAGAATATTCCGGATGCCAAGTAATTGGCTAAGGTGGCGCAATTTTGTGTGTATAAGATACAACTTAGATTGTGTAATTTAATTAATGGTATTCACATATATTAATATTAGATATTAATATTTATATGCTCACATGCGTGTCATGCATATATTAGATATGCATGTGCACATTTGTTTCCAATATATATATATATATATATATATATATATATTATATATATATATATATATATATATATATATACATATATATAGAATATGATTTATATGTAATATAATAAAAGATAAAGATATATTTAATATAAAGATATATTTAATATAAGATATAATATATATATTGGAGAAAATATTTAATATAAGATATTGAATATTAATGAGATAAATCAATCAATTATATTTTTCTTATTTTACTTGTAAAAGGTTTTCTTCTCTCCACTCCTATATGGCGCCACTTTTACCTATAAATAGGAAGTGGGTGTCAAATTTCTTTTATGCACATCATAATTCCAAGAGCTAATAGTTCTTGAGAAAAATAGAGAGCTTCCTAAGAGAGTTTTACGAGGAGAGAAAAGTCGGTCTAGCGGTAGTGAGTTTTTCTAATAGCTATCCAATGGTGGATTCCGGCGGGTTGTTCGTGTGGACTAGCGGTAGAGGCCGAGCGCTTGGCGGCTCCGTGCATCGCAACTCTCCTTAGACGGTCAAAGCGTCGATCTTTTAGATCAAGCAAGGTAACCACCGTCTTTAACTTATTTGTTTATTGCTTAAACGAAGTCGATCTTGGAGTCGATAGAAATAAATTTTTGAATTCATTGCGTTTCGCGTAGATTTCTAACACTAATACACATCCACGTCACGATCCAAGTGTCTCCACACTTCGATAGTGAGATCTATCCACCTTGCTTAAAGCATGAAGACATCTAATACGTCTTGACCAGACGTCTATCAATGCCCTGTTTAATAGTACATCGACCTAGACATTTAAGTATCAAACTATTAAAGTGATTAGAGATCTCATCAACCATAATCGCCTATCATGATTTCTCTATCACGATTTAATACTAAGGGCGTTATCATCTAACAATTCATAATTGGTTCTTTAAAAGAACAAATATATGACAACAGAAAAGCCATTTATTATATATGTATAATCATAAAGAAATAGTAAAAATGATCCGACCCGGTCGGATCCAGTCCAACCCGATTGGGTTTAGGACACTATTTCAACACTAATGAGATTATTTTTCCTTAAATAGATAATCCCAAAATAATAATTTCTTATTATTTTCTCTTATTATTAAAAAAAATCAGATTTTCCCCTAATATATATATACACAATTTTAGAAATATATATATATATATATATATATATATATATATATATATATATATATATCCAAAACTTAACTCAAATAAAAGTAAAGAATAATAATATTTCGTTTTATGAAATGACACACCTGTACTGCCTTTCCCAAAATCGGAATATTAATCTCTATTTCTATTTTTGTTGAACTACCATCTCTTCAAAATCTTAAATTGATGATAACATGCCCTTCGATTGTGGGCTATAACAAAGCTGAGCCAATTAGGCCAACAACAAAGCAACTTAACACTTGCATCATATAAATGGAAGAAATAATGTTGGCGGCAAGTCTGTTTGTACCGCGTGATGGACATTCAACGTGCCGTTCTAATAGAGAGTTTACAACATATACTTTTTTTTAAAGCAACTTTATTTTTATTGAGAAACCAAATAAAGAGCTACAAAGTTCATTGTCATATCCCAGCCCGCCCCAAGTTTACGTGATATAGTGCATAAAATGACCTCCTTAAACCCTATGTGTGGCAAACCCGAGTAGGAAAATCCAACACATAGGGAAGAGTACTCGCTCTATGCACTCCCAATAAAATCCCCGCCCATAAATAATTACATAAGTGGAAATCAAAGTGGAATAAATGTTGTAACGTTGTAAATGCGCCTTGTGTATACGATCGAAGGAGATAAAGTCGAAGATCGCCGCACCTCATCCGAACTTGCATGAGCAACGAGAGAATTGTGGTCTGCTGCTGAATTTTTGACATGACCGGTCCGTAAAGTGCAGCGACAGCGAGTTTACAAGCGACATACTTTTACCATCGGTAAGGAGCAATAAACATCAATATACTCTTTATGCAATAAAACATGAAGAATCTCTATTTCTATTTTTGTTGAACTACCATCTCTCCAAAATCTCAAGTTGGTGATGACATGCCCCTCAAGTATGAGCATATAACAAGGCTGAGCCAATTAGGCCAACAACAAAGCGGCGCAACACTTGAACCATATAAACAGAGGAAATAATGTTGGCAGCAAGGTTTGAACCCAAGACACTCTGCTCTGATACTATGTTGAACTACCATCTCTCCAAAATCTTAAGCTGATGAAGATACAGATAATTAACATTTAACATACTTTAACAAACTTTCATTTCATTTATTAAATTATATTTTATATAAATGCGTTCATTTCAATATACACAACCGGATCAAGGGTACTGCGACTGATGATGCCCATCATGGAGGCTTCTAGTGATAAAATTAAAGATACGGTAGATAGTGAATCATAACTCTCCTATAAGAATAGCATTGCGATATAATATCGTATCTAATCAAGACTTATAGTTGTGATCTCCTAGTTTCCTCTACTTAATCTCATATGTGCAATCAATTAATGTGCCATTCGTTAACCTAAATTTTTTCTTCTTAATTCACAGAAAAAGGCCAAACAACACATACATACTTCACAGTTCACACGTATCTTTATTCTAAGAATGCAAAATATAGAAAAATATCTCATCTATACTGCAAATATTGTAAATCGTGCAGAATATATAAAGCGATCAAAAACTTGGCAAAACATGACTTACACATGCCGGTTCCCTGAGGGCAGTGCTCATTGATCTGACCGAGCTGATCCTTAGTTCGCACTTCACAGACATTATGCAGTTTCTATAGTCTATTATGTCTATATGTTAAATTTCCACAATATTTCAAAAACCTCAACAAAAAAAACTTATAACTACTAAATGAAGACATAATTGCCTTTAACTAGAAGACCCTAAAAGTCGGTTAATTACTGATTTCATGATAAAATTATGTCAACGAACAATTCCTACAAACATATTTTTACCTCATTAGTTTGCAAGAAATACTACTCAATCAATTAAATCATCGTAAGCCCCCAATTTAAGGATCATGCACAATTCCTACAAACATATTTTTACCTCATTACCTTGATGCCTCTACGAATCGATTAGATCAAATAATGTTATTTCACTTGTTAAATGTGGAACACTAGAATGATTTATGCATTTCATGATACGTTCATAACTCCACTAAATAAATAAAATAAAATAAAAATAAAAAGGATAACTGATAAGAGGCGGCACAAGTTCTTATAAAAAAAATGAAGGAAATAAGAAATAAAATAAAAAATAAAAAATTGGGAAATGCTGCTGCTGCTGCCGCCTTTGTTTAAGGGTAGAAGAGGAAACATAGGGAAAAAGCCCTTGGACGTCTGCTCTGAAGCATTCTGCTGCTCTGCTCGACGACGTCTTCTCCGGTGCTCTGGTTCTCTAGGCTCAAGCACTCCGCCAATCCGACGCTGTTACGGGTAACCGTTTTGATTTTTCGCTTTCTTTTTGTTAGGATTTATTGTAAATCGAGTTTTCACAAATCGATTAGATTACCTCTCGTTTGACTAGCTGTGCTTATATCCACTGCTAGGCTGGACCATACAGATATATTTTGTTTGAGTGAGGTTCAACACTGTTTTTTTTTTTTTGTAGCTGGGCATCGCTCACCTAGTCACCTACCTTCCTTTCTGATATGTGTTTTCTGGTGCTGCTCTCTTTGTGTTTCGGCTCTTTGATACAATACAATCTCTTGTTTTTCTTAGCTTTTCTTTTTAATGTTTTCAGGTTTAGGTTGGTTTTCTTTATTCTGTTTCTTTGTACTTTGAAGTCTTGAACTCTTGATTACTCGGTAACTAGCTCCTTTCTAATCTATATTGACGATGCTGGAAATCGTCCAGTAATCAATGCGGGTCAATCTTCTATGTGACAACGACCGATAACCCTAGAAACCCTAAATTATCGTAAAGGGGTGAGATGTTTGGTGTGTTCGGACTGAGCTCTCAGAATATTTCTGGGAGTTGCCTACGTATCCAATAATTGAATTGGAATCAAGTCATCCGTAGTTCCTTAGGGTCGTTTATATAGATCATCTCTCGCCCCTCTTACTTGGTGGGCAAGTACTATAATTAATAATTAATCCCTAAGGATAAACACGACTCAATCCCCCAAATAGGAGATAATTATAGACATATTTAATGTCAAGATTGGAGTCTTTATGACTAAAGATTCTTTCCATTTATTCCCCCTCGCTTGGAATAACAACGAGTCGATTCGATCGCTTCTCCGCTCATTTTTAGAACCCGAGCGTCCGAGTGGCGACTCTCTTCGCCGGATCTTTTACCGTCTGCGGGCGGGCTGGAGGAGGAGTTCGAGACCGGTCTCCCACGGTAGACGATCCGCCTGCTCTGTTAAACCCTTAAAGCCCTAACCTCAAGGAGTGGTAATTTATTAAGCACCCCTAAAGGTGACACGTGGCGTAATCCGGGTCGGGTATCATCATATATCAATAAAATTCGTAATTTGATGTTATTAAAAAGAATGTTCTGTGTGTTTATTTTTTATTAATTTGTGTAAGTGATAAAGGAAAAGAAAGAAAAATAAGGCCGAGGGAGTTGTTTAGTCTTAGGTTCACCAAATTCTTTGATTTGTTAATCGGAATTGTTAGGTTGAGTATTGGATATATGAAGAGAACTTCATGTTCCTTCTTTTTTGCCTGAAGCCAAAGGGCTAGGGTAGAGGGGAAATAGGATTTTATTTTGTAGGTGTATCATAATTCTTAAGTGTATAGAGTTTTGGTGCTCGGAACCATTTCAATGATATTCAGTGGCGCCTGCAATCGGGGTCGGAGGCTTGTTTTGGTAAGGAGACTTTGTGCATACCATGTGTTCGATTTAATGCTTTTAGGCAGGTTTTAGTTTGGTCAAACCATGCTTGTCAAGAGTTTGACAAAATCCTTAGTGTAGTGAATTTTATCAAAGCATGATAAAATGATTTTTAAGTAGCTATGATTTAAATGTGCTTACAACCGAGACATGATATATAAATCATCGTTTGAAAGAATATTACAACATTGGTTTGATTTAGTGCCTATGCAGGATTCTAGTTTTTGAGGTATTTTTGCAAGTGCTTGATCAAATGACTTACTATAATGGTTTTCATCAAAGCATGGAAACAGACATTTTAAGCAGTTCTTAGTGATTGTAGTGAGTTCAAATGTGCTTAAAATCTGGGACACATGGTTAAAAGTGTTAGATTGAAAATTTCATCAAGTTCAAGTAGTTGTGAAAGAATCAGTTATTGCGGTTACTTTAAGCATTTATGTTTCACGTATACAGGAATTGTGAGTTGATTTGATCAATAACTTGTTTTGAGATATATGGCATTGGTGCTTGGTCAGGTATTAAACTAAATGTGACGTATCATTGAGGGTCCCTGGTATCAGTGCATTCTTCTTTTGAAGAAAACATTATGTCTAATTTTTACCGGGCGGTAAGGGTGTCCTCCCTTAGGAGGGAACATTTGTGATATGATATGTACCGGATACCGGGCTGGTTAATGCGTTCTCTCTCAGGTGAGAACATTTATGATATGATATGTATCGGAGCTGTATGCTTATGGTCTTTCATCCACATGCGTAGTAGTGGATGCGTAATACCTTAACCACGCCATTAGATATGTGAGCATTGAGGCTTATGATGCATATGATTGAAAATAAAAGTATGTAAAATGTTTAGGCACCATGGCACATGAAAAGTTAACTTTTTATCATGATAATGTGAAATGATTTTAGATACTGTATTACACTATGTTTTCCTTAAAGTTTCAGCGATTCTTTCCGAGATAGAGGCATGATTTATTTCATGATTTTGGCATCATATCTTCAGGTGCTTGATGCATTGAGCTCCCTAAAACATTTTGGTGAACACTTGTACATTTTGGGACCTGTTAGATAGTTGTATTTTATAGGGTGAACTCTTGTACTTGGTAATATGGTCATGGTATTGCGTTGCGATGATTAGTTAGCTCCTTGATGAACTTTTGGCCTCCTTTTTTGTGAGATTTGCTTGAAAAGTTATGACACAAATGTTTGGTCTCTCAGGTCTAATGGCAAGCCACACTGAAAAGCTACCAGCATCTGCGGGTCCAAATCCAGCAATACCCTCTTGTCGGAAGAAGAAAAATGAAGAAGCAACCTTTTTGGAAGACGTGAAGGACCACATTGACGAGTTTATCCATGCATCCATGGATGAGCACAAAACTTGCTTTCAGAAAACAATAAAAAAGGTTTTTAAGGATTTCATTTAATGGTTTTTATTTTTATATTTTATTCTTTGCGTATAAAATTTTGTATCATTGAATGAGGAAAATCCCTTGCAAATTCAGATGTTTGGCATGTCAAAGATTGTAGCAGATCGAAATGCAGAAGCATCAAAAGAGGGAAATTCTTTGCCGCTTCACAAAGCAGATCGAAATGCAGATGCATCAGGAGTGGAAAGTTCTTTGCCGCTTCGAACTACATTGTCAGACTAGGGTACTGATACTACTATAACATTATATGTCATTATTTATTTATGGATGATTGATTATAGTAGGACTCCTTGTTTAATGAGTAATGAATGATATGGGTCATAATCATTGTCTCAAAATAAATAAATAGTAAAATAAAACGGGGTTTTACATCGGCATTAGTATACTATGAGATTCAAATGTGATATGATGAGATTGAATTTGATACTTTTATTTCTTCCCCTGTGTCTTCTTTCCCTTTACCGCTTCAACATTTGATACTTTATGCATGCCACCCCTTCTTCCACTTCATGTCGCACATCTTTCAACCCCGGCAGGTTTTTTTTTTTCTTCTTCGATTAACCGCTGAATTACTGGCCCCAATAAAAAGGAGCTAGCTCGGGGTGGACATAGTTGAAGCAGGTATTCCGGAATTCTGATAGAGATGAATTTCAGTAGGTTGTGAGGGTGATTTGTGGACTGGTCCAAGTGCAATAATGTAGATATTGATAAGACTGAGAGTTGGGATGCAGGTAAAGTATAGAAAGAAGCGTCCCATGTCCTTAACACCCCCTCCTAATCTTACAGTTCATTTCTTGTTCTGTAGATTATATTTAAGAAACTTTACTATTTGTTTTTTCTTGGATTATGATGAATAGCGGACTGAATATGGAAAGATGGGTGTAGGCAAAAGCTACATGTAGTGGCAGTGGCAGTGGCAGTGGCAGTAGCAGTAGCAGTAGCAGTAGCAGTAACAGGGAGGGCGAAGATACAAAAAGAAATTGATAATCCTAGAAAGCTGTGATTCTGTCATTTATTTCCGATTTGATGATTTCATAAGGCTGTGATTGAGATTGCTCACGGAACATTTTCATGTTCAGTTTCCGGATTGGAGGTAGTTTAACCGGGAGGGGAGGGGGTTGGATTTTTGAAGCTTTGGCCTGCATATCGGAGGGTGAAGTGGCACTTAGGCTTTTGACTTAAGGGTACAAAAGTCGAATGATAGAGTATTGTACCTTGTGCGCGATGTCCAAGCTTGTCTTCATACTGTGTCATGTTGATGTCTGATAACCGGAAAAGAAATCGGCTTAAACCTAGATATAAATAGGTATAACAGAAACTCTTCATTTTAGTGGTGTTGTTGATATGTATGTCACAAACTACATAATAATAATAATAATAATAATAATAATAATAATAATAATAATAATAATAATACACTTTTATACACGTGTTCATCTGATTGGATTGTGGCACAAGCATTATCTCCTTTACAAATACAACACCAAATGTTGAATATAGTTAAACGTAACGTCTCACGTATAAATTGCGCAAAAAAGATTCATTATCTCGACAGCACTTTCCAGAGAGGATTGCGATTTTTTTTTGTTAGGAAAACGTCAACGGCTGTTGGCTTAGTTAGTGGGTTGAGGGTTTGTATATCATCAAAAACAAAAGAAAGAAATATCCGTTCACATATTAATTATTATTAATGATGATAACGATGAAACACAACAATATGTGCATGATGAAGCATCTGATATCACTGCTACTTAATTTCTATCTCTTTAATTTGGCTACATTCAATCATTCAAACAATGATACAATTACAAGTTGGTTTTATGATCCCTTCACCTAACTAACTCCTAAAATGTACATTCATTGTAGTTGTGGGCCCTTTGCTTTATAACCCCCTTTGCCCCCTTACTACACCACCACATATATTTTCCTATATTAACTCAACCTAATCTTATCACCTACCTTATCTCATGGAATAATAAAGTGACATGTATGAAGATTATTATTATCCCAACTACTAGTTATGTAAGTCATTAGTTTGTCACAGGTTCATGCCATAAAATTAAAAAAAAATGTTTTTTGAAAAAGGAAAATAAGAAAATATAAGATACATACAACTGAATACAATAATAGATTTAAATTCTTCAGTCATTCCTTAATGCTCAGTAGAATCAACATTGCTACCATATGTAATGACCATCCCTTTTTTTTTTTTTTTTTTTTTTTTTTTTTTTTTGTTTATTGTGGCCGGGGGAACAAAGATATATTGTAGCCAGCCAGATTGATATATCAAAACGATCTGTAACTGTACTTGTTATTTTGGGGTTTGCAGTAATTCATAAGTGAATTCCTCAACCAATAACCCCAAGATGGCAACCTCGAATTCAAAACATGTTTCTTCCCTTTGTTCTTGAAATCTCTTCCAATGATCCAGCTCGTATCTCATATCGAATTCTGCCATCATGTCGATGGTGTTTGATTTCTTCACCTTCCACCATTCCAACTTCCTGCAAACTCTCCCGACAATAATCTCCCCGTTTTCTAGCGATTTATTGCTATTATCAGTAGTAATCTCTTTTTCTTCGGAAATCAAGTCCGAAACCAGCTTCTCTATGTCACTTGATACTCTCTTCCTGTTGTTGTATTGCAAAATATCTGATTTGCTTAGCACTTCAGTCACATACGAATCATCAATGCTGTAAATAGGCAATAATTCTTCATCATCTTCTTCACCATTCTTGTATTCTTCTTCTTCTTCATCCTGCATTCTTTTTTCGAGCTCAATCGGGTCGAGTTCAGCAAGTCTTTCGAATCTAGAAAGCTTGTACAAGAGTTTCTCTTTAGCCCCTATACATTCACCAAATAGCTTCAACATTAGCTTATACATAGAAGAATCGAACAGGTATTAATTTGACAGGAAAATTCAAGGACGACCTTTGCATTTTGAGATAATTAATATATAGCTAGATTATAAAGACACATGGTTCATATAGTTTTCATCACCCAAAAAAACAAGAACTATGTAAGTCAATTTCTAGCATAAAATTTTCGATGTGTACAAAATAAAATTGAGGATATTTTATGTTGACCGACTATGCCAACGATATTCACAATAAGAAAAACTTCAATTTGATAAATCACGCCAAATTTTATGACACTCTTAACTATGGACGATGATATGAAGTTAGCCATTAGAAAAAGAGTTATGGTGCAATATGTATCGGGAGGTAGGTATACTGAAATGGAATGATGTGATATATCCAATTAACTACTCCGTATATATAGACAGAGATATTTTAGTCAACAACGGCGGTAACATGGTTATAAAAAAGTGGCATGTATTATAGTCACACATTTATACTTTTTCACATGGTAAGAATATGTATAGTGAAAGAAAGTAGAAATGCATGTGTGGGTATAGTAGGGGAAAAAAAAAACCGTCAGAATCAAAGTCACCGAATGGAATACTCATCACTACAGAGGATCTGGACCCCTTTATGGGATAGGGATACATCCCCCAAAATATATACCCGAAAGATTACCGAAATTACATCATGGGCATTCATTTTTTTATTTTTATTTTTTACACCTTACAGGAAATTCTTTAATTTATGGATGGTGTAGATACATTTTCGGGGAAGATGTTGTGATCACTTTCGGGGCATGTAGCTTTTTCACCCCCTTACGCACATCTACTATGTGATAGAAGTATGTGAATTTGAATACTATATATGTTCTAAAATATAAGTCATCCTACACTTTTAGTTCTCACAATAAGTCATTCTACATTACCAATACAACATTTATTACTTTTTTTCCCTATCTTACCTCTAGTCAAAAAAGGTCATTTTAGACATTAACCATCAAATTTATGACACCACTTAACACCAAAAAAAAAACTTATATTTTATAACGGAATATACCCCTCAAATAAGTGCAATGCCATAATTCGTCTCCTATGATAGTCACATGCAAGGGTGACTCTAAAAATTTCTACATGTGGCTCGAAAATTTATCATTCTATTCGTCTGACAAATATTGACTTATACATTATAACTCAATATACGTTAACACATAAATCAATATATAAAAATAAATGGGTCTAGCTAAATATATAAAATAAAGAAATATTTATGCCACAACAAAATTTAGACAACAAACTTTTAAACCATTGATTTTTGTGGTGACCCATATGATTCAATAAGTCTCACGTCATAATCAATAGCTCTAAAGTGTGTTGTGGTCATTTGCTGTGGCATTATCACTACTCATAAAAAATAAGAAATAAATTCTCACAGCCAGTTGTAGTTAATCTAGGGGAACTTGAGAAAATATGCTTAAAAAGTAAATAATTTGTGTGGTATGCCCCGTAAATAGTTTATAGAAATTTATGCTTCGGTAGGTTTTGCGTAGCCCGCCACGTAAATTCGTGGCTTTTCGATAGCTGCAAAATAAAGTGCTGCTGATTAAAATAAAAATTACCTACACAAAACCCACGAAAATGCTATGTAAACGTGACTCGTTGTTAACAACCTGGTTTCGATAACCATGTACATCAGCTAACCTACTCAAAACCCACGTAAACGTTGCGTATTCATAAGACCTATTCAAAAGTTGGAAAAAATGACCTTTGGACTTCATCTGTTCTTCATATAAATGATTTGAGTAGGATTTGAAAATACGTCGCGTTTACGTGGGATTTAATTAGGATTTGAGTAGGTTAGTCATGTACACGGTTATCGAAAACCAGGTTGTTAACAATGGGTCACTTTTACGTAGCATTTAGGTGGGTTTTACGTGGGTAAATACTTTTTTTTTAATCAACGACACTTTATTTTGCGGCTACCAAAAACCCATGAATTTACGTGACATGTTACGCAAAACCTACCGAAATACTACCGAAACATAAATTTCAATACACTATTTACGGTGCATATCACACAATTTTTTTACTTTTAAGCATATTTTCTCAAGTTTCCCTTAATCTATTACTACTGCCACACCTAGTTTAAAAAAAATAAATAAATAAAACAGGTCACAATCATATAATTGACATGAAAATGGGTGTCGTTACGTACCTAACGGGAATAATTATACTCCGTAAAAGCAAAGTACGGATCCCGCCAATAATTAGTACAGTAATAGTATTAGTGTTTTTTTTTTAAAAAACTCAAATGGAGTAAAACATATAGATGAATTTGGACTATATAGTTTTAACTCAAATTTACAGTTCACAATAATTCACCCGTGTCTACGATGTAAATTGAATGACTAGAAAAGAATTACCGGTATCAGTGTTAATCCATCACAATCATCGCTGTATTCAGCTTGTGGATTACAACTTGTATTTATTTATTACTATTATTTTGTATTCAAAGATGCTAAAACAAGTAATTAGTAATACATACATCAAGATTATTTACCAGAAAACGACTGCACAACAACAAATTTGGAATAACCGATGTTATTTACTCTTCCATCAAATTTTTTATTTTTAATTTAACTTGGAATAACCGATGTAAAAGCGAAAATGGTGGAGAAAAATAGTACACCTATTTAGAAATTGTCAAATGAAAGGGGAAAAAATAAGAAATAAAAAAATTAGATTACGTACTCTGTACAAGTGCAAAGCTGCATTCGACCTCATAATCGTCATCGTCATCATCATCGTCGTCCAAGCTTTCATGCTCATCTTCTTCTTCATTCTCAAACGGTGGATCTAACACCGATACCGGACTTGATTGATCCTTCTCATTTCCATCTTCATTTCCAAATTTTCCTGACAATTTAACATCGAAACTTTCCTCCTGTAAAACAATTGCGGGTTTATTATTTAATGGACCGAGCCGTTAGATGATTGTTACGTATCTGAATAAATAAAGAAAAACCGAATGTTTGTGAATATCTCTAATATACTCTTCAGCAGAGATTAAATTGTTCAGAGTATATTGAAATAAAATTTTGTTTGTCTTATTACGTGAACATCATTTAATTTCCAGAGAGGTCCATGATAAATAAATAAATAACAATTAAAAAAATTGGTGCAAGAAGCTTCATCAGAAAAGACAAAACACAACATATAATATATCCATGTGAAATTTTATGCAGTACACTTATTTTTAATCTTTATCAATTCACATACATGCTTATAAAATCTAGTTTCAATTTTGAACCTATATTTATTAAATTATGCAGTAAAAATAAATAATTTATCTCTAATCAATTTGTTATACCAATAAGACACCAATAATTATCACACAGACGAAGTCTATGGATTTTTGTCAGTCGGTATTCTGACAACTAACAGATAGTCTGCCGACAGATTATAATGCCCAAACAAAATTATGACAACATTTGACTCATTTTTACACATAATTGAGCGTTGATTGACATTATTTGTCACCATTTAGCAACTTATTATGTACACCTCTACTAATTACTAAAATACTCCGGAACTAAATAATTCTTCTCTCGTTTCGAAATAATTGAGACGGTTGTTAAAAAAATTATTCCAAAATAATTAAGGTATTTATATTTCTAATGTAGCATTTATCGTATTTTTTCTACATCTATCTTTATTTAATATCAAGTAAAAAAATAAATACAACATTTCATTAATTATACCTAAGAGTTTTTTTATCCATTTTGATATTCAAATTAAAGCATAAAGTCATATTCTTAATATACGTGTTTTTGATAACTGTATCAGTTATTTTGAAACGGAATAATTAATGTTTAATAAGATTAAATCATGCCTCAGTAACAAAAAGGATCTTTTTTTTTTTTGAAGAGACAAAAAGGATCATTAGTAAAGTTTCATCGATCATCGATCTTATTATTTGATAGCTTGAAAATATTATTTACAACATGCTGTAACGACTAATTTGAGTATGAAAAAAAAAAGGACATTTACCTTAAGAAAATAGTACATTTTTTAGTTTTTTTTTTTTTTTTTTCCCCCCTTAAAAACAATGCAATTTTATCTGCAGGATGTACTGTCCAACATGAAATATGTTTTAGTTATAAAGCATAAAATACCAGGTCATATATTTTAGATGGTATACTATAAAAAAAAAATTGAATAAGGTATACTATAAAAATTGACTTAGACAATAGCCTGACCTTGATTATATTGTTACTCATATAACAAATTAATCATAATAACTAACGTATTAAAATTTATGTTTGATTATGATGTATAATCTAAGTATCAATGTAGATAGCATGACGACGCAGATCTCTCGAAGTAAAGGAAACGATAAAAATTTTAAAAAGCGTATAAATAATTTAAGAGAAAATATATATGTAGTGTCTGAATTTTAGTGTATTTTTTCTGATTATGGAGGCGATTCTTTTCGATTGTATGTAAATCATGGCACTAAATGTAAATGTCATCATATTAATTAAATAAAAATATATTACTATGTTATTTGTTGCAAATGGGCAATAACATTTTTGTGATTACTAAATGCATTGGATGATAATAGTAATGAAATGGGCACAACGGTTGTGCCACAACGAATGACACAACGATGATCTGTGTTGTTGATTATAATGAGTCTATACAAATCGTCGTTGTGTTACTCGTTGTGACTCTAAATAAAGTGGTTGAATAAAGACAAAGGCGAACCTGCTCCTTGCGGCTTGTCGGAGAAGCCGACGGAGAGGCAAAGATCGGCGTACACCCACCGGAAGATGGACTTCTTTGAAGAGAGAATCTAAACGGACTGAGAGGACTTGAGCAAAACCTCTTTGAAGCACCATTTCCAGCCTCTTGAGCTAACACCAAATCCATTTCATCAGAATTCTCATACAAGCTGCTGCTAGATGTCTCCATATCCAGAGATCTTCTCCCTTCATTGCTCTCTGACCACCTAGAACTGCTAATTCTACTAGTATTATCTAATGAAGCAGAAATTTCCAAATCACTGTTTGTTGAATTCTTCACTTCTCCGAACCCAATTTCCCTCTTTCTGCTTCTTTTCCGATCTTTGAGTTTCTTCAGAATAGACGAAAACAGCCCCAGACCCAAATTCTTGATCTGGGTTTTGGGTTTTGTAGCCTGTTGCTTCTGAATTTTCAAAGCTGCGTCGAGAAGCAGAGACGCAGTACGAGCAGGGACGTGGAGAAAAACAGAGCCATTGTGATTTCTGCAAGGACTTCTTCCAGGGGAGAGAAAATTAGGAAAAGGCGATTTTGTAATTTCGGGAGAAGCATTAAAAGCTAAGAAGCAAGAATGTACACACAAATTTCGTTTCGATGCTGCAATTGGAGAAGTTTCAGTAATGGGGTTGCGTTTTATAACTTGTAGTGATGTGGGTCTATGAGAATTAGGCCTTTGAGCTGAGATTTTCTGTCGGCAATGTAGTTCTTTAATCGAAATGGCTCTTGGTCATCTCTTAAGAGCTCGTGTAAATATTTTTGAGTTGCCATGGCTTCTTATTGCCAGAAGGAGGAGTTTAACAGTAGAAAACCCACAAAGAACAAGCCAATTTTGGAGATTCTAAAGTGTAAAGTTTTGAACTGGAAAGGTTGATTGAATGTAAGGATAAAAGTGGATATAGATAGTTGAAGAAATTTCAAGTTATAATTGATGGAGGATTTTGAAGGTGGGAAAAAGTTGGGACAGAAATACCCCAAAGTAGTGGAGACTGGATCAAGAAAGAGAGTGGTACGAGAGTTGGAAGGAATGGGGGTGAGGTGACTAATGACTTGTTTGGTTTGGTGATTCAAAATATGGATTTGCCTGTCGAGGTAAAGGAATCATAAAGGAAGAGCCCGGCAAATACTATCACCCCAAAAAAAAAAAATAATAAACCACAACAAGTGTTTCAAACATAGGGTGGTAAAGTAGGGGAGTGGATCCTCTCAATTAATTAAGGGTTAAGTTGATTTATTTTTACACATTATTATCAAAACGATGTAATTTTGAAAATATAAATTTATGATTAGTTGATTTTTACATTTTTTGTGTGTGGTTAGATCACTATTACTTGAAAGAATATTTCCTTAAGTACTTGAGAGGATCTTATTCTATTAACGTAGAAAGAGATAGGGTGCATTAGATATCGGACTTGGACATTGTCGTTGTAACGACCCGACCCGGATTTTTTCAATTACCCGGATCCGAATCGTTCGGCCATGATCCAAAACAGAAGATTCAAATCACGAAGCCTACTGCTAGAAAATCAGAAAAACTAAAATCATAATAATATAAATAATATCATAATACATCATCGAAAGAATCTCAAATGACTAGAGCTGTTAAACAAACAGAGCCGCTCGTGAACAAGCTCGTGTTCGGCTCGTTAGTGTTCGTGATCGTTTGTTCGTTTAGCTTAACGAGCCGAGCTCGAACATGATTGTAGGCTCGTTTGCTTAACGAGCCGAGCTCGAGCTTGGTTCGCGAACGTTCGATTATGTTCGCGAACATGCTTATATAATGTTCGCGAACATGCTTATATGCTTATAATATATGTCTAACGAACCGAGTTCGAGCCGAATTCGAGCCAAAGTCGAGCCAAAAGACAAAAAATATATCTAACGAGCCGAGCTCGAGCGGTTCATGTTTTAAACGAGCCGAGCTCGAGCGGAAATTTTGTTCGTTTAACAAACGAACTAGCTCGAACGAGCTCATGAGCTTAACGAGCTCGAGTTCGAACGGCCAATACTCGGCTCGGCTCGGCTCGTTAACAGCTCTACAAATGACATAATGGACCGTTCACCATTCTGTAAATTCGTGACTACGTACTAATACCAATCCCTATGATGTGGAAGTTAGGATCATTGCTCTCTCTTCTAGGAACACGTGAGACCACACGTCTTCTTTGACAAGTCTATATAGAGAAGTGGGCCAAGCGATTAATCTCATCTGAAAATCATAAATACTGAGGAGTGAGCACGAATGCTCCGTAAGCAGTGTCTAAGTATCAAGAGGGAACTAAGAAAGTCACTGAGCAAGCTTTCAGAGTTCCTTACTGTTTATTTTGGAAACTGTGATGTGCATGCTGTAAATATTTGTACCGCTAATAGTGCATTCTCTGTGTACTAAAAATTTATAATAGAAAACAAAGAATGCAACCGTCATTAAATTATGCGCTGAAAATATCCGACTGAAAATAAAGCTTGCATCTTAATTGAAATTAATAATAATAGTACTGAAAAATTATTATTCTAGAATTAAATATCGTATCTGATACTTTACTGAAAATCTGTTAATAATGATATGCTTACTTCAAATATATAACTGTTAAACAACTGCATTCTATATGTACTTGAAACATCTGACAGGAATAAGAATAACTTATCTGAAAATATTCTGGTAGAATAAATTATTGAACTATTTTAATACTACAACTAGAAAATTAATCTGATATAAATTCTTGTAACTTGTATTATTTATTACAATTAATACTTTAATGTATTGGTTGTGATAATGATACGGTTCCAATCTAATCATGTCCTAGAAGGACTCAAATCTGTGTGAGGTTGCGGACGGATTTCTGACCACTCGGCATATAAATCTGTATTCCTTATTATAGCCAGGAGCAATGTGCGATGCCGATTTCTCGAGAACTCACTGCATTGAATCTGAAATTTGATTTCTCCCTCTAACTCTGGAGTGGGGTGTCTGTCTAGGGAACCGTAACATTATCAAATATATCTTGTAAATTCTATTATATATACTTGCCTACTTGTAGCGTCTTTTATACTGAAAATACGACTACTGCAAAGAAACTAAATTTTTTGAAAAACTGTACAACTTCGGTTATCACTTTTCGGCTAAGAGTCCATTGAAATCTTTAAACATATTATCTTCGGGAATATTGATAAGGTTCTAAAAACCGACTTGGACATCTTAAAAGAGGATTTGCATCCACCCTTCTAAAACATATTTTTTTTTTAAATAGCGTTGGTTCGGTTCTTTATAAAAATTCTTTTAAAACTTATACTGTTGATTAACCATTCATACATCTTGAAATTAGAATATCATTTATGTATATATATTGACTATATTCAAAACCTTGTATTTGACAAATTCTCAAGTTACATAAAAATAGAATGGTAGTTCGTTTTAACACATAAAATATTCATAAAGCCATACTTAAAACACGAACTTACATTTGTTATCTATAACTATACAAAAATTTATTTGTTTATTGGAAAGCCACATCTAATGTGCTGTTAGTTTTTCTATTCTGATATATTATGTATCTTGTAATGATGCTCAAGCAATTATTCAATATGTATTCCAAAATTGTAGAGATCGTTTATAAAAATCATTCAACGATGAAATGTTTGAAAACATGAAATTGTTAGGATTATAATAAGTGTGAATACATTAATTAGGTGTGAATACATTAATTACGATATATTCTGTAAATCATTACGTATTTAATACATAGCCTAGAACCTTCTGTCAAGCATTATATATGTAACAGTTCCTGTATTCAATGGAAATATACAATTACATTTTTCCAATACTGTTATCATGGTATCAGAGCAGTTGTGATCCTCTGGGCTCTTTTTTTTTTTTTTTCGGTCATACCTCATTCCCTCCCACTTCTTAGCCGCTGCTCCTCATCCCCTCCGATCATCCCTTCCGGCCACTCCCCTCTTTCCCGTCCTTCTCTCTTTTCCTCCTCCAGCTCTGTTCGGTTTTTCCTTTCCCTCTTCTACATAATTCCTTTTTCTCTCTTCTCTGCATAAATTCAGCGTTGTTCGGTTTGCTTCCTTTTTTTTTCTTTCCCCATTTGCTCCACCCATGGCCAACTCAGCCTCCTCTGTTGCTCACCACCTCACCACACCATTTGTCATCACCTCCGGCACCACCAACATTATTCCACTTTCACCGCCTCTTCATGCCCCTATTAAACTCACTAATACTAATTATATGACACGAAATTACAATTTAATTCCACTCGCTCTCTGCATATGACTGCTTGGGTTCATCAATGGCACTCGCCCATGTCCATCACAAACCGTCGTCCGTGATTCACCTACGATTCCCAATCCTGATTATACTTCCTGGGTTCGACAAGATAAATTTATTCTCAACACGATTTTGGGCTCCCTTTCTTCTACTGAGGCGGCGTCAATTCACAGCGTTGATACGGCAAAAGAGGCGTGGGATATCCTTGCTGTCATTTATGCGAAACCATCCAGGGGGCGTATTAAGCAACTCAAATTTGCTCTTCGCACCATTACCAAAGGTAATCAATCCATCTCTGCCTATATTCACGCAGTTAAATCCAAAGCAGATGAATTGGCTATGTTGGGCTCTTCTGTGGACAAAGAAGATCTTATTGATCACATATTAGCAAATTTGGGCGAAGAATATATTGATCTTGTTCGTGCAGTTCAAGCTCGGGATACTCTTATCACCCTTGAAGAACTTCATGAAAAATTACTAAACTTTGAAGCTGGTCTCCAATCCCGCCATGTCTCGTTTACCTTTCCACATCCTACTGCCCTTATGGCCCAGCCCCAATCGCCACTCCTACCCACGCCTCCCCGTCGACCACCCTCCCCACAATCAGCCCCATCGTCTCAACCAAATCAAGGACCCCGACAGCCTCGTCCGTATCAAGGAAAATGCCAGTTATGTGGAGTTTTTGGTCACAGTGCTAAACAGTGTCCTACGTATCCCTTCTTTCAACAACAATTTACTCAGTCGGCTCGGCCAACTCCTCAACCAGCTCGGCCCACTCCTCCACCTCGTGCTCACCATGCTGCGGCCTCCCCCTGGCTCCTTGACAGTGGAGCTTCTCATCACATGACTGCCGATCTTCAGACTCTTAGTCTCCACGAGCCTTATTCTGGCTTTGATGATATTCAGATAGGGGATGGGTCCTCTCTTCCGATCACTCACACGGGTTCTTCCACTCTCTACTCTTCTACTTATTCTTTTCGTTTATCTAGTGTCTTATGTGTTCCCCGCATTACCCGCAATTTATTGTCTGTTTCTCAATTTTGCCTAGATAATAATGTTACTATTGAATTCTTACCCGATTCTTTTCTTGTAAAGGACCGTCAGACCGGCTCATGTCTCCACCAAGGGGAAGTTAAGGATGGCCTATACATCTGGACCTCCTCTCCACTTTTGGTTTTTGCTGCGAATAAAACAACTTCTGTGACTTGGCATCATCGCTTGGGCCATCCTGCCTCCCCCGTTCTTCAGCATATTCTTCATCAGCATTCCTTGCCTGCTGTCTCCTCCACTACAGTTTCCCACTGTGATGCATGTTCCAGCCACAAAAGTCATCGTCTTTCATTTTCAGTTTCTACTTTACGTTCTTCCCGCCCCTTAGAAATAATTTTTTCTGATGTATGGACATCACCGGTTTATTCTTTTGATAACTTTAAGTATTATGTTATTTTTGTGGACCATTTCACTCGATACGTTTGGTTATACCCTCTTAAACAAAAGTCTGATGTTGCTATAATCTTCCCTAAATTTAAAACCTTGGTGGAAAAACAATTTGACGCAGTTATAAAAGTTTTTTACACTGACAATGGCACTGAATTTACTGTCCTCCGCCCCTTTCTTTCGGATCATGGCATTGCTCACCACACCTCTCCCCATCACACACCTCAACATAATGGTTTGTCGGAACGCCGTCATCTTCACATTGTGGAAACGGGTCTCACTCTTCTTCACAATGCTCATATGCCTCTGTCTTACTGGACTTATGCTTTTTCCACTGCGGTTTACCTCATTAATCGCATGCCCACCCCGGTCCTCTCGATGCTCTCTCCTTATGAAAAACTATTTCATCACTCTCCAAATTATTCCAAACTCCGAGTCTTCGGGTGCCTCTGTTACCCCTGGTTACGACCTTATACTCAACACAAATTGGAACCCAATTCCCTACCCTGCGTCTTTATTGGCTATTCTTTAACTCAAAGTGCGTATCTCTGTCTTCACCTCGAGTCCAATCGCCTCTATGTTTCTCGTGATGTGAAATTTGTCGAGACTGTCTTTCCTTTTCTCTCCCTCTCCACGTCGTCTGACTCCACCATGTATACTCTTGAGTCTTGGCTTCCCGGTCTTATTTCCGACTTCTTTGACTCTAACATGGCCTCATCCTCCCTTCCATCTCTTTCTGACACCTCACCTTCTGCTGAATCCTCGTCTACTTCTCCCTCCTCTTCTCCCTCTCCCTCTTCCTCTTCCTCTCCCTCCTCATCCTCCTCTTCCTCTTCTTCCCCACCCCCTGTTCCTTCTCATCCTATGACAACTCGCGCTCGCAACAACATCTTCAAACCTCGTCAAATCCTTAATCTCAACTCCCAGATGGATTCCAAATACTCTGATACTGAGCCGTCCACTTATAAACAGGCTCTCCAGTCACCCCATTGGCGCGCCGCTATGTCTGATGAATTTAATGCTCTTGTCACTAATGGTACTTGGTCTTTGGTTCCTTGTCCTTCGCAGGTTAATCTGGTTGACAGCAAGTGGGTTTTTCGGATCAAACGCAAAGTTGACGGTTCAGTTGATCGATACAAGGCCCGGTTAGTAGCTAAAGGCTTCACTCAACGCCCTGGTGTGGATTACTTTGAGACCTTCAGTCCAGTTATTAAACCTACTACTATTCGGCTTGTTCTCTCTCTGGCTGTCTCTCATGGGTGGTCCATTCGCCAACTTGATGTTAATAATGCTTTCCTGCAGGGTACTTTGACTGAACAGGTTTTTATGGCACAACCACCGGGATTCATTGATTCTGATCATCCTGACTATGTCTGTCAGCTCCACAAAGCTATATATGGCCTTAAACAAGCGCCTCGTGCTTGGTATTCCGAGTTGAAAGGGTTTCTGTTGTCCATTGGCTTTTCCAACTCTGCTGCTGACTCCTCCCTATTTGTTCTCGCTCATTCTCATACATACTTGGTTGTCTTGGTTTATGTTGATGACATCATTGTCACTGGTTCTGACTCTGGAGCCGTTTCGGCCTTTGTGGATCGTTTGGGTTCTCGTTTCTCTATCAAGGATTTGGGCTCCCTCTCTTATTTTCTGGGTGTTGAGGTTGAATCCACTTCCTCTGGTCTTCTGCTCCATCAGCACAAATATGTTCTTGACCTGCTCCGCAAGTTCAATATGAGTGATGCAAAGGCCGTCCTCACCCCGTTACCTCCTGACGCCATTCAACTTATGCTTCAGCCTGCTGCTGCCTATGATGACCCGTCTGCCTACCGTCAGCTTCTTGGCGCCTTGATATCTTCTTTTCACCCGTCCAGACCTGGCCTTTGCTTTGTGAATAAACTCTCTCAATATATGCATGCCCCTACTGTCCAACATTGGGCCCTTGCCAAACGCATCCTTCGCTACCTTGCTGGCTCTACTAGTCGTGGTATACCCTTGTATCGCTCGTCTCCACTTGTTCTTCATGCCTTCTCGATCTTGGTGAGGGTGAAACAAGGAAGATTATTCCTCTACCAGTGGTTACTTGGTTTTTCTGGGTCGCAATCTTATTTCCTGGAGTTCCAAAAAGCAGAATGCCGTTGCTCGTTCTTCAACGGAAGCAGAATATCGTTCGGTTGCTTCGACTGCCGCTGAGCTTAACTGGGTTACCTATTTGCTTCAGTCTCTCGGCTTCACCGCATCAACACAGTTCCTACTATCTTTTGCGACAACATTGGGGCTACTCACCGATGCCAATCCAGATTTTCCATTCACGAATGAAGCACATTGCCATTGACTTTCACTTCATTCGAGATCGAGTTTGAAGAAGGTCAATTACGCGTTACTCATGTAGCCCGTCTTTGATCAATTTGGCGGATGCCTTAACTAAACCATCGCCCGGCTACCGCTTTTCATCAATTTTGTTCCAAGCTTGGCCTCGTCTCCGATAGTCCAGCTTGAGGGGGCGTGTTAGGATTATAATAAGTGTGAATACATTAATTAGGTGTGAATACATTAATTACGATATATTCTGTAAATCATTACGTATTTAATACATAGCCTAGAACCTTCTGTCAAGCATTATATATGTAACAGTTCCTGTATTCAATGGAAATATACAATTACATTTTTCCAATACTGTTATCAGAAATACTAAAAAAAAATACTCTTGATACTACACCCCTTACCTCGAATTCCAAGAATGAATCCGTTATTGAAACGATACGCTTCATTTCCTATAAACCGACCATATATATCAATATTTTTCCTATAAAACAGCCATATATCAAACTTAATAACATGAATTTAAATCATAAAGTGCTCACCATTCCTAACGAAACAATCATTGAATTGCTCTACAACTCGTATCGGATCAATTCATCACAAAGATGGTGTTCCAAAGTCTCTCTCCCCCTTCTTTCTCATATAGAGCTAAAAAGAATCCCCTGGATATGGTCGAGTGGTGAGGAGCGGGGTGTTATAATGACAACGGATCCTAAGCTTTGGAGGTCACGTTGATTCGATTCCGTAAAGGGTTGATTTCAGATTGATAACACCCTTCAGTGATGATGGGAACCAAAAGTAGCCCTCGACTCTAGGCTCTGTGTTCACGATTAACATCTCCCACATTCCTACATGATCGGACGGGGATGGGGCCTCACTACAGTGTTTAAACCGCTTTTTTAGAGCTAAAAGACCCATCAAACTTGTTCAATCTCAATGAACACATCGATTTACCCTTTGATTAAGAGAGTGGGATAAAATTTAATCTATCCAATAACATATTCATACCCCACAACAATTTGTTTAGGAAATAATTGAAAAGTAATACTACCATTTTCTATAGCGATGCTGCCGATTTAGGATGAAGGAAAAGATAGGGAAAAAAAATAAAGAAAATGGAGAGGCAAGTGTATGTGCTGGAAATGGAAGAGATTGGAAGAGTATTCATTGATAAGAGAAAAAATGTATGAATTTACTCTTCATGAAACCGTTGGCATTATTGAATAGAAATAATGGAATTTTTTAGAAACATTAACTTTCTTTTTAAAGCTAAAAATGAATTTTGGGTATGGTTCCGGTTCAAACTCATGTTGATACTTAAAATTGGGTCGGGATATTACATTCACCATTCCTTTTAAAAGGTTTCGTCCTCGAAACTTGCTAACACATTATTAATCCATACTTTGGTAAGGAAATTCAACATCACCTCAAATACATTAATTAGTTCTTTAATCGAAATGGCTCTTGGTCATCTCTTAAGAGCTCGTGTAAATATTTTTGAGTTGCCATGGCTTCTTATTGCCAGAAGGAGGAGTTTAACAGTAGAAAACCCACAAAGAACAAGCCAATTTTGGAGATTCTAAAGTGTAAAGTTTTGAACTGGAAAGGTTGATTGAATGTAAGGATAAAAGTGGATATAGATAGTTGAAGAAATTTCAACTTATAATTGATGGAGGATTTTGAAGGTGGGAAAAAGTTGGGACAGAAATACCCCAAAGTAGTGGAGACTGGATCAAGAAAGAGAGTGGTACGAGAGTTGGGTCGGAACTCGGAAGGAGTGGGGGTGAGGTGACTAATGACTTGTTTGGTTTGGTGATTCAAAAAATATGGATTTGCCTATCGAGGTAAAGGGATCATAAAGAAAGAGCCCGGCAAGTAAAAAGAAAGAAAAAAAAAACCACAAGAAGTGTCTCAAACATAGGGTGGTAACGTACGGGAGTGGATCCTCTCAATTACTTAAGGGTTAAGTTGATTTATTTTTACATATTATCATTAAAACGACGTAATTTTAAAAACATAAATCTACGATTATATGATTTTCACATTTTGGGTGTGTGGTTAGATCACTATTATTTGAGAGAATATTTCCTCAAATACTTGAGATGATCTTATTCCATTAACATAGAAAGAGATAGGGTGCATTAGATATCGGACTTGGACATTGTTGTTGTAACGACCCGACCCGGATTTTTTTCAATTACCCGGATCCGAATCGTTCGGCCATGATCCAAAACCGAAGATTCAAATCACGAAGCCTACTGCTGAAAAATCAGAAAAACTAAAATCATAATAATATAAATAATATCATAATACATCATCGAAAGAATCTCAAATGATATAATGGACCGTTCACCTTTCTGTAAATTCGTAGACTATTAAGTACTAACACCAATCCTTATGATGTGGAAGTTACGATCATTGCTCTCTCTTCTAGGAACACGCGAGGCCACGCGTCTTCTTTGACAAGTCTATATAGAGAAGTGGGCCAAGAGATTAATCTCATCTGAAAAACATAAATACTGATGAGTGAGCATGAATGCCCCCTAAGCAATGTCTAAGTATCAAAAGGAATTCAAGAAAGTCACCGAAAAGAGTTTTCAGAGTTCCTTACTGTTTATTTTGGAAACAGTGATGTGCATGCTGTAAATATTTGTACCGCTAATAGTGCATGCTATGTGTACTAAAAATTTATAATAGAAAACAATGAATGCAACTGTCGTTAAATTATGCGCTGAAAAGATCCGACTGAAAATAAAACTTGCATCTTAATTGAAATTAATAATAATAGTACTGAAAAATTATTATTCTAGAATTAAATATTGTATCTGATACTTTACTGAAAATCTGTTAATAATGATATGCTTACTTCAAATATATAACTGTTAAACAACTGCATTCTATATGTACTTGAAACATCTGATAGGAATAAGAAATATAGCTTATCTGAAAATATTCTGGTAGAATAAATTATTGAACGATTTTAATACTACAACTAGAAAATTAATCTGATATAAATTCTTGTAACTTGTATTATTTATTACAATTAATACTTTAATGTATTGCTGAAGATAATGATACGGTTCCAATTAATCTAGTCTGTGTCCTAGAAGGACTCTGAAACTGTGTGAGGTTGCAGACCGGATTTCCTGACCAGCTCCGGCATATAAACTGTACTTCTTATTATAGCCCAGGAGCAATGCCTGATGCCGGGGATTCTCGAGAACTCACTGCATTGAATCTGAAATCTGATTTCTCCCTCTAACCCGGGAGTGGGGTGTCTGTCTGGGGAACCGTAACATTATCAAATATATCTTGTAAATTCTATTATATATACTTACCTACTTGTAGTGTCTTTTATACTGAAAATACGACTACTGCAAAGAAACTAAAAATATTGAAAAACTGTGCAACTTCGGTTATCACTTTTGGTCTAAGAGTCCATTGAAATAAGGTTCTAAAAACCGACTTGGACATCTTAAAAGAGGATTTGCATCCACCCTTCGAAAACATATTTTTTTATTAATAGCGTTGGTTCGGTTCTTTACAAAAATTCTTTTAAAACTTATACTGTTGATTAACCATTCATACATCTTGAAATTAGAATATCATTTATGTATATATATTGACTATATTCAAAACCTTGTATTTGACAAATTCTCAAGTTACATAAAAATAGAATGGTAGTTCGTTTTAACACATAAAATATTCATAAAGCCATACTTAAAACACGAACCTACATTTGTTATCTATAACTATACAAATTTATTTGTTTATTGGAAAGCCACCTCTAATGTGGTGTTAGTTTTTTTGTTCTGATATATTATATATCTTGTAATGATGCTCAACCAATTATTCAATATGTATTCCAAAATTGTGGAGATCGTTTATAAAAATCATTCAACGATGAAATGTTTGAAAACATGAAATGCTAAAAAAAAAAAAAAAAAATACTCTTCATACTACACTCCTTACCTCGAATTCCAAGCATGAATCCGTTATTGAAACGATACGCTTCATTTCCTATAAACCGACCATTGTTTATATATCAATATTTTTCCTATAAAACAGCCATATATCAAACTTAATAACATGAATTTAAATCATAGAGTGCTCACCATTCCTAACGAAACAATCATTGAATTGCTCTACAACTCGTATCGGATCAATTCATCACAAAGATGGTGTTCCAAAGTCTCTCTCCCCCTTCTTCCTCATATAGAGCTAAAAAGACCCATCAAACTTGTTCAATCTCAATGAACCCATCGATTTACCCTTTGGTTAAGAGAGTGGGATAAAATTTAATCTATCCAATAACATATTCATACCCCACAACAATTTGTTTAGGGAAATAATTGAAAAGCAATACTACCATTTTCTATAGCGATGCTGCCGATTTAGGATGAAGGAAAAGATAGGGGGAAAAAAAAAATTGGAGAGGCAAGTGTATGTGCTGGAAATGGAAGAGATTGGAAGAGTATTCATTGATAAGAGAAAAAATGTATGAATTTACTCTTCATGAAACCGTTGGCATTATTGAATAGAAATAATGGAATTTTTGAGAAACATTAACTTTCTTTTTAAAGCTAAAAATGAATTTCGGGTATGGTTCCGGTTCAAACTCATGTTCATACTTAAAATTGGTAAAAGGTTTCGTCCTCGAAACTTGCTAACACATTATTAATCCGTACTTTGGTAAGGAAATTCAACATCACCTCAAAGACATTAATTTTAATGAACTTACATTTTTTTGATGATATCTTAACACTTACTACCTTCACACGAAACCCGCTTGCTGAACTCTAGTGACTGAAATCTCTTCCTGAAGAACATTCATTTCCGCTAACTTTTTGTTTTTGTTTTTTGTTGGCAATCATGCCTTAAACTTGTTTACCAATCTTAACATTTGACAATCTCTTTACCTTAGTGTTTACCATCCATTAACAATTCCTAGCGAGCCTCCATCAACAAAACTCATATTCAAATATATTATAGCTATCCGAGATACCATACTATGCATGAAATATTACCGGTTACAATCTTATGTTTGTTCTACTATTGAGGATCATCATTTACTGGCATAATTGATGAATTTGACAATGGATCCAAAACAAGAACAGGAAACTGGAATTAACATTTGCATATTCATTGATTGAGTAGAAAGCAGAATAGTACAATTGAAGTTCTATATCAGAAAAGTATGAATTAACTCGTTGCTTTAACACTGCTCTTTGGTACCTTATATATTGGTACTTTTGGCTGTTACAGGATGATATAACTTAACTGATTTCCTAACTGACTAACTAACTTACAAGCTTCTGGAATGATCCAGTTATTTCATCTTGTGATGTAATGCTGCAACACCCCCTCTCAAGATGAAATTACTTAACCTTGTATATGTTGCATAAGGGATAAAATGAAAGCAGCGTCTGAAAAGTGTTTATGTCTAGTGGTTTAGTAAACAGATCAGCCAGTTGCAGGTGTGTAGAGATAGGTAGAGGTTTTAACAAACCCAATTGATATCTATCTCTTATCACATGACAATCTATGTCTATGTGCTTGGTCCTTTCATGGAATATAGGATTTTCCACTATGTGTAGAGCACTTTTACTGTCACAGCACATAGGTATGGGCCTTTCCTGTTTTATGTTGAATTCTTTCAAAGAAGTATGTTAGCCATCAGAAACTCACATGAAGCCATGGCCATGGCTCAGACTCGATTCGAGGAGCTTCAGAGAGGCATGGTTTGTTTCTTGGACCTCCAACTTATTAAGGAATTGCCTAAGAAAACGAGAATCCTGTTATAGATCTTCTGGTGTCTTCACATCCAGCCCAATCTGCATCCACATAGGCTTTTAGTTCCATAGTTCCTTGAGCAGAAAATAATATACCTTGTCCAGGAGCATTCTTCAGGTATTTTAGAAGCCTATATGCAGCCTTGAGTTGTAATTCAGTGGGAGAATCAAGAAACTGACTCAGCTGTTGTGTTGCTAGGGTGATATCATGTCTGGTTATGCCAAGATATAACAATTTTCCAACTAAACTTCTATAGTAACTATTTGATTCCAGTTTTGGTGAGTCTTTACTGTGTAACTTCTGAGATGTATCCATTGGGGTTTGAACTGGTTTGCAATTGGTGTATCCGTAGTCTTCTAAAAGCTCCAAACAGTATTTTCTTTGTGAAAGCATTATTCCATCTTTAGATCTAGCAACTTCCAGCCCTAGGAAGTATTTAAGATTCCCTAGGTCTTTGATTCCAAATCTTGAGTTTAAGAATTCTTTTAGTTTTTAATATGCTCCGAGTTAGGACTGGTGACTAGCACATCATCAACATATACAAGCAGGGCAATGAATTCTTCATCCTTTCCTTTTATGAACAGGCTATAGTCTTGTTTTGACTGCCTGAACCCCCCTCTCAAGCAAAGCTTGTGTGAGCTTTATGTTCCATTGTCTACTGGCTTGTTTCAAGCCATATAAAGATTTCTTGAGTCTGCATACATTGCCTGGGGCAGAATTGCAACCCTGAGGTATAGACATGTAAACTTCTTCTGATAGATCCCCATGGAGAAAAGCATTATTCATATCTAGTTGTTGTAGGTTCCATCCTTTAGCAGCAGCAATAGCAAGTAAAGTTTTGACTGATGTGAGTTTTACCACAGGAGAAAAAGTAACCAGATAATCCAATCCCAACTGTTGTGTGTAGCCTTTGGCAACAAGCCTGGCTTTAAACCTCTCTACTGATCCATCGGCATGTCTTTTTATTCTATAAACCCACATGCATCCAATAGGGGTTTTTCCTTTAGGTAGAGGTACAATTTCCCATGTGCCAGTTCATTGCAAAGCATCAAGTTCATCTTGCATTGCTTTTCTCAAGCCTCATCTTTGCATGCCTCATTGTAATGCCTAGGTTCAGTAAGGACCTGCGCACTTAACACATAGTTTTTGTAAGAAGTAGATAAATGTGTTGTAGAATCAACATTCTCGAATGGTATGAGGAGAGGTCCGATCTTGGATGAATGACAAACATAGTCATTCAAGTAAGCGAGGACTTCCACTGATCTAGATGATCTTCTTGTCATAGTGGACATTTCCATTTTGGGAATGTCGTTCATTGTCGGATCATTGTGAACTTGATCATTTCTTCGTTCTGAACCACACTAGATTGTGATTCTGGTTCGTGATTAGGTGAATGATCCTGTCCACTTTGCTCCTGCAAATCTATGGCTTCAGAATGTTGCTCCTCCATAAATGGTAAAGGCAATGAGAAGTTACATCTCTACTAATAAAAATCTGTCTAGTTTGCAGATTTAATAGACAATATCCATTGACATTTAAGGCATGACCTAAATAAACATATTTTATGCTTTTCTATGCAAATTTGTTACCATCAGTGTGTAGGTTACAAGCATAAGTCAGACAGCCAAATACCATAATGTTCTTATATGATGTTACAGAACCAAAAAGCAATTCATGAGGAGATTTTTCATTCAGGATAGGTGTTGGCAACACATTAATCAAATTAACAGCTTGAATAACACAATAAGTCCAGTTTAAATTCTCCCACCCTTGTATGTGCTATCCCACATTAGTATACATTTAATTCATACATACAAATGACTGTTATGTGAAAGATGATAATCTTAGCGTTTTTACATGGTTTAACAATGCATTGGCCCAATCGTATGTGCTGTGGTTGTCAATCTGGAGGTTTTAGGCTCGAGTCCCAATGGGGACAATATGTGTCCTTGTGTATATTTCGTATCAATTAAAAAAAAAACAAAAGGGAGAGAGAATGTAACCACCTGCACTCGGCCCGATAACGCTGAGTGGCCTTTTAAATGATCCTGGCTTAATCTGCTTTAATCGTCGTCCTCGTTTGGAGTAAAAAGACTAATCCAAATTGACAAGATATGTATGTCTCATATTTATAAAGAGGTTATGACTTTCTCCCGCATACAATGTGGGATAGCACAGACAAGGGTGGGAGAGTACTACATTTGAATCAAAAACAGAGTGTGTATTGTTACAATTGTAGTGTTTAAATGTAAAGTTGAATGCTCGTGGGGGTTTTAGTTTTCAATTAATTGAATTAAATTAAAGGTAGTACTAGTAGTACCAAGCAGTCAAACAGAAAGAAAGCTGCAATATTGTCATATAGATAGAAAGAGTCACCAATTACAAGCAGTGGCAGCAGGCATGCGCCTAAATCTCCACCGCATAACCCACCCACCCCACCCCCACCCCTACCCACCAGCCCCGATGATACTGCTCACTGCTAGAAGTGGGAGGGAGCGTTTATTTAAGCTTCTGTGGATTCGTACCTCTGTTCCTATGTCCATTGTCCGGTCCACTTCACTTTTCTTAACCCTTTTTTTTTCGAATTTCTTTCTTTTTTTTATATTCTTTTTTTTCTATTTATATATATATATATATGCACCATTTATAGTTTTTACTTTTTAGATATAACATGCATTCATGCATATTTACTTGAAAACAGTAACGCCAGCTAGCTGGAATTGAAACTTCAAATTCATTAATTAATGCTTTTATTGTATTGCTTTGATAATTGGGAATGTTTGTAAATTCAACTTCACCACCACCCACCCACCCTCCCACCCCCTACTGTTCAAACAAATACTACTACTATCTTGGTCCTATAAGAAGTGTAAATATTTTACGCAGTACTATTCATGTAGATTAAGAAATTGAATTAATGTGTTGTGTTTTAGTAGAAATAGACATATATACCTCTATCTTATAATTAATGTTTGTTTCGGAATATAAAATGAACATACAACGATAAATGTTATGTTAGGGGTATGTTTAAAAAATAAGCATTTAATGATGTATTGGTTTTTTAAATTGATATTTTTTATAGGACAAATGTTTTTTTCAAATTTAAACAATTTTTTAGGATGAAGGTAGTACAAATTGAGAAATATTACTCTTTTAGTCTTTTCTTAAGTTACTTTTTAAAATTTGTTTTGTTTTTATTTATTTATCATTTTACAATACCAATACATCATTTAATAAATTTTTTTCACTTGTACCCCTAATTGTCTTTATATTTTCCATGTCGATAATTAATGGAATCCAAAATACCATTTCAGAATGTTAGGGAATCTGTGTTCACATGAGTAAAAATTGAAGCTCAACGTACTTACTAATATAAGAAGATAGGGATGGCAATCTCGCCCAACCCGACCCTCCACCTCTACCACATATCCCTATCCGTCGGTATGATTTTCAACTACCCATTCGGGTAATGGGTGAGATGGGTAAATTTCTATACCCGTTCGGATATCGGGTCGGAGTCGCGGTATAGCATAAAACCCTACCCTACCCGTCCCCCACCCATTCCCCGACCCGCACTCTCTACCCTACCCGTTGCTTTTTCTTTGAGGTTAGTAGAAATTAGAAAAGAACTAAACCTAACGTTCATCAAGTAGTAGAAAAAAGCCGATAAAAAGACTAAAAACATTAGTTCCTAATAGGACATTCATTTGCAAAATGTCTTAACTTGTATTTAAAATCAAATTCATTTTGTCTTAAAAATTATTTATACATGTTCATGTATCTGACTTCTACCTGCATTCACCCCGTTGGGGTTGGGGTGGGTATGGGAGTTTATTTATACCCGCTCGGGTATGGGTCGGATGGGTAAAAAAATTTAGGAGTGGAGTGCGAATTGGCAATGAGCCTAAACCCGTCCCTACCCGACCCATTGCCATCCCTATAAGAAGATGAGGGGTTTCTTAAGTAATCCAAGTCATTTTATATTTTTATTTATTCAAAGAAGAAGGATACATTAGTCATTTCACAACTTATTTTAGACATATTAATCATTTTTTAAATCCATGTAAATACAACAAAATCGATCGTTTTAAAAAACAGAGGGAGTATTACCTTCATTCTAAAATTTAAGTCCGTTTAGATCTTTTCATACGGATTAAGAAAGTGATTATATATATGTCATTAATCTTAATGGTAAAAGTTTAGAATATCATTTGACTCTCGTTAATCAATAGTTTTAAAGTAGGTAAATGTATAATAAATTAAGGTTAAAAGAAAGAAAAAATTTAAGAAATTCTCTATTGATATTCTAATTGACTTATAGTATGACCCGTGTTCAAAAAGTCGGACGCCTAGGCGCTAGTCGGCCCTCCACCGACCCGAGTACACACTAGTCGGACCTGTTTGAGCGGGCTGGTCTCTAGTCGGTCCTTAGTCGGGGACTAGTCGGCCTCAAAACGGGAAAGTCGGGTTCAAGGCGGGATAGCCGGGCTCAACTCAGGGAACTCGGCCTAGGTGGTCTGTATTATAATTTTTTTTTGAAACTTGAGTACTTGACTTTGAATGTGTTTATTTTAGACGTATCATGTATGTTTGTATGTGTTTATTTTGTAACTTGAATTTTTAGACTTATGTTATGTTAGTACTTAGTATAACTAGGGTATTAATATCATTATTTTTGGGATCAATTCCATTATTATTATTAATAACTAGAAAAAATCCAAAACCGCCTGGTCCTACCTAGCCGGCTAATCCCAACTCCCCACCAGGATGTCCGACTAGCGCCTACCGACTTTTAGAACATTGAATATGACACAAAATCAAATAGTTTAACGGATTTACATTTTGGGACATAAACAGTATATCAAGAGTTTAGAATCTATATATATATATACAAAATTATTCTGTAAATTTTCATCATTAATTTCTTTTTGCCGCTAAACCAATAATACACTACTAGTGTACTGCTAGTACTAAACTTAATCTTTTGGTATAAACCGGATATTTTATTAAATAAAAAAGCGTACATGACTCTACATAAAAGAGGAGATTTTGTAATTACAATAACATCACAAAATTAGGACCAAGTAGTCTAAGTTAGAGGCCTGCGTGTTAGTTTGAAATAAACACAAATTGTTGGGGGTCTTTGGGCACCATTTTGATGAAACTCTTCGTTCTTGCTAATACCAAATACTAGAAATCAGCTCGCGGAAAAGAATTCTCCAAAATTCGATGGTGTCGTGTTTAAGCATAAGCATATGCACACCAAGGCAGAAATCAAGCCAATTCGGTATACCCACAAATGAAATGAATTCATACCAATATTCTCGAGGTATCACTTCTCTCCAAGTTTTTCTTACCACCGTACAATCTAATGGCGTGCATTGTAGTTTCTGCTAGTACTAAACTTGCTTTTCCATTCACGAGGGGAACAAAAAGGGTCTGTCTGGGTTTAACAAGGGAAAAAAAATTGGGACCCGTGAGCCTCAAATCCGGGTCGGACCTGGGCGGTTCCGGTTCCGGTTCCGGGTCCAAATCCAAGCCTCAAATCACACGTCTACGGGTCCAATCTGGTTCTAGGTTCCACCGGACCCGGCCTGGCCCGGAACCGGCCGGAAAACCGGCGGTTTTATGTTGTTTTTTTTTTTTTGTTTTTTTTTTTCAAGTTGGACCACCTTGAATCCAACGTATATTATTTCAAAATTTTTGAATAATTTATTTTTTATCAATGTAACCGTTACGTAGAATAATCGGTATCCATCATTTATTTTCTTAGTAATTCTTTTATTTATAAATAGTGTTGTTAATTAATGTATAAAATATACCATAAAATGTTGGAAAGACTATTTTTGATTAAAAATATATTGTGACACTAAGTGTCAACATCTAATATATATTGTTTTTTACTATTACTTTTTACTAAATATATTATAATTACTTTTGATTAATCAAATACTACTACTATTTAAACTATTATGACAAGGAAGAGCACATGCTAGTGTTTAGCAACCAATAATTTTTTTTATAACACTTATTCAATACACAACATACTAGTGTTTAGATTTATGAAATTATAAAATAAATTATATAAAACACGTAAAACTTGAATAACAATTTTTTTTAAATGTTACAAAATATTAATAAACTACACCCTACTCTTTTATTCGTATAAAATAGGTTCATTGGATCCAGAAAGGTTGTCCGTATCATATTACTTACAAATTATCTAGAATATAAGTTATGAAATTAAATATTATATATCGATATGAAATTAAATATTATACAAGCCGTGTGTTTTTATTTTTAAAATATAGTTATGAAATTAAATATTATATATAGTTTAATAACCAATTAGAATTTATTATTATTTTTAACGCAAGTTATACAAATTTTGTAAAAAAAAAATTGATTTTTTGGAACCGTGATTGGAACCGTAATCGGAATCGTGATCTGAACCGTCTGGACCCGGGAACCGCCGAGACCCGGACCAGGACCGGGGAACCGCCAAACCCGCCGGTTCCCGGGAACCGGCGAAACCGGCTAGAAATTGGAACCGACGGTTCCGGTTCCATTTTGGACCCAGAACCGGAGCCATTTTGGACCCGGAACCAGAGGGTCGTGCCATGGACCCGGAACCGGTCACGTCTAGGTAGTACTACTTAAAATGATATGTCAACAAATCCTTTACATACAATACTTCCGTATATATTGTCGAGAGATTTTATGATGCAACGGTTATATGAAAGTTGTACTAATTGAGAGATTTTATGATGCAACAAATTCTTAGAGGCTTTCATTTTTACTCTATTTCACATATATAATATATTTTTATTGTGTGTGAGAGATTAAAAATGAAATGTTGTAACAATTGTGCCACCTGGTACAACCTTCATACAACAGAATATTTAAGTCTGCATAGTGATGATAGGTGGGCCCACTGGGCCGGGTTATCCATAACTGGGCCAGGCCCAAAGTTAGACAATCAAGATAATGGATTGGCAAGGCGGGACGCAGAGTCTTGACGAGAATAGCTAGAGGAGCAGGGTTCCATTATGCGCTGCGTAGAAGAAGTATATCTGTATTGAATAATCGGTCACGAAGTATCTCTGCATGCACGCTCGCTCGCTTGGGTGCAACGAAGACCGAGTCGAAGATCACTTCAACCGCTTCATAGACGTGGGTAGACCCTACGATCGCTGAACGATATAGAGATAATCGGTGATAACTTCCCATTACGCAAGGAAGAGAATCACGATCCATTGCTACAAAAGGAACACCCTGAACTACGAGGGGACTTGATTCCGGTTGCTATCAAAATTGGATACATAGGCAGCTCTCTCAAGGAGTTCAGTCCAAAATTATACACAAATCTTTTTTTTCTTATATTGTTTTCCTAATTAGAATTACCCAATTACCCGATTGTAATATTCCAACTTCATCATTTGGCGCTAGAAGGAGGGCTAATTCTAGTTAGTGAGTGGTTATTACAGAACAAATGGCAAGAAATCAAGGAAATTCGAAGAAGCAACAAAATCACCCAGAAAAAGAAAATCAAACCGGAGATAAAAGCCCGGGTCGAAATGATCAAGAAACCGGGAAGAGAGTTTTGGAAGAAGGACAGACGAGCAACCAAGACGCATTTAAACAGATGTTGGTAGAAAACCTTGCAAATCTCAAGGCTAAAGAGATAAAAGCCATATTTAAGGCAGTTTTGAAAGCGAGAAATCAAGATAATGATGTTTCTGAGGCACATACTCCGCTTCAAACTGCCAAGAAAGAAAATTAGGAAGCAAAATCTAGCATACGAGTGGTAGTTACTCACCTAGGTGGTGATAACGCCAGAGCAGAGTTGGACGCTATGCTCAAGCCTAAGCAAGATGAATTTAGGCTGGTGTCTCCTTTCACTGAAGACATCGATGCATTTCCGTGTCCTTCAGGATTTAAAATCCCAAAGATTCAAGCATATGATGGAACTAAGGATCCATATGACCATATGCATCAGTACATCCAACACATGAATTTGTATAACGCTCCAGAAGAGATGAAATGCAGGGCATTCGCAACTCTTCTCACAGGAAAGGTAAGAGATTGGTTCAACAAGTTGAACCCCAGATCCATACCAGATTTCCCCACCCTGACCAGAAAGTTCATGCATGCATTCATCGCAGCAAGACCTTTCCAGAGAAACCGGACGTACTTGCTGACAATTAGGCAAAAAAGTGATGAAACGGTGTTGCAGTTTATCAAGAGATTCAACGGAGAATCATCCCAGATATCAGATCTGGATGATAAATTCTTGGTAGCATCTTTCGTGGCAGGTCTCAAAGAAGGACGGTTACATGCAAAGCTGAGCAGCAAGAATCCGAGTACAATGGAAGAATGTCTGGAAATTGCATATAGACATTGTCAGGGGGAAGAGGCTAACAGAGCCAAAAGAGAGGAATCCCACAGGGATTCCAAAAAAGGAAAAAGTGAGGATAGGTCTGATAAGAAGAGGAAATCTGTTTGGGATAGGGTAACCGCTCCCATTTCTGAAAGGTTAGGGAAAAAAGGTGCTTTGCAGGACAGAGACCTTATTCCTCTGAACAGATCTCGTGACCAAGTTCTGGCGATTTTGGAAAAGAGGAGTCGCCAAGACTCTTCCTCCATTGAGGGGTCCAAGGGAGAAGAGAGACCACACCAGGTGGTACAAGTACCATAAAGATATTGGACATGACTCTGAACAGTGCAGGGACCTGATCAGAGATATAGACGCAGCAACAATGGAAGGAAAGATCAATGAATGCATCGATCGAGCACAGGGAGATAATCCCAGAGGAAGGAGAGAATTTAAAAACAAAGACAACGGGTCATAATGTGGTACAATCAAAGGAAACACAGAGATCCGTCTCACGATGCAGATGGGCATAGAGAAAATGCCCCAATCAACACAGTGAATACGATCATTGGGGGACCAGGAGAAGTTAACAAAGCTGCCCAAAAAGAAAAAAGTGGTAGCTCAGAAAAAGACGGAGAAGCGAAAAAACAGAAAGTAATGGGAACCGTTCAGTACGGTCCGAGAGATGCGCTACCGACCATCGTGAGAACGAAGAAATTTGGTAATAAAGCGGTTATTCGAAAAAACACAGTCGAGAAGAATCTGCGTAGATACGGACACGTATGATAAACGTCTTTGTATTACAGTGCATTCCAAGCAATGAAGCTAACAGATTCGGAACTGACTCCTGTGTCAACTCCTCTTTTTGGATTTACAGGACCCCCCTTACATCATGTAGGTATGTTGAAGTTATTAACGAATTTTGGCAAAGGACCACAGAGCAGGACTCTGATGGTCAATTATGTGGTGGTAAAAGCTCTATCAGCTTATAATGTGATTCTAGGAAGACCAGTATTGATTGATCTAAGGGCAGTGGTTTCACCGGCACATAACAATATGAAATTCCCAACTTTTGAAGGAGAAGCTACCGTTAAAGGGGATGTGGATGCTGCCAAGAATTGCTATACGGCCACAATTAGTGGAAAAATGAAGGTGCAACAGGTGACAATGGAAGATCTTGTTCCAGATGAAGAAAAGAGCTGGCAATCCAACGATCCTGTGGAATCAATAATGATAAATGAATCGGACCCTGAATCCACAGTCAGCATAGGATCATGAATACCCGCTGAACAGAAATAGATGCTGGTCAGAATTTTGAAATATTACAAAGATGTGTTTGCATGGAAAGCAAGTGACATGCCTGGACTGTCAACAGAGTTGGCTGTCCATAAGCTCAACATCGACCCAACCAGGAAACCAGTAAAGCAAAAGAAAAGATCGTTTGCACCAGAGAGGATACAGGCTGTCCAGCAAGAAGTAGAAAAGTTGTTGCAGGCCAACATGATTAAATAAGTTATCTATCCGGAGTGGCTAGCAAATCCGGTGCTAGTCAAGAAGCCATATGGTAGATGGAGAATGTGCGTGGATTTTACAGATCTGAACAAAGCTTGCCCTAAAGATAGATATACTTCCCCTAGAATTGACAGGCTAGTAGACTCTACGGTTGGTTATGAAATCTTTGCTTTCTTAGATGCTTATAAAGGATATCATCAGATTATGATAGACCCTGTAGATGCTGTAAAACCTGCTTTTAATATTGAATTTGGTTCCTACTACTATGTGTCTATGCCTTTCTGATTAAAGAATGCAGGGGCTACCTATCAAAGGGCAGTCAACACCATTTTCAAACAACAAATTGGCAAGTCCATCGAAGTTTATGTAGATGATCTATTGATCAAGAGCAGGACTCTTGATTAATATTTGAAAGATGTGGAATAAGTCTGTCAAGTATTAAGACAAACAAGGATGAAGTTGAACCTCAAAAAATGCACTTTTGGAGTTAGATCAGGCTAATTTCTGGGTTATATTATATCTAAAGACGGTGTCAGGGCCAACCCTGATAAATTGGAGGTTTTAAAGACCCTGCCTAAACCAAAGAATATTAAGGAAGTTCAGCGATTAACAGGAAGATTAGCAGCTCTAAACCGATTCTTATCGAAATCTGCACAGAAGTCATTGCCATTTTTTAAAATTCTCAGAAAGGCCAGTCCATTTGAGTGGAATGAAGAATGTAAACAAGCTTTTCAGGATTTAAAAGATCATATCAGTCACCTGCCAACTCTAACTCCTCCTCAGGAAGGTGAGATACTATTTCTTTACTTGTCTTTTTGCAATGAAGCGTTAAGTCTTTGTGTTAGTGAAGCAACATGGCATGATACAAAGGCCAGTATATTTTGTAAGCAAAGCCCTACAAGGACCTGAGATTAGATATTCTGAGGTGGAAAAATTTAGCCCTAGTACATGCTACAAGGAAATTAAGACCATACTTCCAAAGTCATCCAGTGATTGTGTTGACAAATCAACCTTTGAACCAAATCTTGGATAAACCAGACAAGTATGGAAGATTGGTAAAGTGGGTAGTTGAATTGGCAGGATTTGATATCGAATACAAACCAAGAACAGCAATTAAAGCTCAAGCATTAACTGATTTCTTGGTAGAAGAAAAAGCCTTTGGCTATAGAGCAGAAGGCTGAGCAGAACAAGGCTGAGAAGAACAAAACTGAACAGTGGCAGCTTTATGTGGACGGAGCTTCCAACAAAGAAGGAGCAGGAGCAGGACTCTTACTCATTAGCCCAAAAGATGAAGAATTCCCATATGCTCTTCATTTTGATTTTCAAGCTACTAACAATGAGGCAGAATATGAAGCTTTGATAACGGGATTAAACCTAGCACATAAGTTAGGTGTGCAAAATCTGAAAGTCTACACGGACCGTGAAGCAGTCCACCCTAGTCTGGGGGGGACTTATGATGATAGGTGGGCCCACTGGGCCGGGTTATCCATAACTGGGCCAGGCCCAAAGTTAGACAATCAAGATAATGGATTGGCAAGGCAGGACCAGTCTTGACGAGAATAGCTAGAAGGTAGCGAGCAGTGGTTCCATTATACGGCTGCCTTGAAGAAGTATATCTGAATTGAATAATCGGTGCGCAAGTATCTCTGAGACAAAATGCTCGCTTGGGTGCAGCGAAGACCGAGTCAAGATCACTTCAACCGCTTCATAGGCGTGGTAGACCCCGTCGATCGTGAACGCACAGAGATAATCGGTGATAACTTCCCATCACACAAGGAAGAGAATCACGATCTATTGCTACAAAAGAACACCTTCGAACTACGAGGGGACTTGATTCCGGTTGCTATCGAAATTGGATACGTGGCGGCTTCTCTCAGAGAGTTCACCCAAAATTATACACAAATCTCTTTGTTCTTATATTGTTTTCCTAATTAGAATTACCCAATTACCCGATTGTAATATTCCAACTTCATCACATAGCTTGTGCGTTTTATAGGCTGAAGGTACCCCATAAACGAATGGATGTACTCATTACACGAAAGGGTACAATCATATCGATTCGGCCTAAAACATGCAACTCTTGAATTTTCTGAGTTGCATTTATTCGTAGGTTTATGAATCTCCATGAATCCATTCACGAACCGATGCATGGATTCAGAAAATTCATTATGATGCATGGAAACAGTCGTTTCTACTCACACGTGGAAAACACTATAAACCACACAATTTCATTCTGTATTTAAACCGTGTAATTCCGATCGTTTTACCTGCAATTTATCTCAAAATACATTTCCCAAACAAGTATTTACCCATGAAAAGAGAAAGACAGGGCCGTCCCTATCATGGCCAAAGGCGAGCCTTGGGCTTACGAATGAATCCCGATAGGCCTCATCTCGGTACATTGTTTTGCTTATCCGAATTTTTTTTTATAGAGTTAATCCGATCGATTTATAAAAAAATCGTATATTAAAAAGTTCGATTTTGATAAATAAATAAACTCGATTCTTTAAAAAAAACCCAACCCAATAAAAATTTATATATAGTAGATTCTTTAAAAAAATATTCAACCCAATAAAACAATTTATATATTCTTAAATGTTACTTACAAGAAGAAAGTAGCGAGATAAAATAATTCTTGTAAGAATCTTGTAAGATTCTTGCAACAAAGTTGAAAAATGGTGAACATGAGGATGTTGATTGGGAAGAGTTGTATTATGAGCTATGACTTCGCATACGTGTTTTCTCGAAGCGGATGAACCTCTCCAAATTTTGAAATTCTTGAAAACATTTGATCTAAGTTATGTAAACACGGAGATTGTTTACCGAATATTGTTATTATTCCTGAATAGCAGTTGATCTCAGTGAACGGAGTTTTTCGAAGTTGAAGCTAATAAAGAACCATCTTGAAGACGACGATGAGTCAAGAACGCTTGAATGGGTTAGCGATATAATATCGATTGAGCGAAAATTGGTTGATGAAATTGATGATTATACATCGATTAGTGATTTCGCTTCCAAATGTCTTTCAAGAAAGATTGTTGAATTAGTATTTAGTATTAATATATATGTATGTTTTGTGTTTGCAGATATGAATTTGATGTTTGTATATGAATGAATTATTAAAAAAATCAGATTTTCAATCGATTTTTTTTTTTGTATGTCATTAAACAATTTTTTAACTCCGCGGCAAAAAAAACGTAGGACCTACTTCCAGAGAAAGAGATGAATTAGTACTAGTAGTACGTACATATATGTCTTTGCTCTGCTCGTGTCCTTTGTCATCTTCTTCTGCAATTATTAATTTACCCTCTAAACAAACAAAACTTCGATTTGTCGTTAAACTACTAATGCACACAATTCACTTACTACTACTATATATATATAATCATCCACAAATTATTGTGCCAAAACAATAATCTATTATTATTTATATAATAATTTTATGCTCGATCATCTTCCATTTAAATATTATTGCAAGTGGAACATTTGTTGACTGTGTGTTAACCTTTGCATGATGATCAGTAAACAAATAGTTTTAAAAAAATTGGGGCATAGGATTCGGAAATCGATCTTTGGAAATGAAGAGAATAATCAAATAAAGGTGGCACTTTTTTGGCATGAATTGGAAACTTATTATATATATAGTAGTACTCTAGTATACTATATAATATAATCGCAGTAATTGTGTCTGCTTTGCTGGAAAGCCCATTTTATGCGCAACTGTGCTGTTAACTTGGGGAACAATCAAGAATACTTAATATATTTATTATTCGAAAAATCGATTAATTTATAGTAACATTTGTTTAATTTAATTGTTTTTAAGGGCACATTCGTCCAGATTTGACCCCCAACTCGCACACTTGGTTCCTTAATTAACGTATACAAACATGCATTCCATATCTCCCAAATATTATTTTACCCTTTTTGGCACGTCATGAATGGTTAAGTTAAATAAGCTAAGCACCGATAGCTTACAACTGAAGTATGAGAGCTCGAATCATGCTGAAAACGACTCCTTCAACATAATAAATATAAAAACAGTTTGATAGAGTACAATGAATTATTAATAACACATCCCTCGATTTATTTACATTACATGTTGTATTAATTCCAGGAACCGCCAAAGGTAAGAAACCCTTTGAGTTAGGGTTTAAACTCTTTTGAAAGAAGACACTAATAGTCACATGTGGATCTAGAACCAGGAGCTAGTGATAGCATTCATGAAAATTAGAAGCCTATTAGGAATACAAAAGGGAAGTCGTATGTTTTTAATAACGATATAAAAAAACCACTGATCGAGGGCACGTGTCATCCGCTAAACGTACGTCATGTTGGCACAATAAAACAATATTGTTTTAATACATTTTATTTTAAAAAATCACGGCAAACACATGTTTTTTTGGGTCCTCCTTTATACTTCCACCCCCTTGATGACGATAAAATCTTAACCTTACACGTGGCCGGCAACTGTCCCGTGGATAATTAATTTGCGAAATTATCCTCTTAAATAGTTCGAACAAAAGGTATCTATTACTCCCACTCAAACATTCCACAGTTATGTAATAATATATAGTAACAATTTTATTAATTGTATTGATTACAGCACACGATCAAATGGTAATTCTATAAGATCTTCCATTAGAAATCAAAATGTATATTAACAGCGCTGTAAAAAATTGTTTCATAAAGGTAAAAAAAAAAAATTAGACATGTGTACTGAAGCTAATTATAATTAAACTACAAGTTTTGGGGCCCAAAATGGTCCCCGAGTTACACACCCAGCAGCTCATTGATGAAAAATAACATGTAAAATGTCAAGCATATATATCACAAATATTTTATCAAAGAGAGGAAGAGGACAACAGCACCAAATAAAAATTGAAATTAGATTTGTCTTATTTGATGAATGCACTCCATTGTTTTCTTTCAGCAACCCACCCCCCCGCCCGTAACAATCAAGTGGTCTTATCCCCACGTGTACGTGTGATTTTGTATCTCATTTGCATTGGATTCTCTCTCTTTTTTTTTATTACTTTATTTTCTTTTCAATTTTTTATGGTTCTAATGTTGTTCTATTTCTCTATTCTATCGGTTCTTGTTTTTCCACGTCCTACCATGTATGGGACCCTAATTTTGTTTATTTACATATATGTCCCCTTACTAATAAATAAATTTAGTTGAGTTCTATTGGCACAACCTTTTTACTATTGACATGAAGTAAATGTCGATTGTCACCTGGTGTTCATTAAAACCACCGACGTTGGTGTTCACTGTCGGCGGCGTTGGTGTTCAACAAAAGCACCGAAGAGAAAATCGTGGATGGTGACGTTTTACAAAATCGCAACACTTTTATAAAGGGAGCGTCGGTGGTCTTAGGGTCTTAAAGTAATTTTTTATGGTCAGAGAGCGATAGGGTGCTTAAAAATAAATATGAGTGTCTTAGATAGAACCCCTAAATATATGTATTAAACATATACTACCTCCGGTCAAAATCTGAAGTCATCCTACACTTTTCTACTTGTTCCATTATAATATAAGTCATTCTACATTACCGTCTGAACATTTATTGTTCTTTCTCTATCTTAACCTTAATTTATTATGAATTCAACAACTTTTCATTACTTAACAACTATTACATTAATGATAGTCAATGAGTATTTTAGACATTAACCTTCAAATTAATGACGTTCAACCAATTCCTTAATCACATGAAAACTCCTGGATGACATATTTTAGGCCTCCAGGTAGTATTATTTTATTTTGTGCTTTCATATATATAAATATATATTAACTGTTTCAAAGCCACGTGGCAAGGGGACATTATTATTATTATTATTATTATTATTACTACTACAACTGAAAACGTGACATTATTATATAAAACATTTAAATTGACGTGAGCCGTGAGAAATGAATGATAATTTTATAGGAGCAAATGAGATTTTTCTTATAAATGGTATGTTCTCAACCCAACATTACTAAAAAGGAAATAATACATATTTGTTGACCATTAAAAAATGGTCTTAGCTTTCGGGCTTTATCCAATGGACCCGCAAAATGATATACATAGCGAGAAGAGGATGACCCATGGGGAAAAAAAAATGTTCTTGTCATTCCTCTGCATTTTATTTTTGTGTTGAATTTGGATCTGGTTGTGTACGTACATGTTTGTAGGTATGGCCCATCGGTAGTTACAACAACACCATTTTTTACCCAGCCCGTCTAAGCAAACTAATATAAAATTAGAGAGATGGGTTTAAAGGACCAAATGTATTATTTCACTAGTATCATGGGGTATTTATAGTTGAGATTACAGTGTGAATACAATACAATAGATAAACCAGAAAATCTTGTAATCAATTTCAATAATAGATAAACATATTATTATCTTTTATAACACTCCCCCTTGGATATCTATTATTCAACAAACAATAGATATGATATGCCTCATTAAAACCTTACTAAGAAAAAACCCAGTGGGAAAAAATCTTAGTTAAGGAAAAATAGTACTATACTATAGTCATATTACATTCAACATGAATGTTAATGATATTTTTAACTTAATAGTATGCATCTTTGCGATTGTCGTATTAAACTTGTTTACAAATCCACCAAGGATTTTCATATATCATATTAATGTCCAACGACCCATAAATATGTGGTCATGACATATGAAAACTCAATGTTACTGCCAGATATACTAGTTAGCGGAACATAACATTATCTATAATGAGAGAATATATTTGATCATTTACAAACAAATATTTCTAATTCAAACTCAACCTCAATTGCTTATTTCATTTTTACCCAGTCGAGTGTTTACGGCACTCTGCGAATGACTTAGGTGATCTTGGATCCGATATAATAATAGCAATTAAAGAGGCAAATATGTCGTCGACGACTATTATATTTTATTATAATTTCTCCCATAAAATTCATTGCTAATTCGATATTAGCGTAAACCAATTCCTTATCAATGTATGGATTAGTTGTTCCGCAACCCCAATATTTAATCATTTGATGCACGTGCAATTTTGTTTTGGGGTTTTAAATCTACAAGATTTAATCTCTTTAAGAGATTTCATGAGTGATCGAATATCAATAATAAATTGATCATTCTTCCGCTGATTTTTATCTTTAACACCGATCGGTCTTCTACGCTCGACGTAGAAATATCTTTAATCATACTTTGTTGGTGCATTTATAAATAATCACTCATTTAATTTCAATATAGGTATCGGCATATTACTTGTTAAATACTACAAGTAAGATTATTTTCGCAGATTCGATTAAAGCGATCGTGGAAGATCGTTTATCTTGTTAAAATTTCTCGGCATTCTTTTATTCTAACATGAGATTTTCTTTATCTCCCCCTAATGCCGAGAATCGATCTTCATCGAACATGTTGCACCGAGCTATACATTGATGCTCTTTTATTCGCTTCATGCGATGTACACATATAAAACATAGTGGTTTCAATTAAATATCTCATTCTATGAGATTTTTGAAAACATTATATCTCTTGTGCTTTATATACCACTATGTGATTTCGGATTCTTCAAGAATCGTTCAAATTGTACATCATATGTACTAGAATGAAACATTGAACTTCTGTGTCATTTCTCAATTTTCTCAGAGATATTTGATGTATTCAAAATGTACATAAAATCTACCCTTCGTGGGCTTTATGCCAATACATAATATATGAACTCATTGTTCATATATGTCAATGTTTGTCACGAGAGCAAAATCATAATGTATTTTCCTCCCCTTATTTTCGGACAACACTTAATGTGCAATAACCCGTACATGAAAGATTCAACATTTCAATATGAAATCCTCTTATGCAGGTATCAACAAATTTCTTTGATACTTTTCCTAGCTCGGGATTTAGAAAATCTCTTATGGAGATTTTATATCTTTTACACAATCAATAGGATATATAAAATGATTATAATACACCAAGTTATGCCAATATTCAATAATCACCAACTACTTTTGGTGGGATTTTTCATGATGAATATCTCATAAACAATAACAACCACAGTAATAAATATCTCTAGAAGAATGTGCCATGTTTGTTCATGGAACCGACTTGATGCATTATAATTTGGTCACATTCACTTCGAGGAATGGACACATCTCATTATTTTAAAGCATATTGCTTTTTATTTGTCTCAGTCTTGATATGATACTCATATTACACAAAAAAAAAAAAAAATTTCCGAGACTTGGGAGAGCATAGTGCTTTATTTCAAAGAATTTTGTTTCAATGCCTTATATAGTATATAGCACTCACTTATATTGCCTTTTACCTTTGCATCTCCCGTATCCTCTTTTGAGAATTTATCTTTATTTCTCGATATAATGTGCATTGTTGCACTATCGATGATACATCATCATCATCAATCAATATCCTCTTCTGAGAATTTATCTTTATTTCTCAATATAATGTGCATTGTTATACTATCGATGATACATCAATCAGTATCAATTTTGAATTTCTATTCTAGGGATTCAATGACGAGGAGAAATCTCTCAACTCAGTATCACACATTAAAAGGACATTCATCAACAATTCTATTCGGAAATGGATATCAGTACATTAAACAAATCTCATTGCTTGCATTAATAGATATGATCCAATCAAATAAGCGAAGATTGAAATAGAGTGGTCTAGTAGTCCTCAACTCAAATCCACAATGTTTAAGAAAACGTAAAGAAGCCAAAATATATAAACCGAGATCAAGCTTTAAAATATAAATCAACTTCTCAACCAAAAATACCATGTTTACCATATAGTAAGATACCAGAAAAGAAAACCAACTAGATGAATATAGATAGAAAAGGACCCATATAAATTCACGCTTTCCTTTAGAACAAAAATTACTTACCGTTGCTCTATATTTTGCATCCAAATAACAACAGAAATTGGTTCCTTGCTAGTTATTTACTGTGTCAGGCATGATATTAAACTACAGCTCTGAGGATTACTTCTTTGGAGAAATTATACATCTATATGCATAGTTGGATAGTCCTTAAATGAAAATCAGTTCTAATAGATTAAACTGGTTCATCATAAAATAAAAAAAAAACATATTGGCAGCAAGGAGAACATATGAATATAGTGTTTCCAATCTTAAAACAGATACTTACCGACTCACAAATTGTCTCATGTGTGTAATTAATGTAGATGATGGCGGTCTGTTGCATGTCTGTAATCTTAATATCATAACAGTAACATTCAAAGCATTGTTCTAAAGGAAACTAGATTCAAAAACATGCACGATCCATAAATTAGGAATATTATCATTCTTGCCAATATTAATCAATGGAATCATCTGGAAATTGGACAAAAAAACCAACAAGTTTAGATGCAATTTCTTCATTAAAAATAAATATCGTCCATCGGAATATCCTCAATTGAAGCATTTCACAGGGGTTCATCGAATCAATACCATTTCTATGCATTCCAAAATTTGTTTCATTAATCCAAGTTCATCGAAAAATTCACCAAGTATTATATGATTCTTCAATATTAAGTACAGAAAATAGCTGAAAATCGAAGAGTGCACCTTGTTTGGTCTTGATGGTCTAGAATTGGAGATTTTGGATGCAACAATTTCTTCAAGAACAGGCCCAACATTAAATATCATCATATGTGATGACCAGATTCGTTAAAAGCTCGGAGCTATGATTCTTCAAGGAGGGATTAGTGTTAGTCGAACCCTCCAATGTTTGCAAGCTTTCTTCCGATCGACACTCTGATATACAAGATAACACCTTTTCTCCAAGATCATTCATGGAATCAGACCCAAAGGCTCGATCTTTCCATCCCTGACGAGAACAAACAGAGAGATTCACAACCAGACTGAACTTCTTCTTTTTTTTCATGTCTTCATCGTGAATCTCATCATCGGAAACATAAACAAAAATTTCTTCATCAACATTTCGCCTCTGCATCACGGAGTTAACATAGTTTATTGGCCATCAAGAAGTAAAATAAAGCTTGTGGGCGATTATTACATAAAAGAGATGGCGGTGGAGTTCTAAAGGGAAAAGAAAAAAAAGATCAATCGGCAAAATAAAATGATGAGACTCAATTGATAGAAACTTTGATCTTCAAAGTGATAAAAGGAAATCGAAAAAAAAACTTCCCTGTTAATCAGTGTCTTTCGGGCCATATATCCATCTCATCAACATTTGATATTTTCCAACAAGATTAGCTGAGGTCAGGTGTCATGGAGGATGATTTTGATACACACAGATCTATGGAGATGCACTTATCAAAAACCATTTCACCGGGTTGTCCTTCAGACTGCAATTGCATTATTGATCTCGGATCTGCCATCAATTGAATAGGTATAGACTCGTGCTGATAACGTGTTATAAAACTAATATAAGAAAGAACAGAAACAAAGTAATAAAGAGAAAGGAGAAAATGCTTATGTATTATTTCACTAATCATGGGTATTATAGTTGAGATTACAGTGTGAATACAATACAATAGATAAACCAGAAAATCTTGTAATCAATTTGAATAATAGATAAACATATTATTATCTTTTATAACAATCAATAACTTTTCAGGGTTTATAAGGACAAAACTTCATGATTTGTACACTAAAAAATATATATATATAAAAAAAGACAAAATCCTGAAACTATGGAGCCATGCAAACATCCCCTCAAAAAATAAAAAGATGCAAACATTAATAGTTTTCTTATTAATGTTTCTGTTACTAGACAATCCGAACAGAATGTCACAAAAAAAAAATACATATATATATAAATCCACCAAAATCAAATCCAATCACAACAAAAAAAAATCAGCCATGATATCTATCTCCTCAAAAATCAATCTTGCCACTCTAAATAAAACAAGAACACTCAATGTTATGGAAGCGAAATATACGTGTAACTATAAAGCATGACTTTTTAAGTAACAGTGGTATTGTTATTATGCAGTGACATTTTATAACATTACATAATCACTTTATCATTACAATGTCACTACTTACGTGATTGCATCTTAATGTCACTTCCAAACAAGTATCGTATACACCAATGCAACTGTAATGTAATGACTATGTTATTTAATCTCACTAAAAGACTTTTCGTAACAATGACATGTAATTATATAGTGACATTACTCTGACTTTTCATAGAAGCTGACCACCGCAGCTTTCTTTAATAGCATGTTGATAATTATGTATTAACCAAAGTGAGTTCCTAAATTTGTATGGTGACAATCATAAAATAATTGTATCGTGAGTTAGTGACTTTAAAATGGTACTAACAAAGTTTAAATATTTTTTGGGGTCATAATGAGCATGTATGTATTAATAAACATTTAACCAAAATATGTAAAACATTAAATGATAATTGAAATATATTAATAGTGCGTAGTATAATATCAATTTTTTTTTTGTGCTGTATGGTTGACATTATTTCTTACTGTAGTACAAAATGTAGGAGGAGAAGTTTATTTTTCCTCCTGCAGATGCCCCGTCCCGATATGAAGAACATGCTTTCGTCGATGCTCTGAATTTACGGTACTAATGAGCTAGTATGTATTAATAAACAAAATGGTACTAACAAAGTTTAATTTTCTTTTTTGGATCATAATGAGCTAGTATGTATTAATAAACATGTAACAAAAATTTGTTAAACATTAAATGATAATTGAAATATATTAATAGTGCGTAATATAGTACAATTTTTGTTTTGTTTTGCTGTATGGTTGATATTATTTCTTCTTGTAGTACAGAATGTAGGAGGAGAAGTTTACTTTTCCTCCTACAGATGGCCTGCCCCGATATGGAGAACGTGTTTTGGTTGATGCTCTGAATTTACGGTACTAATGAGCTAGTATGTATTAATAAACAAGATGGTACTAACAAAGTGTAAATTTTTTTTTGGATCATAATGAGCTAGTATGTATTAATAAACATGTAACCAAAATTTGTTAAACATTGAATGATAATTGAAATATATTAATATATAGTGCGTAGTATAATATCAAATTTATTTTTTGTTTTATTGTATGGTTGACATTATTTCTTTTTGTAATCTGCAGAATGTAGGATGAGAAGTTTACTTTTCCTCTCCTGGATGCCCATACTCGATCGGAGAACGTGCTTTAAATCGGTGCTCTGAATTTACGGTATTAATGAGCTAGTATGTATTAATAAACAAAACGGTACTAACAAAGTTTAAAAAGAAATTGGGTCATAATGAGCTCGTATGTATTAATAAACAGTAACCAAAATTGGTTAAACATTAAATGATGATTGAAATATATTAATAGTCGCGTAGTATAATATCAAATTTAGTTTTTGTTTTTTTGTATGGTTGGCATTATTTATCTGCTTGTATGTAACGTGTATACGATACTTGTTCTTCATATTCATCTCCTCAACTGGAGCCTTATAGCAATTTTTATAATTAAAATAGGCCCCTGCTTTGGAAAACAAACCACCAATCAATGATATTAAAATTGATGACTTGATAGTATTTTTGATTGTTCCATTGCCCAAAGAGAGAATAGATTGGTAGAGACATTTTTCCTGATTTATTTTTGCTAAATTAAAGGTAACATAAAGTTCTCGGTAATATTTGAGTCATTTATCTCAACCTTTTGAAAATTGATCATATTTACCAATTTAGATATTGATTTTGTCTTTATTATGCAAATTTCTCTAAATTTTGCTTATTAATTTGTTCTCTATCAGAAAAAACCATAATATTATCAAACAATGTCCATTAGACAAGCAGAAAGAACTTCGTTTGGAGGTAAATTACCCCCAAGAAACCACTCATAAATGCAACAGATCATACATATCTAACAATTAAGCCGAGATATTACCTAAACGCCTAACAAAATAAAACTTCAACACAAGAAAAGAATAAACTAAAGATAAAGAGTCTTTCACAATACAAAACAAAACAAAACAAAAAACAAAAAAAAAAACCCGAAAGGTCCTTCGTTGGGCTAAGGTGTTAAACGAACCGAACGTTCGTGAACAAGGCTCGAACTCGGCTCGTTTAAGCCCGTTCAAGCTCGTTCATTTATGTTATCGAGCCGAGCTCAATGCAGTTCTCTCTGCTCGTTTAGTAAACGAACGAACACGAGCTGATTCGTGAACGCTCGTTAGTGTTAAGTGAACATATATTATATATAATATAAATATATAACAAATATCTATTGAGCAAATGAGCTATTGAGCGAGCCCACAAAAAATTTGCTATTGAGCAGGCGAGGCTCGAGTTCGAGCTGTTGATTTCGCGCTCGAGCTCGAGTTCAACAACTTTTTTAAGCTTCGTTTATCTAAGCGAGTACGGCGAGCAGCGTCTTTCGATTATAAACGAAGCTCGAGCTTGAACATCAGTCTTCGCTCGGCTCGCATTCGCGTTACTGACACTAGGCTAAGGAGATCATTTATACATGCAAGACTATCAGGGGTGGCCAATGGGGCCATGGCCTATGGCCCTTCAAATCGATGAATTTAAGAGCCGTTAATTTTTTATCTAATAGCATATATATATATATTTTGTATTTTTACATTAAGTTTCATTAATTTACCAAATAACAATGTATTACCCTAGTGGTGATCAATATAGTATAACCAATTAAGTGACCAGGGTTCGAGCCCTGTTAGTTAACAAAACATAACAGCCTGTTGTGTACTTATGGAGAGATGTATTCTTCCGGTTTGCAACGCCTACTAAATAAAAAATAAATAAAAAAGGTGGCGTTCTAATTCTTTGTTTTGTTCGATGAGAAATACTTGTATGGAGAGATATATTTTGAGGTGAAATGACGTGTAAAATAATCAGAACCACAAAGAATATACGCCTACTAAATAAAAAATAAATAAAAAAGGTGGCGTTCTAATTCTTTGTTTTGTTCGATGAGAAATACTTGTATGGAGAGATGTATTTTGAGGTGAAATGACGTGTAAAATAATCAGAACCACAAAGAATATGCATAAAATAAAACTGTGTGGTTATGATTGCTGTTCGGTGTCTCCACACGCGTGAAGACACACAAGTATTTCCGTTGTTTAATCTCCAAAGTATAGATTACGAGGAAAAGATACAACACCGATATAGGGAAAATTCTTAGACGGAGACTCCCTACGGTGAGTATCCCGCTAGATAAGCGTCATGTGTGCGTTGTTTTGTCCTCTTAAACAAATGGCGCAAATTTAACGGATACTCACCGTCCCCGCCAAAGAATTTCCGCCGATATAGGTCTTTATCTTCTTGTTTATACGATCTTACTTTCCAGTATTATTTTCTTTAATTACTACTAGTTCTAGATGTCGCTACTATTTGTCTATACTTATATGCATATGCATATGGCTGCTGAATCGCTTAAAAAGTGCAATTTTGTTTTTCAATAAGACGGGATTCGATCGAACTAATTGGCCCAGATCAAGTGGTAGCGCGCCGTAGCGCGTAGGTTCTGGTTATTTATTTTAGCTATTGCTTGTGGCGATCCAAAAGAAAGTTAATAGGATATGTATTTGATTCTCTTATTGCCTTGTTTTTCTTCTGAATTTATCTTATTCTTCTGGGAAAGAAAAAAAAAAAAGCAGTAAAGTCACAGAAACAAAATTGAAAAGTATATGATCCTCAATTTCATCAATATGATTTTCTGCTTCTGAGTTTTATCCCTGAATCGATATTGTGAACTCGACGACGGTGAAGAAATATCCAAAACATTTACAATGACAGCACTTGAGAATTTGGTCCGGCTTGAGAAGCATGATAAGGTGGCAAGAGAAAATTTTGGAAAATTGTCTAATAACTTCCTACCGGAAGAAGTGTTAGAAGAAATATTGTCAAGGCTGCCAGTGAAATCATTAGCACGATTTAGATGTGTATGCAGGTCATGGCACCATCTTTGTTTTAGTGAAAGATTCATCTCTTTACATGTTAACAACTATATAGTGCATCACAGCTCACTTGTTGGTACTTATTGGGGGACTGTTCAATGTATTTCCTCCTGCCTCCTCCATCAACCAGAGGTTATTTTGATAATGACAGAGCCTCTCAAATGATCATCAAACACGAGTTTCCGAAGATTTTGAATGGATCATGCAATGGGATAGTTTGCTTGTATGGTCATTTTGCTGATGAAGATATTGTTTTGTGGAATCCGGTGACTAATGAGTCCAAGAACATCCCAGAATCTAGGTTTCCTCACGAACAGGTTTTCCCAAGTTTTTGTACTGTTGGGTTCGGTTTTGATCCCAAGACAAATGACTACAAGATCCTCAAAATGGTGTAAGGCAAACCTGACCCCCCCCTATTGTGCAGATGGAGTTATATAGCTTGCGTAAGGGTTCATGGAAGAAAGTGGATTCTCATGATTTCTTTGTGACGCACAATGTTGCTCGTGCTGATGTAGCTTGTAGTCTTCCTTTCATGAACTTGTATGCACCGTTGTATCCCCTTTAAACAGGGCAAACAAATGGGAAATACTTTCATTTGATATGAGCAGTGATATGTATGAAATTATACCGGTGTCCTCTTCATTAGATGCTGAACTTGGGGAGCACAGATTCTTTCGGTACTGGAGTAAACTCTTCAAGTTATTTGCTTTCAAAGAAACCATTGCCCTCAGGATTGTCCATTTTGTTGGAGATAGATCATACTGTGATGTTTGGGTACTAAACGGTTTTATTCTACAACCCAGTCAAGATCTTGGAGCAAATTTTTGTCTACCAACATAATTGATGGTTACATCCAGCCAGTTGGTTGTTGGAGAAGTAGTCAGATTCTCTTTCAAGAAATATTGTCTAATAGATTGCTTCGGTTTGACCATGGTCAAAATATGATGGTGGAGCTAGGAGTCTTTCGGCCAGCATGCCTCACTACTACTATGTACAAGGAGAGTCTCCGGTCTCGTCCGTATTAATGATATGAAAGAGGCTGGGGATTCTAAATGTTCTTAGTGAGTTTTCTAATTTTGCAAAGGGGTGTGGTTGGGGGACCTCCTTACGTTTTATTTGTTTTTAGTTGGTGCATTTTTTTATCTGTATCTTTTACTTTAACAATACTAGTTAAACTTGCTTTCTGATTAGGATTAATAGTAATTCTTCCACCCTTGAGGATTAGTGTGAGTTTACTTGAGGATGATTTTGGAAGAGTATATGTATTGACAACCATTTTCAATATTGCATAATCAGATGGCTTGAATCCAAAAATTGCATAATTCTTTCTAATTAGATGAAAAGAAACATCTTATGTACTGTAAGATGGCCGGAAAACAAGTACCGGACTTTTAACATTGTGCTTTGAGTCATTCCATATTATTGTTCCTGATAAATACCAATGTTTTTTCTTCAAAAATCTGCCTTTGAGTGTCACTTTGAATGACTTTCTTTGTCCCGGCTCCTTAAAATGCAATGTTTCGGGTTCAACTTGGATGGAGAGCCCCTTAGGTGACTTCACTATAACTTTATACTTCGATTCACCTTCCGCGATATATGTTACTGTCCTTTTGAAAAATGCTAAAATGTCGGTGTCATTCTGTTTCATGAGCTGGTAGTGAATGGATGGATAATTAAGACCGTCATAGTCTGATTGGTTAAGGAAATCTGAGCACTTATGTCCTATGCTCCCAGTTATAAGTGCAATGATTGTGTCATTGTAGCCATGTTTGCAAAGGAAACTTATGTAGGAATTCTCGTCCATGTCATAAACTAGCCCAGGATTCAATGCACTGATTGGGTCGATATTCCCTGCTCCGTGAAGTAATGCACCTCCTTCTTGCTTCTTCTTCATATGTTTTGCTGAACAATATGTGATGGAACTTATATTAATAGAGAGAATATACATATACATACATAAACATGCGTATATTTATATCTATATAGATATCTATATCTATATATATATATATATATATATATATCTTCTCGAAAAAAGCTCACCGGTAGTCATAAGAGCAGATCTAAGAGCAGCTGGAGACCAAGTAGGCTGAAAAGATTTGATATATGCTGCAGCAGAGGCAACATGAGGGGTAGACATGGATGTTCCAGAAATTATGTTATATTCCACTCTTCGATGATCAGTTGGATCTCCGGTTAGTGAAGTCAATTCTGAATAAGCAGCTAATATGGAATCTCCTGGTGCAGCAAGGTCAGGCTGTTCCATTTTCTCAATTAAATCATTTCCATTATTTATAGCAAGAAAAAATAATTATGTAGCTACAAGAAGCTTGTTTCTTTAAAAGCTTTAATTTCATAGGAGAGACCGTTTCACGGATTCAGGATTTATATAGTATATACAAGATGAACTAGAGACATGGCCATTAATGGAGGAGTATGAATCCATACCTTTAGAATTTTGTAGGATATAGATTCTGGGCCTCTAGATGAAAAGCTAGCTACAAACGGTGCGTAATTTTCTGTCCTTACTGCTCTTGACTTGTATATGACTGCTCTTGGCTTTCTGCAGACATACATAGATGTTTGAGTCCGTATAAATAGAGAATATGATACAAAGACTGATGCAACGCTAGCTTTAATGAAGAAAAACATTACTTGGTTGAGTTGATGTATGAATCTATGAGCTCCCCGTCACTGATCGTGACAATAGTTGCTGGTCCCGAGGTGAGGGTAGCAGTGTCCATAAACGTATCACTGGTCTTGATAATACCAATTCCTCCTAATTTTTTGATGGTATATTCCATCGGTTGTCCGCGGCAGAACACGATTCTTCCTCTCACTTTCTTATTGTCTAAGCTTCCAGGATCACATGCACTTGCATTCAGATAGCTTGATGATGCATTCGGGTTTTGAGCTCGGGATCCACTCACCAAAGGGTACATTTGTTTCATCTTGTGCAAGTTTAGAGCATTACCCTGAATATATACCAATTTTACCAAAAACTCAAAAATATATATCGCTTCTCGTAAGAATAGGGTTATCGTTATAAAGGCTTACTTGAAATGTTTGTCCGTTACCCAATTTGACAGGTGAATCAATAACCCTATCAATGGTACTAGCAGCTACAGTTGTCATCCATGGGGCAACATTTTCTACTGTTGAAAAGTAAGGGCCATCATTTCCTGCAGCAGTGGCAACAAATATACCTCTTTTCATAGCATGGAAGCTCCCAATGGCTATAACATCTTGAAAGTATTCCCTTGGATACCCTCCAATGGAAACCGACAGAATATCCACTCCGTCTGCAATGGCTGCGTCGAATCCTGCCAAAAGGTCCGCGTCCTGGCAACCACGGGACCAACATACTTTGTACATAGCTATACGTGCTAAAGGTACCCCACCTCGGGCAATACCGTCAGCAATGCCATACAAGCTTGCATGCTGAACAGGGACACCACCGGCTGTGGAGGATGTGTGCGTGCCGTGCCCGTCAAAGTCTGCAGGAGATATCTCACCAGGAGGTGCAATGCCACCCAGATTGAAGTACTGGGCACCGATCACCTTGCTGTCAAACAAAACCGAATACTTACATACATATATCTATATCTATTGTGATAGATAAGATTATCACGAGACAGAGACAGAGGCATAGAGACAGAGATTGGGTTAACATATATCTATATATATATATATATAGTATATGAATAACTAACTTGTTGCATCCGGTGAAGTTGTCCCCCTTTTCGCATTTGGCAATCCATTTTAGAGGCGGAGGCCCGTAACCAGCATCGCTGAAACTTTTTGATTCGACGTATATTCCTACATGTATTTGAAAGACGGTTGTTGCATGTATTAATGTAATAATTAACATCATGATCGATCAGTTGTTGTTTTAGTGTGATATCGGATCTGTCTCTGACCTGTATCAAGAAGACCAACAATGATGTTGCTTTCTGCTTGTACATTTCGTTTAACAGTCATTGGCATTCCTAAGAAATCCCATGATCTTGTTGTCCGAAGCTTTCTTTCGGTACTAAGAAACACTGAAACAACCTTCTCATTCTCTGCAATATATAAAAACGAATTATCCCGTATGATTTCTACTAATTATTAAGGAAGAAAAATTCAAAAAGATAAATAATCATAATTATAATAATAATAATAACGACACAATATTCATTTTGTTGGGAGAGAAACAAAGAATATATATATATATATATATACACACAAAGATGTGTTAATTAAGTTTACGTGAGAGGCAAAGTGCCTCATGGGGCAGGAGTTTTGCTGCAAAGCCATTCAAACTTCTTCCGTAGCTATGTACCATTGCTTCTCTAGCTATTTCTTCGCTGAAAATTTTATCATATATATATAGATATATAAGGTGCTGTAATAATATCATTTTTTAATGAAAAATTAGAGCCCTATGTGCCTCTTAAAAGTATAAATATACATACTCCGGGAGTGCCTCCAACAAAAGGTTGTGATGGTCATCCTTCAAAGTGGTCCTATCCTTTGGCACTTCTCCCATGTACACTATGTATAGCTGTGACCATTACAGACTTTATTAGACTGAGGAATATATATATATATTACAAAAGAAAAACACTAGTTTATTAAAACCTTTCTTTCATCAATGTTAGAAGCCTTGACAGTGGTTGGCAGCAGATAAAGACAGAAAACAAAGACTAGGAAGCACTTATTGTCCATTTGCACACTATATAGTATTAATATTCCTATATATGCATGAAAAACAAGTTACAGAAGGCTGGAAAGAACCATTTTTGCTTTTAAATATGTGGTGGTATGATTTAAGGCTGGGGTTAGGAGGGTAGGGGTGAGAGGATCGAGGTTTGTATATATATGTATGTATTTATGGTTGCTTATATATTGCTATGGATATGAATCTTGTTGTTGCTGTTGTTCTTCTTCTTCTTGGGTGATGACTAAGTCCATTCTTTCACTATATTTAGCAGTCTACAAGAACGAAAACTATGGCCACCTCTTACTTTACTAGATCTATTCCAATATCATATTTACTGTCGAAAATAATTCTTTCATTATAATTCATATAAACTTTTTATTTTTTTTAAATTACAAGTAGAACAGTGACATCGAACAATGACACAGTAGCAACGAACAATAACACAGTCTTTGTCACTGTGTTTTGTGAGTATAAAAACGCAAGCATTGTTCTTAAGGCAATCAACGTCACTGTGTTATGTCACTATAATAAAAAAGGATGTCACGTCTCTATAAAAGTGACAACGTGCAGTGACAATAATGAAATTGCAGCATATTTCTTCGAAACACAATTGGGTAGGACAGATGACATCAAAAGTTGGTACATATGGATCAAACAGATCGCATTTAGCTATCAAATAACCACCAAATTATTGGTACATGTAACGCTTTTGTATTTGGATTTGACTGCACTGATTGAATCATAATAGATACAATAACTGTTTAATCTATTTGTTTTCGCTTGACCTAAACTGGTTATATACATGTATTTTCTCAAACACATATAAGATCATACATTCTATCTCTTAACGTGCTCAGATCATCATTAGACTTTAAAGTTGGTCTATAGTGACTCTAGAGACGACTTCCTATCTCTCAAACCGTTAACATGTAATTTCGTCAAATAGTCGGTTTTGAAATAGTTAGTTTTGATATTATTTATAACGCTTTATAGATTTATTTATACTTTTAAAAAGCCGGTATGTCTCTTCTTCACCGGCAGATAAATTTAGTAAATAACCATACTTTTAAAAAGCCGGTTATGAACTCGCTTTTGGTGATTTTAGAGCATTAGAGCAACACTAATGGTAATTGTGAGATAAGTTTGTTGATAGTTGATGTTGGGCTGACGTGGCGAAAGATTAGTGGAAGATAAATATAGAAGGATTGTAGAGATAATTATTATGTGATGTGATGTTGTAATGGTGATAAATATTTTAAATCTATTGATTAAAATACTATTAATTTTTGTTAAAGATCAAGAAGAAAAAAGGGTTGGGGCGCGGTTTTCAAGAAGAATATTGTCTAGTTGATTATCTAAAACTAGATAATGGGATAGATAATCTCCCAAAAAACTACTCTACTTTGCTCCTATTATTTTTCATTTATGGTGCGTTTGGATTGATGGAATGTAACGGAATGGAATGAAACCGATGAAATGGAATGCAATGGAATGGAATGAAACCGATTCCATTCCTATGTTTGGCATGCAATGGAATGAAATATGTAAGATTGTATTAGATGTGACAAATGTCTACGGTGGGTGATGAGCGTACATGATAACGATTGTAGCAAGCAGTGGTGGGTGGCGGAGGATGATGTGAGGTGTGTGATAGTTGTGGTTGTGGTGGTGGTGATGGTGGTGGTTGTGGTGTGTGATAGTGGTGTTTGAGGTGGTGGTGATGGTGGTGGTTGTGGTGTGGGATACCATTGATTGTTATGGCGGGCGGTGGTAGTGGTGGGTTGTGATGGTTGTGGGTTGGGTTATGATGGGGATGGTGACGAGTTGTGATGAGGGTGGTGATAGGTAGGCGGCGCGATGGTGGAGGGTGGTGATGCGGTGGAGGGTGGTGGTGGTGGATTACGGTGGGGTAGGCAGGTGCCACGGGAGGTTGCGGACGGGCGGGAGGTGGGCGGTGGTGGTTGATTTTTTAGCACTAGGTTATGTTTACATTTCATTCCATCAAACCATTCCGTCCATTCCATCCATTTTTTTGATGGAATGAAAATGGTAAAAAATCATTCCAATGGAATGAAAACCCATTTTATTCTCTCGCAATCAAACACGCCAAAATGATGGAATGGAATGAAAAAAACATTTCATTCCATTCAAGCAATCCAAACGTATCCTTAGTGAATAGAGTACTCCCCTTAGTGAATAGAGTACTCTATCTTGACAGAAAGAAGAAGAGAATATCTCCAAACAGACCTTACTAGGGCTGCTCTTAGCATTAAAGTTCCTATCCCTATCCTCAAAAATATTATTAAAAAATATACATCTCTACTTTACAGCAACTAAGTATTTTTCATCAGTATCTCTATCTCTGTCCTTACACCATTAAAATATTCATTCTTGTTTTCAAAAAAAAAACACATTCATTCTTTATCTATAAACAACTTTTTCAAAATTAATTTTTGTGAAAAGAGAGAAAGAATGAATAAAAAATATGTAAGGCAGGCTACAGTACCACCCTACATTTGGGATGGACTGTTCATGGACCGTATTGTATGAAAAAGATGGGGAGACTAATGAGGTGTGTTTTTGGTTGTATCCTTACCTTATCCTTATTGTAGAGATAAAAGATGATATAGAAAATTTGATGCTGATGATCTTATTGGATTTCTTTTTCGAATAATTTTCATCAGTAGATATGGGAGAGGTAAACAAAGTCAGGCTCTCTCCAACAATACTACTCCAAACATCACTTTAACTACATCGTAGTCCGTTCAAGTTATACTTTTTCAACACTCTTAAACAACATTCACTCCAATAATCACACTTTATGTAACACTTTATATTCACTCCAATAAGTTATTTCAAAAAATATTGATATTATTATAAAAAAAAACATGTATTTTTCCTGTAACGTTACTGTTGGAAATATTATTTATGTTTTGATGATGATTCGTCACGTAATTAGACAAATCACTTACAATCCATGATGAAGTCATAACTAATCATTATAGTGCATAATGGAAGAAGAAGCAAGAAATTGTCTAGAGAAAATGTATAAGTTCTATCTGAGTCAAAACTTGTATAGGTTGTTTTCGAGACAAGCATTGTAATAGAATAGGAACTAGGCGAGCAGTTGAGTCACAACAAGAAAACTGAGTATGCATGATGAAGAATCGAGGTTCAAACTCGGTTATGCAATAATCTTGAAGATAAGTTAAGTTGAGGGTCACAAACTCGGTTGGCTTGTCTAGAAGATCAAGAACCGGGGACACTGACTCGATTACAAAGACTAAAGAATCGAGGTGGCAAACTCGGTTAGAAAGGCGATTAAGTCGTGGATCGTAAGTCAAGATTCGAGCAAGTTTGTGGTGACTGGCCCGAACTATAGATCATGTAAAACCCCAGAATAATCTTAAGGACAAAGATTATCGATTACCAGGAAAAGAAGAAATCGAATGGTGTACTCGACTTAGTCAATTAAAGTCGGATGTTAAGTATACAAGGTACTCGGTTTTGAAGTGGAGTAGAAAAAAGCGAGTTAAGGCCTTGTTGAATTTGAATTAACAATACGACAAAGGTCGTACATATGAACGTTGGCTAAGCGACAAGTGTAAACGGCTACAAGAGCTAGTGACCGTTACATCGCCCTATAAATACACAAGAGAATCACTTGAAGGAAAGTGAGAATGATCAGAAAAAGAGCTTTACAAGCACATTTCCTAAGATCCAAATCCAGAAAATCAAATTATATATATCTAGAAAAGGGGAAGCCAACGGAATTGCCTTGAAGATTTCAAAGAAAGATCCAGTAACCCATTAAAGGGGAAAGAAGACATCTTGGAGCTACAAAGCCAGATCCAGAAGAATCAGACAGCTCACTGAATTAATCCCTTGATTAATTCTAAACCTAACCTTTGTGAAAAGGGTTGGTGTGCATAGTTTGAAGAGAGCAATTACACTTTCTTTTCATACGGTTGCAACTTGGTTGCCACAAATTTGTTGGTGCGATCTGGATTTGTGTTTGTGTTAGTGGAGAGTCGGTGAAGGAGCAATTCCACCTCCGAAAGATCGGTGTGCGAGAATGAAGGAGCAATCCTACCTTTCTTCATTATGTGTGAGCAGTGAAACTAGGGTGTCGTGAAGAATTTGTCATAGTGCTAGGATTTTGTAATGGTTATCTCAAGATTCTAGTGATACCTCTTACACCACAGGAGAATGGGAGACGTACGGGATTACACCACCCGGAACTTCCATAAACAAATTCTGTTTTGATTTACTTTATGCATTTATATTCTTGTTGTGATTGATTTAATTCTTGTTATCTTCACACTCAACAAACGTCAGACACTGAGTCAGCATAAAACTGATACATAGGAGATTCAGATCTTTATTAACACATCTATTGCACTAAAGGCTAGTTATATCCGCTGCCAGTTAACAAGACTAAATATAAGTCAGTATTGACTTTTACTCAGTTGAGTTAGCTGAACTCCGCACAAGTTAAGGGACAAGAACAAAACTCAGAACTAAGCATCAGTTTGAGTTTCGAGAAACTTCGATTCGAGCAATTCGATTCGGAAAAGTTTTTGGTGACAAGTTTATTCACCCTCCCCCCCTCTAAACTTGTGTTAGCCTTTCCAAGGGACCAACAGTTACATTATGTAATCTATTTTTAACCGCCTACATATTTAGACAATGAGTAATGATACGGGCACAACGATTGTGTCACCGTTGTGTCATTCGTTATAGCACAACCGTTGTGTCCGTATTATTACTCTTAGACAATATCAGTATTGTCTTTAAAAAAATAGAAAACAATGTTAACATTTTATTAGTGAAATATAAGGTTTTAATTTAATTGTCCTTATAATATTTCCTAAAAATAAAGCCGTTTATATGTGATGATAATATTGGAGAAAAATTTACCCACATGAATTATAAAGTTGAACTTAACATGTCCTGGAAATTTGAAGGAAAAGCCAATAAATTTTGAAATTAAAGGGTCTTCAAGTGATACCATTATAGGGTTAAGTTACTTTATATTATCTAAAGTATTTTTTAAAGGGTTGGTACAAGGACAACCTCAATGAAGGCTTTTGAGGGAGAATAAAGAGTTCACAAAATTAATTGAATCCTGGTAACTTTTTTGGATCTATATATTTAGTTTTTTGTTTTACTGGCAGCATTCAATGTGTTTTTGAAGACATTGGATTTTCTGAAAGAAAAAAAAAAAAGAAGATTTTTTATTGGATTTGGGTTTAACCTCTATGAATTTTGATGTTTTTGTATAGATTTTTTTTTTGTTGAGAATTATTGAATTGAAAATTTTTATTTTAATAAAGGGGGAATTGATTTTGAGATTGGTGTTTTTGGAGAATTTGGGATTCCCGGCAGCCATAAGCGGTGGAGGAATTGGGCGGTAGAGATGAGGAGAGGTGAAGTAGGCATTACTACTCTTACAGTCTTACATAGTCATATTTCATAGATAGATAGAGAGATAACAATCAACAGATATTATGGCCTTGACAAACCCGTTCCATTTTCCCTTTCTTTCCCCCTCTAAACCCCACCACCACCACCACCACCACCACCACCATTTCCCCGCGCAAGTTCGCTTCTCTCGGTGGAACAACGCCAACGCTCAAAAATTTATCCGCCGCAAAAAGACACAGCAAGAACTCGAAGACCAGCTCCGCTTCCACAAACGCTTTGACTCTGCTCAATCCATCGCCTTTAATAACAATAATTACAGCCCTGCCCCTCCTCACCCCACCTTCAAATCCACTGGCACCCCCTCCTCTCCTTCCCGACCTTCTATTCCCGGCAAAAATCCAAATATTCCAAAGACCCTAACCTTACCCACCACCCTGCTTTTATTAAACCCGTTCTGAAGACCCGAAAAATCCCACTTCTTCCTCAAAAAATTGCCCCGGATGAACATGCTCAAGAAAACAATGAATTGCAGCAAGGTTCAAACATTACTCCCGATATTCAGATTGACGATAACGGAGTATCCTATCAGTTTCCGGATGCTCCTTTTTTGTATCAGTATAGTTATACCGAGACCCCCAAGGTGAAGCCTTTGGGGATCAGGGAGCCTTTAGTGGCGCCTTTTGAACCGGCCACAATGGGTAGGCCATGGACTGGGAGGAAGCCGCTGCCACCCAGTAAGAAGAAGTTGCCAGAGTTTGATTCGTTTAAGCTGCCTCCACCTCATAAAAAAGGCGTAAAGCCGGTTCAGGCTCCGGGACCTTACTTGCCAGGGAGTGGACCAAAGTATGTCCAGTCCAGAGAGGAGATATTGGGCGATCCATTGACAAAAGAAGAAATTGATGCCCTGGTTGAAAGCTGCAGGAAATCTACACGACAATTGAATATCGGTACATCATAATTTAGGCCTCGGTTTTCCTTGAATTTTTTACTCATTTTGCATTTGCTCATTTATATGCAGATGTAACGTTCCTTTTAATGTGTACAAGTGCAAGGTAGATGATTTGAGATGCATTGTGATTTAGTTTGAAACGGGAAATTGTTTTGTCAATTGGCGTGTATACTGTATAGGCCTGCTCTAATACGCCCTAGTTAAATATTCTAGGGAGAGATGGTTTGACTCATAACATGCTGGACAATATTCATGCCCTTTGGAAACGGAAACGTGTGTGCAAGATAAAGTGCAAGGGGGTGTGCACCGTCGATATGGACAACGTGCGCCAACAATTAGAGGTTAGTATGTTCATCAACAACAGCATCCAATATTCTCACGAGTGTTTGGATTCTGATATTGCAACTCTTCAAATTGCATTATTTATTTTGAACTTCTTTTATGTAGTGACTAGTGAGGCTGTGATACGTAAAAAGAAAAGATAATAAACAGGGTAGTTTTTATTATTTGTGCACATGCACAGTCTCATTGATCCAGTCCATCGAGCACTTCTCATAGACCCTCCATGAATGAAGATTTTAAAAAAAGACTCTTTTTAAGTTTTACCAAAATATAGTACAGGAAGTTGTAATTTATATTTTGTATAAACACCGGTTTGTCTCCTTTATGAAATTGTCCATATGGCATATGGTGTTTTACTCAGCTTTTTATTCAACAGGCGAAAACAGGAGGACAAGTAATTTATAGCAGAGGTGGTTTGATATTTTTATTCCGTGGTAGAAACTATAACTATAAGTATCGACCTCGATACCCCTTGATGTTGTGGAAACCTGTACCTCCTGTATACCCTCGGTTGATCAAAAGAGTTCCAGAAGGTTTGACGCTAGATCAAGCAACTGAAATGCGGAAGAAGGGCCGTAAACTGAAGCCGATATGCAAGCTCGGTATGCAACCGTTTTTCATTTTCTGTGTGTAAATGCATCTTTAAGAAGTCAAAAACCAGTCTTCATCAGTCATGTGCTGTTTGCAGGCAAAAATGGTGTATATGTTTATCTTGTTAAGGATGTCAGAGAGGCGTTTGAGGAATGTGAGTTAGTACGTATCGACTGCCAAGGCATGAACGGCAGTGACTACAGGAAGATAGGTGCGAAACTCAAGGTTAGTTGAGAATAAGCATGTTGTTATCTTTAAGCTACAGGAATATAGGTCCTGCTACTGCTCAGTACTCATGTTTAAGCAACTGAAAAAGAAGAGCATATTTATCATGCAGGAACTTGTCCCATGTGTTCTATTATCATTTGAAGAGGAACATATACTCGTGTGGAGGGGACAGAACTGGAAGTCATCTTTTTTTATGGAACTAACCACCACCACTGATGGCGAAGATGTGGAGGAATACGACGAACATAGTTCTGTGTCAAGTGGACTCACATTAGACGACCAAGGCCAGGCTTTAACAGCGTCGTCTGCTTCGAATACTGATGAAAACCACAGCTTAATGATGTCAACATTGGGGGGGAGGGAAGAGGAATCAGTGGAAAGCATAAAACATGGAGGAGAAGAGTTTGATGGAGCTACCGACCACTCTCTTCCTCCACTTATGGATGTTTCTGACAGTGAAGAAGCTCCTCCGCTGCATGTCAATAACGATCTTGATGCAAACAACAAAAATCTAAAGGCTACTACTATTGATGGAACCTGCAAAAGGGATGATGAGAGAAATTGGTGTCCAGAATTAGAATCCGACCCTCCTAAGAGCTGTTTTGTGGGTAGTGATAACCACTCAGAACTTGCATCGTCGTCGACCCCAAGCAGACGGCAAAAAGATACATCTGAAGACACTATTATGTCTATGAATAATGTTTGGAGTAGGATAACAGAGGGAGTTGTTCTTTTGAGGAAACAGGCTGTGGAAAGCGGCAGTGCACTTGTGTTGGATGACAAGAGTTTGGATGCTGACCTCGTATATCAAAAAGCTGTTGCTCTTTGGAAGTCTGCTCCAAGCGGACCAGTCTATAGGCACGGCGGCCCTAAGAAGCTGGAAATTCAAGACACAAAGCAACCTGATGATGATGATGATGATTCAAAGGTGGCGGTGAATGAAGGTGAGAAATCATCACCCAAAGAAGAAAAGGAAACCAGTGAGTTAAGAGTGCCAAAAAGTTTAGCTCCTCCTACGACGGATGATGGTGGTGTTTTAAGTAGGATGAGAGGTGTGAAAAAGAGTTCAAAAAGACGAAGAAGCATGAAGGATATCAGAGAGGATTACTTGAATATAGCCCCACGGGGAACTCTACAAGTAGATGAACTTGCTAAATTACTCTCTTATTAAGTGGGAATCTTCTTGTTTTTCCATGTTGGGAAAGAAATGGAACAAGGATATCGCATCTCCTTCCTGAATGAATGAGAATTGTGAAGAAAAAATAGCAAAATATTGCCCTTTTCAAACATCCCCCTATGAAGTGATTGATTGTGACACGTGTATATTTAAAGCTTTGTGATACATTCACAACAAAATATACCACTAAATATTTTTACTAAATACACTTTTAACCATATATTATGATGGAACCACGTCAATCAATGAATTATACACCTCAATTTAGGACCCCAAAAAAAGTTGGTAGTGGAACATGCTGTCCAATGTTGAGAAGAGAAAAAAAAAAAAAGTTGATGGTGCAAATGCTACCAATGCCCTAATTCCATTCTTTCACTATATTTAGCAGTCTACAAGAACGAAAACTATGGCCACCTCTTATACTTTACTAGATCTATTCCAATATCATATTTACTGTCGAAAATAATTCTTTCGTATAGATTTTTTTTTTTTTAAAATTACAAGTAAAACAGTGACATCGAACAATGACACAGTAGCAACGAACAATAACATAGTGGCAGTCTTTGTCACTGTGTTTTGTCGGTATAAAAATGCAAGCACTGTTCTTAAAGCAATCAACGTCACTGTGTTATTTCACTATAATAAAAAAAATAAAAATAAAAAGGGGGTAAAATGTGAAAAAGACAAAAAAATAAATAGTAATTGGTATTTAATTCAGTGAAATTGTTTGTATGGCATTAAGGACAAATTTATGTTCCACTGGACATTTATACCCTTTTTTATTACGAGTTATGTAACTTCCTTCTAAAAAAACTTTTACTCGTATTTTGCCATTTTTTTAGCATGGCTGATATTCTACGATTTGTCCAGTCACTTCGGGTAAATTTTCTGTTAGCTCGGCCTATTCTGAAATTCGAAAAACCACGCTCCCCTTAGGGCTTGATGAGGCAGGCTGGAAGCAGATTTGGGAAATTAAAGGTCCGCTTCGAGGCAACATTCTTCTCTGGCAGATCCGTCATAATGCTCTCCCTTCAGCTGCTACTTTGTACCAACGACACATCATTGGTACAGACATATGTGTCAATTGCAAAAACCATAGCGAGACGACTCTCCATGCTTTGCGGGATTGTGGATGGGTGAAAAAAGTTTGGAAGCACGTAATTCATCCGCAATACTGGAACGAGTTCACCACCGTCCATGAAGTTCCCGGTGGCTCGATACACCCTTAGCGAATATGTACAAAAGGATAATCTGAGTTAAAAATTTTGTTCGAGAGCTCTCATTCTGAGTATATGGCATTGGGGCAATGAGATACTCCATCAAAACGATATCAGGCTTCCCCGATCATCAAGTCCATAATTGTATTCAAATCCTTAGTTGAATCCACTGTTGAAGATCATCAAATCCATAGTTGTATTCAAATCCGTTATTGAAGATGATCAATTCCACTATTGTATTCAAATCCGTTGTCGATGATATTCAATTCCACTGTTGAAGATCATCAAATCGGATGTGTTCTTAGTTGTGCAATTGCAAATCGCTGATCATCCACACCATTCCAATACACTGTTATTATTCGGCCTTTTTTCAATTCACGCAAAAAAAAAAAAAAAAAATGTAGATAAACCTATTCTCCATGATCTCTCTTATTACCGTACAAAATAATCTTCACACAAAGAGGAATGAATTTGACGGATGAGTAGAGTAATTTAATGCTTTAGATTTGTCCCCAATTTAGTGCTCGAATATACGGTTTCAAGTTTCACAAATTAGGGGTATTCTAGTACATTAATAAATCATTTTGTCCTTAATGACATATTTTTATCCCCTCTATCCTTTTTGCCTATTTTTCTAGTTATTTTACGTTGCTATAAAAAAAAGTGACATTATACAGTGACAATAACGAAACTGCAGCATAATTTTTCGAAACACAATTGGGTACAATATAAATATGACATGAAAAGTTGGTACACATGGATCTTAAAATAAACTGAATGAATGAAATAAAAATTATAGTAAAATTACCGACTTTATTCCATTTTATTTTCTCAACTTAAATTATTATCTTCCCTTATACCCGGTACTCCATTCATGACAGAAAATAAAAAAGATCTGTTCTTTCCTTACCCACAAAAGTCTTCTAAATCTCCTCTCAAGCAATCATCATGTAATTATGTAAATGTTGGTATTTAATTGAATTTCTTTTTCCTTTTAATTAAGGGTAACCATACTACAATTGTATTCTTTGAAAAATCTTTGAATATGCTCCAAGATGAAATGGGTTCAGACGGGATTGTGTTTTTTGAATTGTGGTGCCAGACAGTCGGTCCTAATTTATGTGTGGAACGCAGAGCTTTATTTTGAAGGAGCAGCTTCACAAAATCCGGAAAGAAATCTATATCTATATCTATATAATAACTAAATTAAAAACTCAAGATAATCCATAATTTACGGGACAAACGATGCATTATAAAATATAAGTAAAACCGGGCATACGATCATAGAATAAAATTGAAGTGTACGTCAGCATATGCCACATTCCAATCCTTTCGTGATACAAATGATTTGACAGATGGGTCGTGGTAATTGTATACTTAATTACTACGAAAGATCGCCCATCACTCCAGCAATGCCACGAAGATGAAATATAGAGTCCATATATATATCATTGTGGTTAGTGAAGAACATCCATCCGACCGGATTTGTCATAAAAAAATAATGGAGATTCTTTCTTTTCTTTATTATCAGAGAGTACCCTTAGGGATTGGGGCTTGTTTGAGTATCGAAGTTGATATTACACTACATATTTGAGTATTACCTAAAAATATTTTTCTTCAAGAAAATTGTCCCTAATGATATGTAAAGCAACATAATGTTGTATCCACGCTATTTCCTCATCAAGTTTGTACCGGACTTACAAAAATATTACACTATAAAATCTATGTAGTCTACGTAGATACGTAAAATATTCTTAATCCAACCTACCCGACGAACTCAATATAGTCCAATAGCCCACCCGAGATCAAAATCATGGCTCCACCCTTGGTAAAGATGACCTGCCAACCCAACCAAATGCCTTGTTTCGTATCGTAGCTTCAACATCCATCTTCACCTCAACATCTTGCATATACCCAATGGTGTGTCAATTGTAAAAGTCATACAGATTCCCGATTTCCTTTTTGTACTTTTCAAAGCCTCCGTTTATCTGTTATGGGATGACATCCAAAAAAAATGTTAAATGAAGCACCACTCAAGGTGCTTAGGATCGTATTAATACGTAGAATATCAAATGAGACTATAATTTGGTTATTGCCTTATTGAAGAACCATAAATCTGCAAATATCAACCTCAAAATAGAAATTAAGTTTTCAATAAGACCTTAAAGTACAAAGGGAAAACAATTATGTTAGTGTGATAACATGATCAATAATGCCGATGTTTGTATCTAAACGGAATTCACCTTAATTTGAACAAATTTATATCCTTAGAACAAAAGTACCGAGGGTTTGAGATGCATCATTCTCGGTTAGCTCTTGCATGATGCTTCCATGATCAATGGTCCATGTAGATTGCCATACTTAATAAATGATTTCTCTACTACGTAAATGTGCGAGTGAGACCGCAGATGAAAACAATCAAAAGGCTAGCAATCAATAGAAAATGAAAGTAAGAAATATATATGATAGGTAGATAGCATTACATGAGATGAATACATGCCGATATCTTCATCTCGCCGAAGAAGCCCCATTCTGATTTTGATCTTTATCTAGCTTGCTTCTTTTGAATTGTGATATGGGGTGATCTACTACGCATTGATGATGACATATATATATATACTTGAAAATTCAAACCAAAAGTATAAAAAAAAAATATAAAAAAAATAAAAGCCTTGCACAATGAATTAAACGTATTTCAATTTCTCAAACTCAAACCAAAAAGTTTGCTACAACCCAAATGTAGCATAACAATGAAAAGGCTTCAGGAAAAAGAACAACTAATGCATACATTATTACCTCAATAGAGAAAATACTAAAGAAGCCCCTATCTCGATCTCTATGCGGTGGTTGCATCAATTAGTTCAAAATTATTGCAGCAAAGTTTGTCATGGGTAATGAATTCGTTTGGCTCATGATGATTAGGAAGTCTCTAGTCTTCATAAAAAAATAATAAAAAAACCCAACCAACGGTGGTTTTCCTCTACAACCATGAAATGAAAAAAATAGGCTTCACGTACATGCTAATAGCTTATGAACCTGCAGTTTCACTTTCATCCATGGCAAATCTGCAGATACTTTTAACACCAATAAAATTGCACAATATTTCCTATGTTTTTTTTATTAAACATCATATAGAAGAAACTCATCTAATGCAGCGTTGTTAAATAGTAAAAAAACACTACCTCACCGTATATATAGATCATCCACAATAAACAATATTGCGAGTCCGTATAAATCACAAGATGAGATGTACAATGTATTCCTTTAGCACAATTGCATGCACAAATTAAAAATCAGCACTAAAAAAGGTTAAATAAAACCACAACAATTACCTTAGTATGTAGACTGATGGATTGATGTGCATGCTTGGATTGAAATGGGAAGGATGTATGTCGAAGCCAGAGAACATGAATTTGTCGGTTTCCTGCGGCCATAAAAAATTATTGATAATAAAATAGCATTATTCATGGTAAAAAAAAAAAAAAAACATCTTTCACAGTTGTTTTATTATCAATTGAGATGAAATTTGTTCACAACTAAAATATAAAAAAAAAAATGAACCCAATGTTGAGGTATGCTGCTTTGCAAAGATAAAAATATTTGAAGGTGATGATAAAATAATTGCAGAGATTATATAGGGATTGGTTGGGGGATAATAGGATGAGTTGTTTTGGGTGGAATAGATTGCAAAGTGATTTAGTTTAATCTTTAATTATAATTCAGTAGATTTAAAAGAAAATTTAGTTTAATCTTTAGTTAAGATTCGGAAGATCTCCAAAAAAAAAAAAAAAAAGTGTTTTGCAAATGTGTAGGAGTCCGGTTAATAGTGGGTTTGGGTCTAATTTACGGGTAATTAATTTTATTGTTGCTTTCAAATATATATATAGTATAGTATAGTATAGATAGATATGTTTTCGAATGTGTTTTAAATCAATTACCCGCTCCAAACCCATAATTAACCCGACCCAAATCCCCTCCGAAGATTTTTTTTGAATTCAAAGAAAATGTGTTAATGCCCGAATTTAATACTTTCCAAAGTTAAATAAATTGCATTAATACCTCGATTTGAAAATAAAATAATAAACACATTAGTACCGTATTTTGTAACCGAAGATTTTTTTTAATTCAATAAAATGTGTTAGTGCCTGAATTTAATGTTTTCCTAAGTAATGTAAATTGCATTAGTACCTCAATTTGAAAATAAAATAAATAAGATATCAAAAAAAAATTAAATAAATAAATACATTAATACCTCAATCTAAAATGAAAAAAATAACTGCATTAATACCTCATTTTGTTGTCGTCCAATTATGCACCCATTTCGTAATCCTCTCCCAAAAAATGTGTTTTTTATGTTAATTCAAAGAAATGGGGTTTTTTAAAAATAAAATTGAGTTAATACCCGAATTTAATGCTTTCTAAAATAGAATAAATTAATACCCGAATTTAATGCTTTCTAAAAATAAAAATGAGTTTATATCCGAATTTAATGCTTTCTCAAGGAAGTTGGAAGGACACTATGATGTTGGAGTAGGAGAAGCTTTAGCGGTGTATAATGCGATTTTTCCGTCGATTCAATGAGCTTTAAAGTGATCTTTGAAACAGATCGCTTTATCGTGTGCGTAAGATGAATGCAGAGATGCAAGATTTATCGGACTTGGGAAATATTGTTGAGAATTGTCGTACCTTTTTAGCTTGTTTCTCTTATTTCAGTTTTTCATTTGTTAAGCGCAACGGAAATTTTCCGGCGCATCTCTGTTGGCTAAAAAGGGGTTGGAGTTAGTAGGAAGCGTTTCTTGGGGCTCGTCTCTCCCTTTGAATGTAATTTTAGCTTGTTCGGCGCATATTAATTAATAGATTGGTTTTTCTCTCAAAAAAATAGAATAAATTAAATTAACACCTAATTTTGAAAAAGAAAATAAATTATTATGTTAACCTCAATTTGAAAAAGAGAAAAATAATAATAACTCATTATAGTCAAGTTGCACTCCTGCTGTATTGATGTATTTTTATGTATTAGATTTTAAATTGTAGTGTATAGATAGACGTTTGACCGATTATACAGGACTGTTTACCATCATTTCAATGATGTACATATGATCATAATATTTTTAATCATTATTGAATATTTATATTTTAAATTTTTTTACATAAGATTTAACATTTTTATGAAAATCATCATGTGAGTAAATTGTTGCTCGATCCACCTTTTTGTGAGCTTGAAATATTGCTTTTGCGCTTGGATGTTTTTTATTTAAAAAATTGTTGTTCCACAAAGTCGTTTGTGTAAATGTTTGCAATTTCGTGGGTAAGGTGGTGAATGAGATGTAGGGTAGATGTAGGATATGTGTGAATGATAGCGTGACCTTACTCATTGATTATTTAGACAGACATGAGCACAAATGTGCTTTCTTTTCCCGTTTCTTAATGCTAGGTGTCAATTTTTCTTAAAGGTTACATTAGATGGAAAAACAAAAGATTTGATTTGGTAGTGAGGCAAAATCCATGAAAATTATACAATTTGCTGTACTATATTTATTTTATATTTGTGATACACTGTTTTATTTTCACCACTTTGTAATTTCTCATACCCGTGCATGATGCACGGGTTTTTAGACTAGTTTTAGTTATGATTTAAGTGTAAAATTGGTAATATAATATCAATTTTAAAGTGCTGCAGTGGCGCTACCAAAAAGAGGCGCCCTAGCAATACTATAAAATGTCGTAGTAAACAAATGTCGGTCCTCAATACCCATTTTCAACATTTTTATGTTATTTTTACCTTTAAAGACATAATTAGAGAGACTTTAAGCACACTAACGTTCCTAGCTCAACTTAAACATCATCAGTGTTGACGTTTAGGGGCCGTCAGTTACAACGACGTTTCTGATTAACAAGTAACGTCAACGTAATCGACGTCTAAATAAGTAGCCCTAATTGGTTATTGTGACATACACGAAAGTCATGGTGACATTGGTTCTGCAACAACTTCACTATGGATGACGTTCCCAACCCCGTTCATCTTCCCCCAAAGTCCGATCAGAAACGTCTAGAAAATCGAAAAAAACGAAAGAAAAAACCGCCAATACTACCCGATTCCAACAAAAAAAGATTTCTATGTCTTCTTCATTGCAATGCAAGGCTTGATTGATTTGAGTTGATTCAAGATGATGATTTTTAAAAGTTGTATTGGATGATGATGAATGTTCCATGGTTTTATTACTTTTTGTTTTATACATCAAAGTATAATAAGAAATCTATTACTTAAACTACAACCTTTAGAAAATATAAACTAGTCCTCTTAAAATTAATAAAACAATTTCATCATTCTATTAATATATTCCACGCATCTAATCAAAGCTATTTAACCTACAAACTTAATTTTCATACAAATAAATTTCCTAAACATCAACAAATCTTCATTCATGAAAAAAAAACCATCTTCTTCATACAACTAGGAATCTAGCAGTTGGGGGTGGAAAGCGACTGCTTGACATGTTTCTCGCACCTTCGGCGGCCGGGAATGGACCTCATGGCTCAAAGATGTTTGATTCAAACCTGCTTAGCTCTTCTTCTCAGTTTTGAAGCTGTTTCTTTTTTGTTTATTCGGCGTATGAGAAATGTTCCTCCACATCTTTTAGCTAGACATGGTTTGTTTGATCCTAGTCGTACATCCTGTGGTTTCTTGTCTCCGGATAATGTTTAGGCCGCTTGTTTGGCGGACTTTGATTAATATTTTGTTTTTTAGAAGTGATAATAATTATGTCAAGAAAAATGATTAGTAAAATTTTCCTTCTCAGAAAAAAAAAAAAAAAAACTAATAAAAATATTTTTGTGTCGTCGAAAGTAATAGTATTTTATTGTGTCAGAAGTAAAAGGGTGTCCAGATTAATAGGGTATCGCCTGTCATTCTATGCAAAGCCCAAACATTTAACGGACTTCTCTTTAAATAGAAATGAACGGACTTCCCATTTCCTTCTCTTTATCAGTTCCCAAACCCTAACGAATCCTCTCAAACCCCTCCAAATCCTTTGATACCCTTCAAATCTTCTTTCTCGAAGAAGCGATAAGAAGGGGCGATCAACAAAAGCGCTGCGCATCCACCTTACTTTCAGGTACTATTGATTCGAAGTTAGGTTTTATATCATGGAAATTTGTTGAAATTATTTCCAGTTTCATTCCATAATCGAGAAATCTAGTTGTATTGTTCTCTGGTGTAATTTAATTGATGAAATCGACTTGAATTTCTTATGCAGATGATGTTATATCATGAAAATTTGTTAATGCTGCTGTTTTGCTTTCTCCTAAACAAACTTTTGATCTGTTAAAGCCAGGGTGTGTTCTGGTGTTAGTTTTTGGTGGATACGATTGCTATCTTTGCATCTGCTTGTTGTTGCTTATCAAATTGACTTAGAAAGTGTGGGTTAATGTTTTATTTTATTTTTTTATTTTTATGAAGTATATTTCTTTTTCGGGTTATGATCCTGTAGGAGTATTAAAGCAGATACATCCATTTCCTTCACGTTTAGCTTGTTTGGTAATTGGATGGAAATGCTTTGATTTTGGACTTATAGAGTCAGTCCTCCCCAATGCTTCTGTGATGCTATCTTCTGTTGCAATGTTGTGTGTGCGAACCATCCTTTAGCTGATATTGATTGGTATGCCTTGGAGTTTTGATTTGGTTAAAAATGTGGTCATTCCTTGCATTAGGATGATGCTCTGCTAAAGTCTATGTTGTCTTAATCGGTGCTTGCTGCGGTTTTTGGTTTTCAGATTGGAAAAGCTCCAAAATACAAGTGCATACCTAGATCCGCCTGAATCTGCTCCGATTAGAAACTTCTCCACACAACGTAGGCATGGGAACTCCAGAAACCTCCCGTGAGCCTTGTCCGGATCGGATACTAGACGACGTCGGCGCGCGCTTCGCATGGGAGCAGTCGGTGGCTCAGCCTTTCATTTTCTCAAAGGCACCTACAACTCTCCTAAAGGCTCACGCTTGACCGGAGGCACACAAGCTGTTCAGATGAACGCCGCGCCACAGATCGGGCGGCAGCTTTGCTGTTTGGGGAGGACTTTTCTCCACTTTCGATTGCACCATGGTTTATGTACGCCAGAAGGAAGACCCATGGAATTCCATTATTGCCGGTGCTGCCACTGGCGGCTTTCTCCATGCGCCAGGGCCTTGGCGCCTCCTCCAGATCCGCTGTATTCGGTGGCGCTCTTCTGGCTCTTATTGAAGGTGCTGGAATTATGCTTAATAAGGTCATGAGTGCGCAGCAGCAGCCACCTGTTTTTGTTGAAGAATCAATGCCTGCGGGTATAGGAGCTACCGCCGGAATTCAGTTGCCCAACGTCGGGGTACCAGAAGAAACGGCTACTCCGGCGACAAGTTGGCTAGGAGGATTGTTTGGTGGCGATAAGAAAGAGGGAGAGAAAATGAGTGGAGGTGCTAAGACCGAGGTTTTGGAGAGCTTTGACTCGCCCATGCCACCTTCCTTTGAGTACAAGTGATATTTTTTTTTTCTTGATAATTATTATCTCCCTTACTAGTAATTTTATTGCTAGTCTGTCTTTGGAATACAGTGCTTATAACTTCTGCTTATGACTTTTCCTTGAAGGGGGCTTGTTCTTGGTGTTGTAAAATAAGCATCACTTCTATGCTCAATTAATATTTATGGCACTTGCATAAGTTTCATTTGTATGAAAATTCTTGTTGAGCAATAGTTGTACTCTGTGTTGTACATGCTTTTATGTGCGTTATTCCCTTCAATTTGAGTCCATGAAACTGTCCCGATGCAGTCTATATACTTTGGGGGGTTGACATTTTTTGAATTCAAATAGTATTTTTGTGGTGAAAATTGTAGGTTTATTGACCTATTTTGTCTCGAGTTTGATTCCTGTAGAAGTTCCTAGTTGGAGTGGAGATAATGGTTAAGCCTACATGTTCTGTCTATATATATATGTTACGTCTGTGCGATGCCTTGAGCATAATGGTATGCCTTAACTTATAAACAAGGTAGATTGGCATTTGCTTGTTTTTCCTTCTGGAAAATGTTCTTGGCTGGGGTAATAATACTACTTTGGAGAAAATTTCTCGGCTGGAAAATTTCTCGTCTGTAAGTCAGATGTTTGCTTTATTGCTTGCTTTTGTGGCATGTATGTTTATGCAACTTGGCAGTAATTTTGCCCATGCCAATATGTTGTGACTTTGAAGGTAGAGGCTGGTATAGTTGTCAAAACGTTGCACACTAATTTTGTACGTTAGTCGATTCTTATGGGACATTACTTTCTGCAATCGGGATGTAACCTTTTTCTTTTTTTCTTTTTTTTTTTCCCCCTTTGATTCTTGGTATAGTAGTACTACTTATTTTAACTTACGGATTTGCACTCGGAGGGTTTGAGCATTTTTTTTTTTTTTCTTTTGTTTTTAGAAGACCTAATTGTACTGAAGATAATGAAAAAAAATAGTGCGACTGATATACCTACAGGAACGTCAACAAGTGTATGCTTAAAACCTAGACACAAGATCTCAAGTAATCCCTAATAAAAATTGTGTGGCCGGTAAACAAGTATGGGAGATTTCACAAAATGCTTCAAGTTACTCCACACTATTGCTCTAGACAGATACCATTTTTTTTCATTCAAGAACTTGCCTTGTAGCTTCACAGTGAACGACCCTTGCTGCCCTTTCTTAGTGAAATCAAGCGTTTCTGGTTCAACTTCAATCAACAAACCCTCCGGCGACTTCACAAAAACTTTGTACTTAGATCCACCTTCTCCTACATATGTCACTGTCCTTTGAAACACCGCAGAAACGTCGGTGTCATTAGAGCTGTTTAGTTGGTAATGCATTGATGGATAATTGAGACCATCATGTCCCATGTGATTTGGAAATTCCGAGCAGTGAAGTGTATTGTTGCCTGCTAGGAGACTAATCATCGTGTCGTTGTAGCCTTGTTGGCAGAGGAAGTTAAGGTAAGAATTCTCGTCCATATCATAAACCAGCCCCGGATCCAATGCTTTTATGGGGTCGATATTTCCAGCCCCTCTTGCTAATTCAGCTCCTTCTGGCTCAATCTTCATAGGTTTTGCTGATGAATAACATTCACAATCATATGATTATTATACAGTAATTGGATCCATGTATTCATGTTTTTAAGAAATAAAGAAGGACCAAAGGCACTGTGATATTACCGGTAGTCATTAGAGCGGATCTGATAGCAGCCGCAGACCAATCAGGATGAAAGGATTTGATGTAGGCCGCTGCAGATGCAACATGTGGGCAAGCCATTGATGTTCCGGACATTAGTACATAATCCACTACCCGATTATCATCACCAACTTTCTCCCTTCAGTGTAATCAATCTTGAAAACGCAGCTAATATAGAATTTCCTGGTGCAACAATGTCTGGCTGCAGTTGTATATTTCACATTTTATACATCCCCAGTTAGAATTTGTGAGAGAGAAACCAATACACAGTTACATGCATACATACATACATTTCTATACAATAGTGATAGAGCCACAGAAAATAGGCACTAAACTTATCTGAAGTGTGAGTATTCTGTGCAATTTTCTAATGTGTTTGACTAGAGAGTACATACCTTGAGAATCTTGCGGGATATTATTTCAGGGCCTCTAGATGAAAATCTAGCTATAGATGGTGGATTTCTGTTCCATATCTCTGTTGACTTGAATATGAAAGCCGTAGGATACCTGTATATCAATTCGAATTTAATTAATTAGTACTAGTTATATATACATAATTGGGGTTTATAAGGATTTTTTTTGTATTAAATTTAAGTACTCTGTGGTGTTGATGTATTTTTCAATCTGATCTCCATCATGATTACTGACGGTAGTTTCTGCAGCAAAAGTGAGCTCAGGTGTGTTCCAACTCTCATCATTGTTTGTCTCAATTGTTCCGGCTCCTCCTAATTCTCTGATATATACTTCCTGATGAAAAGGGAACCTGCAGAACACTATTTTGCCTTCAACTTTATCCTTTAGCAGACTCCCGTCATCACATAACCTTGCATTTAATAGTTCTCCTGTCACATTTGGGTCTTTAGCTTGAGTTCCGCTCACCAATGGGTACATTTTTTTCGTTTGGTAGAAGTTAAGCGTGCTTCCCTGCACCACGATATCAACCAGTTATTGTAGTATCACAACGTTGTGGTCCAATACAGCGACGAGTGTGAGTTGCGTGAGGGAGGGAGTGATTGTAACGCCCAAATACAGTCTACAATGGCAAGTGCGTTAGGAAGTGATTGTATTTCCCTAATACAGTGACGAGCGGTACAATTCAGTGACATATTTCAGTAACAGAACGTTGCGATACAATATAGTGACGAGTGCAAGTGCTTGAGGGAGTGATTGTAGTGGTGCACTACAGTGACATGTACAAGTGCATAAGGAGTGATTGTATTGCCCTAATACAATGACGAGCGATCCAATACAGTGACGAGTGCAAGTGCATGTTGGAGTGGTTGTAACGCCCTCATACAATGATGAGTGGTACAATACAGTGACGAGTGCAAGTGCATGAAGAGTGATTGTATTGACAATTGCAAGTGCATGAAGAGTGATTGTATTGCCCTAATACAGTGACGTGTGGTACAATACAGTGATGAGTGCAAGTGCATGAGGATTTATTGTAATGCCCTAATATAGTGACGAGTGCAAGTGAATTAGGAAGAGTGATTGTAACGCCACATGAGGGAGCAATTGTAATGCCCTTATACAATGACAGATGGGCACAATACAATGATAAGTGCAAGTGCATTATGGAGTGATTGTAACGCCTGAAAATTCAGGCCCAACAGTGCTACTTAAGTCATAATGGATTCAAATAGTAAAGTGACATACATACATGGAATACATATCCGTTACCCAACTCGACGGGCGTATCATAACTCCTATCAATGGAACTAGCAGCAACAGTGAAGATCCATGAAGCAACATTTTCAAGAGTTGAGTAGTCTGGCCCATTATTTCCTGCAGAACAAGCAACCAATATTCCCTTCTTGGCAGCATGGAAACTCCCAATGCTTATAGGATCATCAAAGTAAGTGGACGCATATTCTCCAATTGAAACTGAGAGAATGTCGACTCCATCTGCTATGGTGGCATTGAACCCAGCTAAGAGATCTGTGTCCGAGCAATCTTCCCAGCATGTTTTGTACATAGCTATTCTTGCTAGTGGTACCCCTCCGCGTGCTATACCCTTGGCTAGACCATACAAGTTTGCACCCACAACAGGGACACCACCGGCTGTGGAGGCTGTGTGCGTCCCGTGGCCCTCGTAGTCTGCCGGAGACTCACCCTCCGGGACAGGGGTACCTTCCAGATTGAAATACCTTGCACCAATGACCTTGCTGTCCCACAACATAAATCAATCCACATGTTATATAAGCCTTGATTAAGATAAGGTATGTATAGGGGATAATCCTATAAATAGAGGGGAACAAACTTGTTGCATCCCGGGAAGTTATTGGAGTGACCCTTTTGGCATTCCCCTTTCCATTTAGACGGGGGTGGCCCAAAACCTGTGTCATCAAAACTTTTTGATTCCACATATATTCCTGCGATCGAGCACATTGAATAATTTATTCAGAAAGCATTTGAGTTAAGTTCATTATTATTACTAGTAAAAAAGAGCAAAATCTAATTGTATGGTTTTTGTGTGAAGGGGGAAAGAAAAAGGTACCTGTATCAAGAAGACCAACAATGATGTTGCTTTCTGCTTGTACATTTCTTTTAACTTTCAAAGCAAATCCAAGAAAATCCCATGATCTTGTTGTATGCAGTTTTCTTTTCTTACTGGGAAACACTGAAATCACCTTCTCCTTCTCTGCAATATAACACGGATTATTACGCATGTTTTCATTACATAATCTGCGTGTAAGATTTTTTTTCCTTTTTCCCCAAGCCTACACTCTATGTGGATGTCTGAGTTTTATTTAACCGGAAACAGAAGTTTCACAATAAACTAACACAACATACTTTTACAAAATTGATTATGAAAAGAGTCACATCAATCAATACGTCATACATCATGATCAATGGTGAAAGATGTGTTGAACTTTTGTGAAACTAGAATATTTTAATATATTATTGGAATATCTTTTTTTTTTTTTGGCCAAGTATTATTGGAATATCTTATATGAAGAAATTCACAAAAATAAACTCTTTTTATGAACGGCAATATACTCATTTTGATATTTTGTTATTAGACTTAGCTTGGTGGATAATTAACTGCAGCAACAAAAAGAGTATATATATGCACATATACATACGTAAGAGGATTTCTGCTTCGTGTGGCAATAGTCTAGCTGCAAAGCCATTTAAACTTTCCCATAGCTATGCACCTTTGCTTGCCTTACTGTTTCTTCACTGTCATTCGATCATATATAATCAGAATAACCTCAGATTTTATTTGTTTTAGTGTATTGATCCACATTCATATCTATCTTGTTAATACATTTCAGTTTGATCTCCATGGAGGGTCGAAATTGCATGTTAACAGCAAAACAATAAGAACGTTAAAGATAAATGTAGGATGGGATTATACATGATGATTACTCTCCGATTGCATCCATTAGAAGTTTGTGGTGGTCATCCATTAAGTTTGTGTTGGTTTCAGGCAGCTCTCCCATGTACACTATGTACACCTGCCTCACACATGCATTCAGGTTCACAGTTAGTTGCTTTAAGAAAAGAAAAGCAAAAATGTCCTGTTTTTTGATATATTCGGGTACCTTTCTTTGATCATCCCCGGACCCCTTGACAATGGGTAACAACAGAAAAAGATTGCATATGAAGAATAGTAAGAATTTGAAGTATGTCTGCATGATAATGATGATGCTGTTATGCATGCAACAACACTCCTTTTTCTTTTTATTGTTTAGTAATCCTCAAGTTGATTGAAGGCTGGGAAATCTGAATATAAATAGGTGGCATGGGTAGGGTAATTGGAGTGACAACATAATTGTGCTAAGTAAATTTACTTTGTGTTTTGTGATGTCGTTGGACGAATCACAAGAGGAGATACCGATTGGGGTAATTGTGGGTGGTAGCTAGTTGCATAAGGAATTTCTGTATGTAGAAAATGTCATTCCATCAATTTGTATCCATCTCTGAAAAGGAAAATCCCTTCCTTGTAACAACCTTCTAGACAGCTAGCAAATTTTGCCTTTTTTTTTTTTTTTTTTGAAAACAATAGGATTCAAATGTTTGATGCAAAACATATCCTTCCTCTGTATGATATGGACTTACCTCTGTTATTATCGTTAGGAAAGAAAAGAAAAAAATTTCTTTACTCAATGGGTATAAAGCACTGTGGCCTCTGTTTTGAACTACAATGACATAAATGTTTTTACTCAGGAACTGGAAAATCTCAGCTTACTGAATGAGCTTTAATTTACCTACTGACCAAATTAGAAAAAACCACTTTCTTATTTCCTAAGGGCCTGTTTGGATTGAAAGAAAAGGGAGGATAATAAAAGAAAGGGTTTGTCACTGATTTAAATTGAGTGTTTTAATGTCAATAGGAGAAGGAAAGGAAATACGGGCTTAGGGAGACCAAAAGGAAATGATCTAATAGAATTAGATCGCCTAACTTTCCATCCATTTTCAAAGAAGATTCTAAAGAAATGATATTTTTTTTAAATATTTTATATAATTACCTCTTCAAAAAAAATATTTTATATAATTACTTAAATAACCTTAAAATTAATACTAATATCTTTCTAACATAATGTCTAAAATGGAAAATCATTTATAATCTTGTGATTTCCTTTCTTTTCCATTGACATTCCAAACACACTTTTAAACCTTCATTTCCTTTCCGTCTAGTTCAATCCAAACACTCAAAATAAACTTTACAATCTCTCATTCCCCTCCCCTTTCTTTTCTGTCACTATCTTTCCTTTTCCTTTTCATTTATTTACTTCAATCCAAACAGGCCCTAAATAAGAAGAAATGGACTCTTTTTGGGTGCTTTAGCAAAGCTCTTTTTGCGAAACAAGTTTGGAGAGTATATACTAATAGGCAATAGCCACTCCTTATCAAGTAAAATACTGAAGGCAAGTACTTTAAATCTAAGGATTTTTTTGCATCTGGATTGGGTTCCAGTCCCGCATTTTTTCTGGAGCAGTTTACTAACGGGCAGTGATATTCTTAACTCGGGTTTGCGTTGGAAAGTTGGCACAGGTACTTCTATAAGAACTTATGATGATCTTTGGATTCCTCAAAATTCATCATTCAAGCCTTCTATAATCAAGGATATGTTACCAAGGGAAAGCAAGGTGAGTGTGCCCTTCTTCGTTCTGGTGGAAAATGTTGGAATGCAGATTTGGTTCGTGAAGTGTTTCTCTCATACGTACGAAGGTGAATCAATTTTAGCCATTCTGTTGGCATCCACACCTCAGGAAGATCAACTTATATGGCACCCATCTCCGAAAGGCGTGTATATACAGTTAAGTCCGGATATCACCATGCTTTTCAACATCAAGCTGGGACTATTTTGACATAAGGTGCCTCCTCTTTGGAACGGAAATTCGGTTTTTTGGTCCAAGCTTTGGTCCTTGAAAATTCAGCTGTGTGCGAAACACTTTCTTCTACGGGCTGTTAACGAGGGAATCCCAACAACTAACAACCTCAAAAAACTAATGGTCTTTGCAGCTTATGTGGGGTGGAGCTAGATAACACTATGTATTGTGATCTTTTACATTTTTATTCCCTTTTCTGTGTGGCAGAGAGTAAGGCTTGGATCATATTAGGCCTTAACTCGGTATAGGACATTCTGACTATATCTTCAATTAAGAAAGGGAAGAAGCTTGCTGTAATTCAATTTATATCCTCTGGTTGATTTGGAAACCAAGATGTGATTATTAGATTTTCGAAAAGAAAGGAGTGCACTGCCCTTTCTTAGACGGTCTGGAAATGTCCCGGCCAATTTACTTACAAAATATAGCTCCCCTTCTTCCTTGTTTAGAGAGAGGGGATTTTCCCCTTCGACTAAAGTTATGAATGATTGTGTTTTGGATAAAGCTTACTAATATTTTTTTTCTTTTAAAAAAAAAAAAAAAAACTTTGTTTCCACCCGGGGTTTTTTTAATTATTTTTGGAGGGTAGGACGGATGTGTTTCAAAACAGCAGCAACTTGCCGCCACCTGAGTTGTGGAATGCTATGGCCTTTGTCTATTAGACGTTTTTGTTTATGTTCTTTTCGAAATAATGCGGTTAATATTGCAAAGCTGATTGTGTGAATGTCTAGTATATAAATTTTATGGATATCCGTATACGTATTGATGAAAATTGCTAAAAATGTGGTTGTGAACAAGCTTTTGGTGCTTTTGTTGGATTTCTTTTCAAGTAGTATTCATAAGTAGATATGGGAGGTAAATGAATTGAAGACAATGAAAGCTTTTGAGGACAGAAAACTACGAAATATGTAGGTTTATCAACTTCTGTAAATTCATCAGATTTTGTTTCTTCATTAACTAATCGTTTAGTCTGGAAGCAATTAAAAGATGGAGCAAGATTAGTAATTTTCGATTTCACTATTTCATTTTTGGATCCATCCACGAACCATAGAATTATGATTTTTGTGTTACAGAAAAAAGAAGAACTTATTCATGTTGATATGGCTTTGGCTTTGGCCTTGGCCGGTAGACAAGAATGGGAGTTTTAACAATGTGTGTACTGTCAGTCCACTGTATTGCTCCAGACAGATACCATTGCTTTTCCTCCTGAAATTTTCCTTTGAGCGTCACCTTGAAGGAAGCTTGGTTCATCGGCTCACTGAAGTAGAGCGTGTCCGGTTCAACTTTTATGGAGAGTCCTGGAGGTGATGTCACCCTAGCTCTGTACCATGTATTACCTTCTCCTACGTTTTTCAGTTTCCTCTCGAAGAATGCTGAAATTTCAGTGTCATTTTGTCGCATGAGTTGATAGTGCATGGAAGGATAATTGAGACCATCATGTCCTGAATGAGGTGGGTAGTCTGAACATTTGGCTGTCTTGTTGCCTGACATGAGTCCAATGAGTGTGTCGTTGTAGCCTAGTTGGCAGAGGAAACTGACGTATGAATCCGAGTCCATGTCATAAACCAGCCCTGGATCCAATGCAGCTACTGGGTCGATGTTTCCTGCCCCGGTGGCTAATTCTGCCCCTTCAACCGGTACCCTCATCGGTTTTGCTGGTGAATCCAGGCAAAAAATCAGTGAACAAGAACAGATATGACTATTCGTGTGAAAAAATGAGAGAAGAAAGCTGACCGGTAGTCATCAGAGCAGACCTAAGAGCAGCTGGGGACCAATCTGGATGAAAGGATTTGATGTAGGCCGCAGCAGAGGCAGCATGAGGGCATGCCATGGATGTTCCAGACATAATGTAATACTCCCTTCTCTTAAACTCTGTCAGTTCTGTATAAGCAGCTAATATATCTTTCCCTGGTGCAGCAAGGTCAGGCTGTTCCATTTCACCATTAATTAGCCAATTAAGTTATGCATGCATGCATGGGAAGAAATGATGTTATACAGACCATAATATTCATGGAAGAACAGCTAGCTAGGTTGATATATTACCTTGAGAATTTTGTGGGATATTGTCTCTGGACCTTTGGATGAAAAGTCAGCAATGACTGGTGCATATATCGGCTTTGTTGTTCGTGAAATAAAAGGCTTCCATTTCCCTGCAAGTGGTGGCCGGGATTACATACTGAGATGTGAAAAACTCCAGGCATTATATATTCTATTTTTGAAGAAGGCTTACATGAAGATTTTTTTCCATTAGTAAATTGATCATTAGCCGGTTCTAGTGTCCTGTCTGTAGTACTGGCAGCCACAGTCATAATCCACGGAGCAACATTTGTCACTTTGGAAAATAATAGTCCAGCATTTCCTCCAGCACAGGCAACCAATATTCCTCTCCTGATGGCGTGAAAGCTTCCAATGGCGATAACATCACTAACGTAATCTAAACTTTCACCTCCTAAAGAAACTGAAAGAATATCAACCCCATCTGCTATGGCCGCATCAAATCCAGCTAAGATATCTTCGTCCAAGCAAAATGATCAGGCCAGCATGTTTTGTACATAGCTATACGTGCGTGTGGGACCCCTCCACGTGCAGTTCCTCTGCTGTGCCGTTATAGTTTGCATGATAAACAGGGACACCCGCAGCTATGGAGGATGTATGTGTTCCATGGCCTTCATAGTCCGCAGGAGATACTTTATCTGAAGGAGCTATCCCATTTATATCAAAGTACTGAGCACCGATGACCTTACTGTAACATAAAAAAAATAAAACCAACAGATTATTTCTTTTAGGAGAAAAAGATTCATGCCAACTGACAGCAGAATCAACTTGAAGTTTACAAGGGACTGACTTGTTACATCCGGTGAAGTTGTTGCCGGTTTGGCATACACCCTTCCATTTTTTAGGTGGAGGGCCGTAGCCAGCATCACTGAAACTCTTTGACGGGATATATATTCCTACAGATGAATTAAGAGGCAGACAGATCAGTGGAGTTCATAAACTAAAAAGGGTTTCAGGTATTTTCGGATGTTCATTGCCTATGTAACTTTTTGTGTCCTTATGAATTTGTTGAATTATTAGCTAAGATTTAATAGTGAGCCGCATTGTCCTTAATAATGATAAAATTTGTAAATGGGTTTTTGATTCTAGTGTGACCTCACCTGTATCAAGAAGACCAATGATGATGTCGCTTTCAACTGCTTCATTCCTTTGAAGGGTCATAGGCATTCCGAGAAAATCCCATGATCTTGTTGTAAGAAGTTTTCTTTTTGTACTTGGAAACACTGATACAACGTTTTCATTCTCTGCAACATCATCCAAAGAACACGCCGCTTATGGTCTGAGTATATAAATTGAAATAAAGAGATGGCAATAAGAAGTTAAAGTTTGTGTTTCATTTACTTGAGATTTTATCAGCTTCATGGGGGAATAGTCTTGCAGCAAAACCATTTAGGCTTCTTCCATACGTATATACCTTCGATTGTATTGCTATTTCTTTGCTGAAATTCCAACATCCATATAAAACTATTAGAAAGCTATCTTGTTAATACATTTCAGTTTAATCTTCATGGAGGCCAGGGTCTAAATTGCAAGTTAACACCAAAACATTAAAAACATGAAAGATAAATCAAGGATGGGATTATATATATATGGTGATTACTCTCCGATTGCATCCATGAGAAGTTTGTGGTGGTCATCCATTAAGTTTGTGTTGGTTTCAGGCAGCTCTCCCATGTACACTATGTACACCTGCCACACGCATGCATTCAGATTCAACAACGTTAATTAGTTGTTCAAAGAATAGAAAGAAAGAAAAAATGCCCTGTTTTTTGGTAGGCAAATATGTGAAACAAACAAGGGATGGTGGGATTTCCATCTACTATGGTACCTTTCTTTCATCTTCCCGACCCTTGACAAGGGCTAGCAACAGAAAAAGACTGCTTATGAAAACAGTAAGCATTTGGAGTATGTCTGCATGATGATGATGATGCTGTTATGCATGCAACAACACTGCTTTTAATTTCTTCTTATTGTTTAGTGATCCTCAAGTTGAATGTAGGCTGGGGATTCTGAATATAAATAGATGGTGGCATGAAAACGAGCCGTGCCGAATCGGGTTTCTGTTTGATGTTTGAGTTTGTGTTTGTGTTTGTTTATTACGGACGAGCTCACTTGTTTGATTAACTAACGGCTCCGTTCGCTAACCTATTCCTTGAGCTCACGTCCTGTTTGAACTAAAAAAATTTCTGGCTGGCCTAAAATTTGAACTAAATATTATTCTGTGGTCTCGGCCTTGGTCTTGGGTAATCATCAAGAAAAAGACACATAACATACTAATATTAACACTACTACTAAAAAAATTTCAAAAATTTAGCGCACGTCCACCCATCTCGCTCCTCACCCTGCTCCCACTTATGGGTTGAATGTTTTCTTAGTTTTCTTAAACTTGTATCAACTAGATTGTTGAGGTGGAGAATAATAAGATGTATATAGAAGGTGGGGCGGCACTTAGACAACGGTAGGGATTTAAGGTTAACATTTTGATTTATATATATATATATATATATATATATATATATATATATATATATATATATAAACGTTTCAAAAAAAACTGGAAATTTCTTATCGATCTACCACTATTTTGGAAGGCGCCACTCATGCTTACCACTCTCTTGTCGAAATACCACTCCCATTTTCGCTTTGTTGTTTTGCTTAAACCCTAATCTAACCCAATATGAGAAGGCGCACCTTTAAGATCGCGCACAAAAGTAAAAAACGGAGAAAATCGCTAACCAAATGTTTTTTTTCGCCAAAGCAGTTTATCCACAAATATACCACGTAGCGAGCTTGTCCCGCTCAAAAACATACAAACGTTTGCGCCTACATAATAAACAACACGATGCTTGAGCTATGAAAACACGAAATATGAACCAAATCTAAATTTGTTCGCGAATAGCTATGTTCATTAACAGCCCTAGGCATGGGTGCTTCCCTTGGGGGTGGGTAATTGGAGGCCGAATCTTGTCGTGTGTAACCCGTAACTTGATTCGTCTAGTGACGTTACAAAGTAACATGTATGTAAAGTATATAAACTTAGTGTGTGATTTTGATGTCATTAGACGAATCACAAGACGGACAGACCTCAATGGGTTGTAGAGCAGGGTAGATAAGGGATTTCTGTCATTCATTTGTATCCATCTCTGAAAAGGAAAATCCCTTGTAACAACTTTTCAGACACCTAACAAATTTAGCCTTTTTTTTTCTGAATAGAATAGAATAGGATGTAAATGGTTAATGCAAGTAGTTTCGTACCAATGTTAGATTGAGTGTACGTAGCTCTTCTTTTATTATCTTAGAATAAATATAATATATATATTTACTCAATGAAGATATAATAAAGCAGTGTGTCTTTTGTTTTGAAGTACAACGGCATGCATGTATTAAGTCAGGCTGCATTGTAAAATCTCAGCCTACCGAATGAGCTTTTTTTTTACCTATTAGCCAAAATTAGAAGAAACCACTTTCTTGCAAGTTTTGATTATTCCTTCTTTTCTTTTCTTTTTTTCATCCAAAAAAAAAAAAAAAAAAATGTTTTGATTATTCCTAAATATGAAGAAATGGACGAAACATGTGGTATCATTTTATCAATCTCATTCTATGTTCATATGGCGGCAAAACAGTCGGGCTAAATAATTTTGATGGCCGTAAGGACATATATTTGTGTGTTCTTTAAAGTATTGTATGAGGTGAATATTATTCAGCCCTTCCTGCAGGATCCTTGTGAATTTGAGAATTCGTATAGCAAGATTTCTTGTTTCTTTAACTATTTTATGCCTCATGCATTTTAAAAATGGTTATAGTTTAGTTTCGCTTCAGACGATTTATACATTTCAAAACATACTGATTCACTCTGTGACCCTCAGGTGCTATAGTTATTAAGAAAAATCATCTCTTTATTTCGTACGATGATAAAAATTTATCAATTATCCCATGGCCATGGAATCTATATTCGTTGGAACCAATGCGTGTTTGATGCTTCAGGTGTTTAAATAATAAATATCTGCAAATCACTTTCATATTTCTTTATGACTTATGGGTATGATTTCAGATCCTTCAGAAACCGTTCAAGTTCGCATTTCTTTAGGGGCATCTGTATACTATGAGGCAATGAACTTCATTCTCATTTTCTCTCCATTCTGTACGGAGTAAAGTTATTATACAACATGACAGTATTATTGATACCAAATGATTACAGATTTGTTTAAATTTACGCTCTCACATAGTGTAGGGGTGATGTGGATAAAAGATAAATCTCAATCGTCCACTTTGATCACCCACTTAACGCCTGATGATAATAATTCTTTTCTTCTATATGTGTCACTATTATAATGTATATATTGAAAACTTTATATTCTTAGTTCATCATTTTCATAATCATCAACATATGAGTAGGAATTTTAAGTGTCGGTTGATTCTAGTGACATTATTAATCGCCATTACCATTATTGTTATTATTCAGATATAATGTTAATTATCTATCTTCCCATCACCTAAGCTTTTCAAGAGATGATAATTCAACACAGAAGCAGAAATATAGGCCATGGCTCAAATGCCGCTCAAGCACAATTTTCAAAAAAAAAAATAAAACAAATCAATCAAGTTACGTTGGCCTTTCTCTCCTCTTACAAAGCCCCACAATCGAGGCGTAGACAGATATAATGCAATTATCTACCTCCCATCACCTTATAGGCCACATTAAAAAGAAAATCAAGTGTTGACTAGCATGATTCCTAAACTTTTTTCAATGCAATCCAAATATTTAACACAAGAAATATTTTAATGGCCCACACCACCTTTGATAAGGTAGATCCGCCTCGGTGTTGAGCCTTCTCTCACTTACGCGCCACACTGAGAGCGTACGATATAATAACGTTAATATCCACCTCCCACGCGCCTTAAGCTTTTGGAGTGGTGAGCAAAATTTTCGAAACCAAACTGACCGCCTAATCAAAGCAACCCAATTGGAAAATCGTAAACCGAGGTTTCCACTTGTTTTTATAAATTATAAAACCAAATCCTTGTAAACAATTTGGTTTCAGTTTGAAAAAAATAAAACCGCTTTGAAACTAGATCAAACCGAGATTTTAGTGTTTTTTGGACGCTGGTTGATTTTTTTAATCTTATTTTCGAATAGGAATGTGTTACTTCAAAGAAAATCATTTGTTAAATCATTTGTCATTTCTAAACATGTTATTTGCCATCAATAATTTCAATTGTTCATGAAACCGTGAAAAAACGGAATCGTAGTCTTAGTTCCTCAAGTGGGCATATCATACAAGGTTCACTGTTGTAGAAGAGAGTCTGAAGTATGGTGATAGAGGATCTAAGCCGAAGTTCCAGGAAGGTTTATAGGATTTATCGCACGCAATGCATTTTAGCAGATTGCGTAGTGTTAGTTTCGTAAGGCTGGCGTCACACATAGACTTCGCAGATATTCAATGTCCACAGCATGACTATATCGGTCAAACGACATCGGCTTTGATAATCAAGGGTAGTAGGGGGGATTTCAACTCAGAACCTTTAGGTCCTAAAGCCTCAGCATTTTACCACTAAGGCATGCTTCATTGGCATCTGGCTTATATCTTTAAGATAGGTGATCCAAACTCTTACTAGTTACTATTATTAGCCTTTTATGTTTATGTTCTTTGGATGCCAAGCTGATTGCGTGAATGTCTAGTAGATAAATTTTGTGGTTGACAAAATTGCTTTTGGTGAATTTCTCGAATTCTTCTTCTAGTAAATTTCATCAATAGATATAAGAGGTAAAAGAAGACGGTGAATGCTTTTGAGGACAAAAACTACACAACATTTAGGCTTATCAACTTCTGAAAATTCACAGATTTTGTGTCTTCTTCAATCAACTTTTTACTATGGAAGCAATTGAAAGATGCAGCAACATTAATAATTTTCTGTTTCACTTTTGCATATTTGGATTGTTACAATCAATCCACAAACTTGTTAATTATGCTATCAAAAGAAAAAGAGAGACAATTTATTCTGGCGTTGGCCGGAAGATGAGTATGGGAGTTTTAACAATGTGTGCATTGTTAATCCACTGTATAGATCCTGATAGATACCATTGCTTTTCCTCCATAAATTTGCCATTGAGCGTCACCTTGAAGGAAGCCTGGTCCATCGTCTCTCTGAAGTACAGTGTGGCCGGTTCAACGTTGATGGAAAGTCCTGGAGGTGACGTCACCCTAGCTCTGTACTGTGTATTACCTTCTCCTACGTTTTTCAGTTTCCTCTCGAATACTGCTGAAATTTCTGTGTCATTTTGTTCCATGAGTTGGTAGTGTATGGAAGGATAATTGAGACCGTCATGTCCTGGATGAGGTGGGTAGTCTGAGGAGCATTTGTCTGTCATGTTGCCTGACATGCGACCAATGAGCGTATCATTGTAGCCTAGTTGGCAGAGGAAACCGATGTATGAATCAGGGTCCATGTCATAAATCAGCCCTGGATGCAATGCAGCTACTGGGTCAATGTTTCCTGCCCCGGTGGCTAATTCTGCCCCTTCTATCGGAACCCTCATCGGTTTTGCTGGTGAATCCAAGCATGAAATCAGTGGACAAGAACAATGTGACTGAAAGTTATAATCTTGGATGGATATGATTATTCGTGTGAAACAAAGAGAGAAGAAAGCTGACCGGTAGTCATCAAAGCAGACCTAATAGCAGCTGGGGACCAATCTGGATGAAAGGATTTGATGTAGGCCGCTGCGGATGAAGCATGAGCGCATGCCATTGATGTTCCAGACATTATGACATACTCATTTCTCTCATAGTTTTTCAGTTCTGTATAAGCGGCTAATATATATTGCCCTGGTGCAGCAAGGTCAGGCTGTGCCATTTCGCAATTAACTAATTAATTTGTGCATGGGAGGAAGTAATATTCTATAGACCGTAATGTTCATTCATGGAAGAACACCGCAATATATTACATTACCTTGAGAATTTTGTTGGATATTGTCTCTGGCCCTCTGGATGAAAAGTCAGCTATGACTGGTGCATTTTCCAACTTTATTGTTCTCAGTGAAAGGCTTCCATTTCTCTGCATATGGGTGGGATGTAAAATAGGCATACATATTAATTCATAATATATTCTTGAAAGAAGGAAACTTACATGAAGTTCTTTTCCATTACTCATTTGGTCATGATACGGTTCTAGTGTCCTGTCTATAGTACTAGCAGCCACGGTCATAATCCACGGAGCAACATTTTACACTTTGTAAAAGTGTATATCATTTCCTCCGGAACAGGAAACCAATATTCCTCTCCTGATGGCATGAAAGCTTCCAATGGCGACGGCATCACTAAGGTAATCATCTGTTGCGTTTCCTATCGAAACTGAAAGAATATCAACCCCATCCGCTATGGCGGCATCAAATCCAGCTAAGATATCTTCGCCCCAGCAATCATGTAGAGTCCAGCATGTTTTGTACATAGCTATACGTGCATGTGGGACCCCACCGCTGCAGTTCCTCTGCAATGCCGTTAAAGCTTGCATGATAAACAGGGACACCCGCAGCTATGGAGGATGTATGCGCCTCCGTGGCCTACATAGTCCGCAGGAGACACCTGATCTGGATGAGCCTTCCCATTTTTATCAAAGTACTGAGCACCAATGACCTTACTGTAATATCAAAAGTCAACAGATTATTTCTTTTGGACAAAAATTCATGCCAATTGACACCAGAATCAACTTTGAAATTTACAAAGGCCGGACTGACTTGTTACATCCGTGAAGTTGTTCCCGGTTTGACATACACCCTTCCATTTTTGAGGTGGAGGGCTGTATCCGCATCGCTGAAACTCTTTGATGGGATATATATTCCTACACAAAAGTAAGAGGCTGGCAAATCAGTGGAGTTTTTAAACTAGAAAACATTTCAGGTATTTTGGGATGTTCAGTGCCTATGTCATTACATTTATGTGTCCTCACAAGTCATAATTTTAGTGAAGCTTTAGTAAAACGTATTAGTGAGTTGCATTGTCCATAATCACGATAACATTTGCATATAGATTTCTTTATTCCAGTGTTACCTGTGTCAAGAAGACCAATGATGATGTCGCTTTCTGCTACGTCATTTCTTTGAACTGTAATAGGAATTCCAAGAAAATCCCATGATCTTGTTGTATGAAGTTTTCTTTGCTACTTGGAAACACTGATACAACATTTTCATTCTCTGCAACATCATCCAAAGAACACGCACACCTGGTCATAGTATATTAAATTTAACTACAAAAATAAAGAAGATAGTTTGTGTTCATTTACTGAGATTTGATCAGTTTCATGGGGCAATAGTTTTGCAGCAAAACCATTGAGGCTTCTTCCATACGTATGTACCTTCGATTGTATCGCTATTTCTTTGCTGAAATTCCATCATTCATACAAAACTGTTAGAAAGCTATCTTGTTAATACATTTCAGTTTACTCTTCATGGAGAGTCGAAATTTCAAGTTAACAAAACAACAAGAACATCAAAGGTGAATTAAGATGGGTTATATGTGTATATTACTCTCCAATTGCATCCATGAGAAGTTTGTGGTGGTCATCCATTAAGTTTGTTTTATCTTCAGGCAGCTCCCCCATGTACACAATGTACACCTTCCACACACATGCATTCAGATTCACATTTAGTTTCTTAAAGAAAAGAAAAGCAAAATGACCTGTTTTTATATATAGGCAATATGTATTTTTACGGTACCTTTCTTTGATCATCCCTGATCCCTGGACAGTGGCTAGCAACAGAAAAAGAGTGCATATGAAGAATAGTAAGCACTTGGAGTATGTCTGCATGATGATGATGTTGTTATGCATGTAACAACGCTCTTTTTTCTTTTAGCTGATTAGTAATCCTCAAGTTTTTCTCCCAGTTTTTCAATATGAGATGCTACACATACCAGTTGGGGTTTTGTACTTTTGTCACTGGACGAATTACAAGACTGACATCACTCGAAAATATACCGATTGTGGGTGGTAGCTGGTTGCATAAGGGATTTTGGGCTGTAGAATAACTCCATTAATTTGTATCCATCTTTGAAAAGGAAAATTCTATCCTTATAATAACCTTCCAGACAGCTAATCAGTTTAACCTTTTTCTGAATACAGTAGGATATAAATGGTTAATGCAAGACGTTTCATTCCACTGTAAGATAAAGTAGACGCTGCTCTGCTATTATTGTTGCCAGAAAAAATTATTTACTAAATGAAGATAAAGTATTTTGGCCTTTGCTGTGAACTACAATGACATAAATGTTTTTAGTCAGGAACTGGAAAATCTCAGCCTACCGAATGAGCTTTACCTACTAGCCAAATTAGAACAAACCACTTTCTTGCAAGTTTTGATTATTCCTAAATATGAAGAAATGGACGATATCATTTTGTCAAATTTCTCTGTATATTCATTCAATGGCAGCAAAATAGTCTGGCTAAATAATTTTGATGTTTAAGGTCACACACACACACACACACACACACACACACTCTTAAAGCTATTGTATTGAATTCTTGAGCCCCTGTTGATGGAGTTGGTGTAGCAAATGAATAAGGACAAAAATGGATTGAACGGGAAAAATAGTATTAAATACTATAAAAGGCCAGGGATAGTAATTTGTCTTTTCTCAAAGTTTATTTACCTATACCTAAGAAATAAATCTTTGTTTCTGCTTCCTGTGTGTAAAATAGAACTTTCAATGCATTAACATAAAAAATATCATAGTATGTTCAAAATATTGGGAGTGTGACATCATTCAATGCATATTTGTATTTTTAGGGCATGTCTTTAAAGTTTTACTGCTAATAAATGTAAAGAACATTTAAATTATACTAAGCAATTTTAGACAACTTAAAAACTGAACCATAAGCATGGGAAATTTCAGAAAATGCTTGAAGTCACTCCACGTTATTGCTCCAGACAGATACCATGTCTTTTCATTCAAGAATTTGTCTTGTAGCTTTCATGGTGAATGACCTTGTTGCCCTTTCTCAGTGAAATCAAAGCGTTTCTGGTTCAACTTCAATAGAAAAACCTCCAGGGACTTCAAAAAAACTTAGTACTTAGATCCACCTTCTCCTACATATGTCAGTCCTTTGAAAAAATGTAGAAATTTCAGTGTCCTTTTCAAGCTGTTTAGTTGGTAATGCATGGAGGGATAATTGAGGGGGGGCCATCATGTCCTATGTGGTTTGGAAATTCTGAGCAGTGACGTGTATTATTTCCTGCTAGGAGACTGACTAATCAATGTGTCATTGTATCCTTGCTGGCAGAGGAAACAGTGGTAAGAATTCTCGTCCATGTCATAAACTAGCCCCGGATCCAATGCCTTTACCGGGTCGATGTTTCCAGCCCTGCTTACTAGTTCAGCTCCTTCTGGCTCAAACTTCATTGGTATCATTATCATGTGAATTCCAGGCTTCCGGATCTTCTACTGCTATTACTGTCCATCCTAATTGCACTCTTAGTTCATTGGTTGGGGATATCATATAAGGGTGTTCACTGTCATAAAAGAGATTCTGAAGTATGGTGAAGTTGTTGCTGGTTTGGCATACAGCCTTCCATTTGTAGATACAAGGGCTGTATCTGGGATCGCTGAAACTCTTTGATGGGACATATATATACTCCTACAGGCTACAGATAAGTATGATGCTGGCAGTGGCAGATCAGTGGAGTTTATAAACTAATAAGGGGTTTCAGGTATTTATCGATCTTCATTGCCTATGTAACTTTATATTCTTGTGTCCAAATGAATTTGTTGAATTATTAGTTTTAAACTTAATATAATAATGGTAATTTATTTATGTAGGTTCCTGATTCTAGTGTGACCTCACCTGTATCAAGAAGACCAATGATGATGTTGCTTTCAACTGCTTCATTTCTTTGAAGTGTCATAGGCATTCCGAGAAAATCCTGTCATCTTGTTGTAAGAAGTTCTCTTGTGGTACTTGGAACCACAGATACATCAGCCACGTGTAACACACGTGCAGTTGAGGGGTGCTTTTATTCCTCTACTTGTTTGGAGATTCTTGGCTTTATTGTTGGATAACTTTTTTAAGTCATATTTTGCCAGGAGATGGACGTGCAAGGAATGGTTGTTTCAAGAAAAGAGGATTTTATTTTGCCAGCAAGTCGGACCGGATCTTGTCACTTTGTACATGAGTAGGTATCCTGGGATGGAAAAGGATAAAGAAAGAATGCAGATTTCCACTGCATATACAAGTCGGGAAAAAGAGTATCCAAGATGCATAACAAGTAGAAGAAGAAGGTAGAGTATCAAAGCAATACGCCTTTGGCTGGGGAAGCAGCAAAAGTTCCTTAGAAATTTTTACAAACATTTAGTCACTTACTGTATTGCTATCACTTTGCTGAAATCCCCATCATCCATATAAAAGTGTATTAGAAAGCTACCTTGTTAATACACTTAAGAGTTTAATCTTCATGGATTGAGGGTTGAAATTGCAAGTTAACAGCAAAACAATAACAACATCAAAGATATAGTTAACAAAGGATTGTTTATTTTGATTACTCTCTGATTGCATAACAACAGGAAACCCTTTTCTTTTCCCCAGTTTTCTATTGACAAGCGATATTCCTTTTCGCATTCTCAACCCCTACTCCACCATGATTCCTAATGCTAATCCATAAACAACTCTAGTATACAATACCAACATAACGCCAAGACTCACAGAAACACCACACAACTTCCTTCATCAATCAACGCCTTTCTCCATTATGCATATATACATACCACTCTCTGCTTCCAGCTAAACACAACCAACTCCTCAATTTTATTCAGCTCTACTGCCATGTTTCTTCATTGATTGATGAATCCAAATATTCCTTGTGGTTACATACATAGATAGATAGATACATACAAACCAGCATAATAGTTGTGCTCCAAAACCAGCATAATACAAAGTCATAGTTTTTTTAATTACTATCCATCCATAAGCCATTTCATCGATTTTTCTGTGATTTCTTATAATAATAATAGCAAAGACTTTGTTGTTACACCATAACAATTGAAATGAAAACAAACTGCTAAAAGCTTACACATATAAAAATAGTGACATCCAATTTAAACAAAAGGCACACACCACATTACATTGAAACTAAAGTTTGAGATGAGATGCATAATAATAATAAGAAACAAACAAGTTCAGAAATGCATAAAATAATTAGAAGAAAGAAACAGAGGAGGAAGAGATTAACGCAGCTTAATAAAAGTCGATCAATATCCACCATCATTTGAGTCTCCATAGCCACCACCACCGTAACGTGGACGAGGAGGCTTCTCCTGAGCATAACTAACGCGGATACTCCTTCCCTGCAATGGCTTTCCATCCAATGCATTCAGAGCAGAGGTAGCAGACTCTGTGTCAGTGAAGCTCACAAATCCAAATCCCCTAGATCTCCCTGTATCTCGATCTGTGATCACCTTAGCTTCCACTATTTCACCATAGCTTGAAAATGCATCCCTCAAGCTGCTTTCATCTGTTCCATAGTCAAGACCTCCGATAAATAGCTTCATCGATGACATTGACCGGATGCCATTCAACATCTGGGGTATTTGTGCACTCATTGCAAAGTTGCTGCTTGAATTCAGTCTCAGCATACTTCCGAACCTGTTAAACATCGCCATTTCTATCTGCAAACAAAGAAGAAAAAAACGGATCAGACGATTGAGGCGGGGAGAAGGATGAATTTTCGGGAGGGTTTAATAAGCAGAAAAAAAAAAGAAAAAAAGAGGGAGAGCGGCTAGGGTTTAAGATTTACCCTAACGAGTGCTGCAGAGTGAAATTTGAGTAATGAAACTTAGAATTAATTTCTTTTATATATATAAGCGACACCCCAACTTTTTATTTTTTGAATATTTTATTTTTTAAATCATACCCTAGAGTTCTCATTTTTTTTTTTTTTTTAATTTTTTTATTTAGGGGATGAGTTTCTTATTTGTAACCACAAATTTTACAAATTACACCAAATCTCAAGCAATAGCTAAGCTAAAATCAATAGTGATTTAAAAATATCAGAATGGTCCCTATGCTTAAAAATAACCAATCAATCATGCTTTTTCAAATCACGATAAATTAAATTAACCATAATAAAACTACTGATTTGTAATGTTGGAATGAAATCTATGTTGTATTTCAATCCACTATATTTTATTCAATTAGCAAAATACACCTCTTCAGATGGGAAAGTTATTGGGTGGTATGCCCATTCACCCCGATTTGACATGTAAATAAATAAATCCACTCACATAATAATTCGGCTTTAAAAACGAAAGTCACATTTTTTGTTGACACGCCAAGACTCCATATACATGGCCAGATCCAATAACATCCCCTTCAGGTGTTCGGGTTTAATAGAATTTATTTTCAATTAATGAAAATAACAATTTAATTTAACATCATATAAAAAACAAAAAAACAAAAATTTAACATCATATAGAATAGAAATATATTTAATAATAGTAATTATCACAAAATTATATCATGCTTTTCATTTTTATAATTGAATGATTTATTTTATTTTTATTTTCAATAATTTAAATAATAATTACCATGTCATGTTTATTATTAATTCGAGGAAGATATTAATTCTTTAAAGGGGAAAAGTAATACCTTAAAATTGGAAAGTGGGAAAATGCCACCACGATATAAGGAGATTGACGAGGCCGTAGAACGCCGCCACGCCACACCGTAGAAATGCGCTTATAATAAATAAAAAGAGAAGTCGATATAATAGTTACTAGGCTGTGGGGCCATGTTACCTGTGCCCCGACCCCAAAGCGGAGGTCCGGCCTTTCTTCCCGACTGCACCACCGTAGACGGCCACCATACGGAAGCGCGGGTCGTGCAACTCAGGTCGAGACGACCGGCGAGCTCAAATAAGCAGTCGTCCGGGCCTTTCCTTATATCAATAATTCAAACGTTTGACTACGTAACAAGATGAACATGGAAAGAATTAAGAGAGAAGCTGATAATAGTTACTAGGGCCAGGGGCCCCATGTTACCTGTGCCCCGACCCTGTGCAGAGGTGTCTGCCTCGCTTCTTCCCGACTGTACCACCGTAGGACGGCCCGGCCATACGCCGAAGGCAGTCGTGGCAACCCAGGTCGAGACGACCGGGAGCTCAGCCAGAGTCGCCTGGGCCTTTTCTTATGTCAATAATTTGAACGCTTGACTACGTAATAAGATGAACACGGAAAGAATCCAATAATTATACGACACCGATCCTGTGAATCGATATCATCATAATTATCCCTAAATCAAAGCGGATTTATACGCCAAGCTAATCCTTAGGGCTGTGAAGTAAATCCTGTGTACTTGCAAGACAAGAAATAGGCTAAAACGCCTATATAAACAAACCCTAAGAACTACGATAGACTTGATTCTAATTACACACATTGATACGTAATCAACTCGAGAGATACTAACTCCCGTGCTCGCCTAAAACAAACTAAAATCAAGATTCCAATGTTAAAGGTTCTTGATAAATCGTCTAAGAGGTATTTAGGCCCGGATTATATACTCGATTTATATCCAAAGATCGCCGAGATATAATGAACTTAATAACTCGAAAGTTAATTATTTTGGGTTAAAGGAGAACAATGACTTAAGTATATATTAGATTCATTACGCATCAAGTAACATCGCTAGACCCGTGTTGAAGGGCGTTACGTGTGATATTAAAGTCAGGTTATCATATGAAAACTAAATGTCATGATGTTAGAGATGGTAGAGTCACCTAGAATCCCCTAATATGGTCCTGACGAGGAAGCCATTTCTCGAAGAAGGGACAATACAATATCTTATTTTGGATCGAATATATAATTAAGTTCGAGACATACTGAAAATTTGGTGTGGTTATGCTTTTATAATTTGCATGTCCATTCAATTATATCTGTGCTATTTACGCTATAAACATATGAAGAAACTTACATATGTTTTTTTTATACATAGTGAGGTCACAAGGACCTAGAAAACATAAAAGACAAATTAGAATCTAGGCAATCTAAGGCCTCTCATGTCTTCAGCCAGAATATCTTCAATTTCTTTCGGAGGATCCTCAACTCTTGACACACCAATATCCATCATCTGCCCCACTCTTGCCATAACATCAGCCACTCTATTGGCTTCCCTAGGCCTGTAGCATATTCTCACTATCATCCCACAATCCAACATTGCAGCAATATCATCAATAATAGCAACGCAATCCTCGTTTTTGCTACGAATGTTGGCAGCCATAACCGCAGGAGCAGAATCAGATTCAACAATAAGAGAATACACACCAAAATATGCGATATTATAAGTGTACATAGAAAATCAACTTTATAACTAATAAGAATGAGCCCTGAAAAAGAACTAATAAGAATATATATCTGATGTTGCGGTGAACACCAGATTTGCGGTAACAGTGTTTATCTTGAAGATATAAGGTCGATATGTATGATTTCTACGGTGAGGACACGGTGGTGATCAGAATAAAGGTGGCGGTTAAATGTTTGTGAAGAACAAGTGAATTAGTCGACAAATTGGCGTAGTTTCGCTTGTATTAGATTATAGCTGTAGCTTGAGAGATCTCTCTATTACATTGTGATCCCATATTTATAGGCTAAAAAGTAAGTCGGTCTACTGTTCATCGACAAGACAGCTAAGAGTACATAGCTAAGTTAAGTATGCATGCAATACAAGTGTCCTAGCTAGCTATCGTGAGTGGCTACTTGCTTTGGCCACCGGATCGATAAGGATGGCGGGGCAACGATCAATGACCATGGATAAGTACAAATGATCGCCGGACTCATTTGTGCCTTGTATTGAACTAAGCTTGACTATACGGGTAGAAATCTCATGGAGAGGATGGGTCCGACTTATGATCATGGACAAGATCCGCTTATCGGGGCGGATAGTCCGCTTGTAGCTAATGGCCGGGTAAAGATGGTTTGTGGCAAATGCCACCGAGATAAGCCTCGATATCTATGTTGATAAAGCCAAGATAAGAGCCCCAATATGGATGAACAGGCGCCCCATTCCGATCCGGGTATATCAATATCATAATGAATCAATGACACACACACCACACACACGCACACATATATATCAATCAAACATAAATAAAAATAGCTACAAATATTGGCTATCCCTCAACGGTGACGATTTTTAGCTAAACGAGGAAGATTGAGCTAGTTAGTTACTAAATTTATTATTGCTCAAGTAGAGCCGTTAAGCCCGGTTTACGGGACGTTAATGGTTGATTATTACACACAGAACAAATTGAACTCGATAATACTCGGATAACTATGTTAATTATGTTTTTTTTGGTTAACTTAGAGATAATAAAAAAAATATACTTCTTTCGTCTCAAAATATAAGTCATTCTAATTTTTTTATTTTGTCTCATAAAGTCCTTTACAATACCAATAGAGTATTTATCAATATTTTTTCTCATCTTAACCCTAATTTATATTCATCCAACTACTTTTATTTACTTTACAATTGTTACATATATGATAGTGAAAGGATGTGATAGTCATTTTAGCCATACATTAATGATATTTAACCATTTTTTTAATTTATGTGAAAATTCTAGTTAGACTTATATTTTGGGACGGAGGGGTACTACGGACTTGAGGCAAAGTCGTCATTAATACAAGTGAAATGCATAATTATTCCAATAAATATACTTTTCATATTTAAAATAATGATAAATGTAACATGTAAAGTATGGTTTAATGCATATGAAAAGAGGAAAATAATTATATCAAGCATAAAACATTTTTCATAACAATTGTCGGGAGATATGACATTAACCTACTTTATCTATTTTCATAAACAATTAAAAACAGTACATGAAGATTTCGGGGCTTTAGTTTTTGAGAACACAAGGTGTTGTACTCTTTCCTACTATGACGGATTTTCCCTCACTCTGTTTGCCGCTAATAGGTTTTAAGGAGGCAGGACTATGTTTCGACACATAACTGATATAAGGAGAGGACCAGGATATGACATGTTTGGAACTTTTTTTTTTCACTTTTAATAAAATAAATATTTGTTCCAAAAAAAAAACTTGAAACATAAGTAAAAGTCACTCTAAAGTACACGAGTAATGCATGAAAAACATGTCTACTTACTAAGTCGGTTTATCTTGCACGTACTTGTTCGTTTATAATAATTTTCAACGTGTTTACTGTGGTTAGCATGTTGATCATACTTACGTAAGTCATCTACTAACTCATACCATACTTGTAAACTAGCTATAGCTCATATCTAATCTATCATGTCCCTGGTTGTTAAGTACATTCCATGTTCTTGCCTTGATTGTATTGTTTCATGATTCTTAGAGACTTTACCCGAGGATAGCACGACTAATCATACCTTCAACTTGGGACTTTGAATAATACCCAAGGCACACTTATAAGAGCACCGTCTTAAGAACTGCTTGACTGATACAACTAAACAAATTTTTCCGATACGGGTCTTTGAATAATACTCACGGTACCTTGTATGATTCGTTTTAATAACGAATACTCTGCCATGCTAAGTAAATTATGGTAAACACCTAAAGAACACAAGTGAGCACGCAAAACACATAAAAATATGTCTAACTTACGAGAATACACAAAGGTCATATCAACACCGAACTATATACCATCCTATCTCTACTAGAACATGAAAGCAGTAACCATAAACATAACAAACTCTTGAAATAACTTTCAAAACATTGTAGATAACACATAACAACCATAAGGCCAACTGAGTGTTCATGGTGCGCTTAACCGAGAGATGCTCGGTTCATTGCCAAGCTACGCTGAAGCCTATATTCGCTTCCCGACTTAGCACATACCCAACAAACTGTCATAAACACATAACATGTCCAATTTCACGCAATTTACAGGAAAATAGTACGTAAACATATTAAAAACACGATCTTTAAAACGAATATGAAATCATTTTGATAAGAGGACCCTCTTACCTTTTAGATTTGTTTCCGAACCAACCAACGAACGATGATTAACTTTTGAGACCTCATAACCTATGAACAATCAAACCCTAACATGAATACTATGGATTCTGACTTTAAACGGGATTGACACTAAACAAAAGGGCCACGCTAATTACATTCTTATGATGAAACAAGACTCGAAACTGCTCATTGATCATGATGTGCTTCAAAAGTGAGGCTCTGATAAGCAAACACGAACCAAAGTGATCAAAATTGTGCTTGGGAACCAAACTAGGTGTGCTTAACCCAAGAGCACTGCTCGGTGAGCATGCTAGGCTTGTCCCGACACAAACTGTGCTTTTATCTCGAGAGACATTCTTGTTTCAAATGCGCCGGGAAATATAGAAATGCGAAATTATATATTTTAGTTTGTGTGAGAGCATTTATAAGCCCCGGATAACACTAGGTCGGTTTCCGCATACTAAAAAAAAAAAAAAAAATTTAAAGAATAAAGAAAAACAAAACAAATTTCAGAAAAAAAAAAAACCTTTACAAAAGATGATGTGTTTTACGGAAACAATTATGATACAATAATTTTATGATGGTAGTGAATCCAGTGACTAATCGCACTTTCACACAAAAAGCACCAATGTACTATATTCGTATTATTACCAAGCACTTGACTAAAAAACTAACTATGTTTGATCAATTATATAAAGCTTTTAGTTGCATCAAAATAAACACCGCGCCACCTTCTAGGTCCGTCCCCGAGTGAATCACAAAAGTGGATCACCATGCCGACATGCTTAAAATTAAGGGATGAGAATATTTCATCATAAATTTTCTTTGAAGATTGGCAATAAAACATGTGGTCCGTGGTCAGGTGCCCTTTTGTGAACGTTTTATCATCATCATCTGAGAAAATATCATGTAATCCTTGGTAGCAATATTTACTACAAAAGTCTGTTTGACTTAGCATTTGGCACACAAAGTCCCCCAAACCTCTATCACTTCCACCGGCCATCAATCCGATCAGCTAATCTTCACGACGGAACAATGTTTCCTGCTGATCCACCTCCACCGACGGGTGAATTAGTCAAAGATGTCTTCCTTTATTCCGCGTCTACAAAGACGGCCGTGTTGAACGATTTACACAAGTTGAAATAGTTCCACCATCCGATGTTGCCGTTAATGGCGTTCGATCGAAAGACGTCATTATTTCACCAGAAAACCAAGTTTCCGCCTGTCTTTTATCCCTTCCACAGTCAGTTCGGATCAGAGACTTCCTATACTTATCTACATTCACGGTGGCGGTTTCTTCGTGAATCAGCCTTCTCTTCTCTGTACACCAACTACTTGAACAAAGTTGTTGCCGAAGCCCAAGTCTTGGCGGTTTCTATCGATTACAGATTAGCCCCTGAGCACCCGATTCCTGCCTGCTACGATGATTCATGGACTGCAATGAAATGGGTCGCTTCTAACGCCGGTGAAGGACAAGGAGCTGAACCCTGGATTAAAGATCACGGCGATTTCAACAAAGTATTCTTGGCCGGTGATAGCGCCGGAGCCAATATTGCCCATAACATGATGGCCCGAGCGAGCTCCACCGATGAATTGGAGAATCGGTTAAAGCTTTCGGGTATGGCTTTGATACATCCGTTTTTCGGAAACGGGAAAGATGACAAACTCTGGAGTAATATTTGTCCAGATTCAAAGGGTGTGGATGATCCAAGATTGAATCCGATGGAGCATCCGAGTATACTGGCGGGTCTTAATTGCAGCAAGATTGTGATTTTTACTGCTGGAAATGATTTTATAAGAGAAAGAGGATGGCTGTATTTCGAGGCTTTGAAGAAAAGTGGCTGGGGAGGTGAAGTCGATATCAGTGAGATTGAAGGGGAAGAACATGTGTTCCATTTGATGAAACCAAGTTCAGATAATGCTGGAATTTTGTTGAAGCAGTTTGCTTCCCTTTTTGCTTAGGGGAATGAACGGTTATGGTTAGTAGCACCACTAACTCACTTTTATATTATCTATATATAGATAATTAAACTGCTTTCTTTCTTCTCTCAATAAATATTGGTGTTGCAATACCTATTGACTTTAATGTTGGATTGAATCGTTCGGCCACGTCTCGAGGTCCCGTCCTGACAAGCTGAGTATTTTTGAAAATCCGTTGGATTGAATCATTCGGTCTAAAACATACATGGCCAAACGATCCGCTTTCCATGAATACTAATACTCAGGTTTTCGAACGGTGGATCTCCTTAAATTTGTGTTTTCTCCCAACCTTTCTCTCAACCTATGAAATGAGAGAGGTATTTTTTTTTTTTTTTTTTTTTTTCTTTTTGATGATTTCCCAATCTTTGTTTTCAATTCCTTTGTGCAACTTAAAACTATCAATGCATTAACTTAAAAATATTGTAGTAATAGTAGTATTTTAGGGTCTACCTTTAGAAATTGAACGATAGCTTTTTTTTTCTTTTCTTTTTTCTTAATTTTTTTTTTCTTATTTTTTTCTTTTAAAAAACGATCCTTTATTATTAGATAAGCGAGTGGAAATCCATGAAAATACAGAGTCAAAAAATACAAGGCTAATGTAAATTATCTAAATTCCAAGCTAATCTAAGATTTCGAACTCGAGACTCTGACTTTGAAATCATCGCATGGAGGGGAGGATGAGATTCGTGAGTTCCGTGGTGGATCGAATTACGCCAGTGCCAAATACTATAAAGCATATCTCTAAACTGGTAGACCACTTTTTGTGACTTCTTTGATACCAAGAAAGCCCGGCCATTCTTTGGGGTTTGCTTGGGAGAAGTCGGTCCATTCTGCCTGGTACAAGAGATTTCCAAACTCGCTTTGAAAACCTCGCAATCCCCGAGAGCATGGAGGCGTGTTTCATCATCACTACTACAAATTCTACACGCTATGGTAGGAGAGACATGTCTTCAAGAGAGAAGACATGGTAGGCAATGCGCTGTGAGCAACTCCGCCATGTCAAAAATTAAGTCGGGTGGGGCCTTTGAAATGCCAAATTTTCTCCCAAAATGATCAAGAGGTCGTGGTCTGGTGGGGACAGTATTTGTAGCCATCCGCCACGTAATATTTCTGGTGTTCGAATGTTTCAGACACAGTATCTTCCGCCACTCCAAAGCCATCTTGTGGCGGGCAAATGCAAGGCGTATACTCTTCCAAACAGGAGCTTGTAGGTTTAGGAGTTTCAAAAGTGGCTTCCATACTTCAATCAAGACTCACCCACAAGGATCGGTCATCGGTGAGTGTTTGCCAAACAAGCTTACCAAGAAGAGCAAGGTTCATGTTCCTCGTGTTCTTAAAGCCTGACCACCACAAATCTGGGTCATGTAGAGTCTCCCAAGAGATGGTATGCATCTTACGCTCCTTCTTCTTCGCCCCAAAAGAAACCTCTCAGATTCTTTCCATCTCATCCAGACTTGATCGAGGAGTTTCGTGCATCGTATAGCATAAAAGGTTTGAGAAGCAAGAGAGCTTTTAATAAGTATTGTTCTACCCGCCTGAAAGACATTTGATCTTCCAGCTTAGTCAACTTTTTCCGCATCTTATCCACAATGAATTGAAAACTCGCCCCTGGTGACTCGAGTGGATAAGTGGCATGCCAAGATAAAGACCCAGATTATCGTGATGTCGCATAGCAAGTCGCTGTCGAACTGTGGCTTTCAAAAGTGGAGAGGTATTTCTGGAGGCATGAAACTTAGATTTACAAGTGCTCAAGCGCCGACCAGGACCTGTTTAATGATAGCAGCCTGCTCCACAGAAGCTTTCCCCAAAAGAACCAAGTCGTCTGCAAAAAACACATGGGAGAGGGGGGAGTACCTGCTAACTTTGATTGGCTTCCAAGCTCCATCACTGACCGATTTATCAATTTGCTGGCTCAAGTATTCCATGCACAAGTCAAATAAGTAGGGAGCCAATGGGTCTCCCTGCCTGAGGCCCCTTTAGTTCGATTGGGTTCGCATTATTACCATTCCACGTAACCTCGAGCCGTGATGTACGAAGAGTGAATATAATCAGCGCAATGATTTTCTGGGAGAAACCAATTTCGCATAAGATGTGCTCCAGGAAATTCCAATCCACCCTATCATAAGCCTTCTCTAAATCAATCTTTAGCATCATGTCCCCTTTCTTTCCAGATTTCTGTTTGAAGGAGTCGATCGTTTCCTCGACAAGCATGATATTACCAGCACTCTCCGCTGTATAAAAGCCGATCGCGAATGACTGACTAACTTCCCAATTACCAGTTGCAAGCGGTTGGCAATCACTTTAGAGATTAGTTTCACACAGACATTAGTCATTGCGATAGGTCTAAACTGAGAGACTTTTTCAGGAGGGTTGATTAACTTGATTTTTTGGATCAAAGAGATAAGGGTCTCGCTCATCTAGCATCAAATTTCCTTCTTCAAAAGCATTGAGCACAAAGGGAATAAGAGTCTTACAGTGATAGGCCAAAGATTTCTTATGTGGTCAACAGAATACCATTTGGGCCTGGTGCCTCAAGTCACCCATATCAAAAAGCGCATCCTCAATCTCCTTTTCACTTACCCTTCGGTTCAGTAAGGCAACATCAGAGGCGTCCAACTTAGGCAGATGAAAATCGGGCCAGTGGCCAACATTAGCTGAGTCAAGTTCATACAGATGCACATAAAAATTTCTCACCATATCCTCTAGAATAGAAGTGTCATAGAGCTAGTTGCCCTGATCATCTTTGAGGCAGCTGATGGTCTTCTTCTGCTTTCTTCTAATTGCAGTAAGGTGGTAGAAGTGGGAGTTTTGTTCCCCTTCAGCAATCCACTTGAGTTGGGATCTCTGATGCCAATACGTCTCCTCTTGGATCAGAATATCATCAAGGTCTATATTGAGCTGGGCATGAAGATTAGACAAGAAGTGAGAGGGTGCAACTTCTAGGCTATTCTCCACCCCTTGAATACGAGCCAGACATGTTTTTTTCTATGAAAGATATGCCCAAAGACTTGTTTATTCCACGTAGGTGCTGTCTGAGCAAATTTCTGGGTCATATCGTACATGTTGAGATTTGCGTCCCACATATCCATAACAAAGTCTTCAAAGTTTCTATGTTCCATCCATGCCCGTTGGAAAAAGAAAGAAAGTTGTCTTTTCCTCTTCACAGTCTGTATATCCGTGTCGAGAAGAATAGGATTATGGTCCGAGTGTTCTCTAGGTAGATGCTTAATTATAGCACACTCGAATTTCTCCATCCAGTCAGAGTTACCCCATCCCTGACCAAGTCTTTGCTGGATTCGTTGGTTACCGTGTATTGAGCCTACCCAGGTAAATCTAGGCCCCCGAAAGGGGATTTCCAGAAACTCACATGATTGAAGCACTGACCAGAGCTTTGCTCTATTGAAACCTCCCACGCTTCTCCCACCCTTTTTATCCTTTTGGAAGAGTACTTGGTTGAAATCGCTCAACAAGCACCAAGGTCTGAGGAATACACTATGGAGCCTGCATAAATAATCCAAGAATTCGTTTCTGGCACTAGGGGTCGGAGATGCATAAATCAAAGTTAATATCCAATCAATCTCTCCTTCCTTAAGCACTGCCATGGATAAGGATTGGTTAGAGTAAGAAATGTACTGCATAGGAGTTTCCTCATTGATCCAGAAACACCATAGCCCCCTTGCATACCCCCGAGCCTCAACAACAAACAAGTCGGTAAAATAAGTTTTGTGAAGGATCTCTTCAGCTCTAACACTTGAGCTTCTAGTTTCCATCAAAACAAAGACATCAGTTTTTGATCTTTAAGAATAGATTTTAAATGTCGGAGGAAGCCACTGAGCTAGCTCCCTACAATTCCAAGATAAAATCTTCATAGGAAAATTAAGCAGAAGGTTGGGAGCTCACCACTTCCACCTCATATGTGAGATTAAGACCTAGGTTGGTCATTGATGCATCACTAACACCTTCGGTCCGCACAAAGACTGTATGGTTAAGCATAACGTGTTGCTCATGTAGCCGAGACGAAGAGGAAACATCCCGGCTAAGGATTCGACTTGATCGCTTTTCAAAGCAGGACAGCTCGCTGGTTGGGGCCATTCGACAAATCAGAAAAAGCCGATCTTGTCGATTTTTTTGTTTGGAGGAGGAAGATCTTTTCATCTGATGTCCTTGAATACCCAGGTCGGACCTCTGCTCTTTTGATTTTCCCAAGTCGGATGATTTTTGGTTGGACCTATTTCCTCCCTTGGATGCTTTCGAACTTTGCTTAGCTTTAGGATCATCAGCAATCAGTTTCCCCTTGCCACCGAGACAAGGAGAAGGAGACTTATGTACCTCCTTAGTTGTTGCTAAACCTCCATGAGACTCCACCTGCATAGCAGCTTTTCTCAAATTTTCCACCTCCCCAGGTGCGTCCACTATGTCCTCTTCGACATCCATAAGGGCCTCAAATCTCGATCCAGAAGCCTGCACCTCCAGAACTTCTCCAATTTGCTGGCTTCCAGCCTGGTGCTGAGATTCAATAGGATCAACAAATGCCTGCTTCAAGGATGCATTTTCTGTTTCCTTGCCATTCTCATTCCCTTGGGACGGTTGGGCTACTTTGCCTTTGCCCGAAGTCCATTTTCTTCTCCTAGCTGCGATCATCCAAGGTCCATACGGATTTTCCGGTGTAGGTCCTTGTGGTTTTTGTGTCTGAGTTCCCTCCGATTCAGAAGCACCATTTGTGCGTTCCTCTGCCAGCCGAGTGGGTCAAGTTTCCTTACTGTGACCAAACTTTCCACAACAATAGCAAATTTGTTGTAGACCCTCATATTCTATTTTGAATCTCCTCCCATTAATCACAACGGAAGATTTCAGTCTCTTTTCCAGGTTCACCTCCACACATATTCTCTTGCAAATCTGCCTCTCTCATTGAACGGAGTCTTGGGGTCAATTCGAATTGCTTTGCCTACCATATTTCCCAATTTCATCGGGAGATGATCTTTGAAAATTTCAAGAGGTAGGCTGTGGTAATGGTCTCCTTCTCCGGCTGGAAAATGGTTTCCACTTTCTAACAGCAAGGTAATGACCCATTATTACCCAGGGGCCGTTTCTATGGTAACTTCATAGTCCTCTTTTCTTGTGAATCGCATAACGAAAAACCATGTTCAAGGTCAGTGATTTCAATTCTACCTTGATGCTTCCAAATCTCTGACAATCTTTTGCACAGAAAATTATAAGTAATAGGTTTACCTAGCAGCTTGATTATGAGGGCTTTCCGGTAAGGCTGCCACAGGTCGAGACACTCCTCCATGGGATTACCAGTTCCTCTTCGTCAGTCTCAGGACCGATAAAGTTATCAACCACTTCCTTGTACGCTTCCATTTCATCGTCTTCGTCCTCGCCAATGTAGATGGCCGAGTCTGCATATCTGCCCTTTATGACATCTACTCCACTCGTGTGCTGCCAAGCCGATGAAGAAGGTTGGGGAGTCGGAATTTTCTTTCTTTCGATGCTTCTCTGGAGCAAATCCTCTCCTCTTGACTGCAATCAGACGTTTGATGAGCAGCCATGGCCAATTTGGATATGTCGGGGCGGCTAGGAGTCACCGAAACCTAGCCGGCTATTGTTCTTTTTTGATTATATATATTTATTGTATTACAATAAGTTGATTATGGTGTATATATTTTAAAGGGAAATTGAACGATAGCTTAATGTAAGGAACATTTGATTTATGTATATTGACAAGCAGACAACTCCATGACAAGTAAAATGAGACAGAAAAACCCGAATAACAAAGAATAGTTACTAACCAGTAGCTGGTCAATAACAAAGAAAAAACCATATAGTGATGACCTTAACACAAAGCGAAAAATTAGAAAAGTAAACCTAGACACATGATCTAAGTGAAACCCTATTAATAATTCTGTGGCCTGTAAACAAGTACGGGAGATTTCACAAAATGCTTGAAGTCACTCCACACTATTGCTCCAGACAGATACCATGTCTTTTCATTCAAGAATTTGCCTTGTAGTGTCACTGTAAATGACCCTTTCTGCCCTTTCTCTGTGAAATCAAGCGTTTCCGGTTCAACTTTAATCGCCTGACCCTCCGGTGACTTCACAATGACTTTGTACTGTGATCCACCTTCTCCTACATATGTCACTGTCCTTTGAAAAACCACTGGAATGTCGGGGTCCTTAGAGCTGTTTAGTTGGTAATGCATGGAGGGATAATTAGAGATGTTTAGTTGGTAATGTCGGTGTCATTAGAGCTGTTTAGTTGTTAATGCATTGAGGGATAATTGATACCATCATGTCCTATGTGATTTGGAAATTCCGAGCAGTAACGTGTATTATTGCTTGCTAGGAGACTAATTAACGCATTGTATCCTTGTTGGCAGAGTCGCAGAGGCAGCTAATGTTAGAACTCATCATGTCATAAACTAGCTCCGGGTCCAGTGCTTTTACCGGTCGATATTTTCCAGACACGCTACTAAATTCAGCTCCTTCTGGCTCAAACCTCATAGGTTTTGCTGATGAATAACATTCACAATCATCACACAGTAATTAGATTCATGTATTCGTGTTTAATAAATAAAGAAGGCAATATGATATTACCGGTAGTCATTAGAGCGGATCTGATAGCAGCCGCAGACCAATCAGGATGAATGGATTTGATGTAGGCCGCTGCAGATGCAACATGTGTGCAAGTCATTGATGTTCTCATTCTGTACATTAATACATAGTCAACTACCCGATTATCATCACCATCAAAAGCTTCTCCCCTCAGTTTAATCAATCTTGAAAACGCAGCTAATATAGATTTTCCTGGTGCAACAAGGTCGGGTGTGTTTTGAAACAGCAGCACCTCGCCGCCGTCTGATGTTGGTGGTCTAATCCATGGAATGCTGCTGTGAATTCCGGGCCAACGGATCTTCTTCCGCCTTTACTTTCTATACACTGTTATAACATGTACAGGAAATTCTGAAGTATGGTGATAGGGGATCTTAGGCGGAATCCCAGAATGTAAATAGGATCTATCACCACAAGATGCATATTATCGAAGGGCGCAATGGTAGTTTCCGAAAGGACGGCGTCACACATAGGCTTCGCAGGTGTTCATTGTCCACAGACAAACAACATTGGCTTTGATAGCTTCTTGGAAATTCTCATGGAAGGTGGAGTCAATCTGGCTCAGTCGATCTGCTCTCTTACTGTTGGCAACACAGATGGCCTCTGTATATTAGGGGTTTTTGTTTAGGTTCTTTTGGAATTAATCCGTTTAATATTGTGAAGTTGATTGCGTGAATGTCTAGTATATAAATTATGTGAATATCAGTATATGCGTTGACGAAAATTTTATAAAAATGTGGTTATGAACACGCTTTTGGTGCTTTTGTTGGAATTCTGTTCAAGTAATTTTATCAGTAAACATGGGAGGTAAATGAAGACTATGAAAGCTTTTGAGGACAGAAAACTACAAAACATGCAGGTATATCAACTTCTGAAAATTGACCAGATTTTATTGTCATCTTCAACTAATCTTTAGTCTGGAAGCAATTGAAAAATGGAACAAGATTAGTATTTTCCTATTTAACTTTTGCATATTTGGACTGTTACAATCCATCCACAAACTGTAGAATTATGATTTATCTTTAAAAAAAAAAAAGAATGAGAAAACTTATTCTCTCAATTCTAATGGACGGCAGAATTGACTATGAAATTTATAAGTGACTGACTTGTTACATCCGGTGAAGTTGTTGCCGGTTTGGCATACACCCTTCCATTTTTTAGATGGAGGGCCGTAGCCAGCATCACTGAAACTCTTTGACAGGATATATATTCCTACAGATGAATTAAGAGGCAAGCAGATCAGTGGAGTTTTTGAACTAAAAAGGGTTTCAGGTATTTTAATTCCGATGTTCATTGCCTATGTAACTTTATATTTTTGTGTCCTTATGAATATGTTTAATTATTAGCAAAATTTAACAGTGAGTTGCATTGTCCTTAATAATGATAAAATTTGTAAATGGGTTTTTGATTCTAGTGTGACCTCACCTGTATCAAGAAGACCAATGATGATGTCTGTAGAAAATAGCACTTAGAGAGGAGAAAGATAGGAGGAAACTCTTGTTTTATTACTTAGATACTTATCGGGTAGATAAGAGAAGAGTACAATATATAGGAGAAGCCTCCAACGGCTATAAAAGTAAACCCAACGGTTATCTCAGATCAGAGTGCTGCAGCCATCATGGCTAGATAGAAACAACACTAAACTAAGGCCAAAAAAGGCACAGAACAAGCACAAAACAGGTGCTGAATAAATCTAATAAGTCTAATAATTCAACACTCCCCCTCAAGATTGGTTGTATATGTTGATGCAACCAAGCTTGAAGTGTAGATGCTGGAAGACTTGATTAGAGACAGCCTTTGTTAGAAGATCAGCCACTTGATCCTTAGTCTTGATGTGGAACAATGAGATATCACCATTGTCCACTTTCTCCTTAAGAAGTGTCTCATCCCATTTCTACATGTTTGGTTTTATAATGATGAGTGGGATTTTCAAAGAATATATAATGCGTATGTTGTCACACATGAGTTGGATAGGTTTGGTGACAAAGAAACCCTAACTCTTCAAGCATCCTCTTTATCCATAAGCCTTCACACACTCCTGCAGCAAGGGCTCTGAGTTCGAGATTCAAGATCGCTTCTAAAACAACATGTTGTTTCTTGCTTCTCCAAGTAGTAAGATTCCCCCAGATGTAAGTACAGTACCCGGAAGTTGATCTCATATCTGGAACTCCCCCTGCATAATCTGCATCTGTGTAGATTTGGACTTCTCTTGACTGGCTCCTTTTGAACATAATTCCTTGACCAGGGCCCTTCTTTAAGAACCTCAATATCCTCTCTGCTACTTGCATGTCTTTCTGTGGGTTGATGCATAAACTGACTGATCAGACCTACAACAAAGCATATGTCAGGCCTAGTATGAGATAGGTATATAAGTTTTCCCACAAGTCTTTGATATCTCCCCTTGTCAACAAGAGGGCTATCATCAGTTTTGCTCAGTTTTAATCCAGGTTCAACAGGGGTATTTGCTGGTTTACACCCTAGCATACCAGTCTCCTTCAAAAGGTCTAGGGTATACTTTCTTTGAGACATGGCAATGCCAGTAGTATTTCTAGCAATTTCCATACCAAGAAAGTATTTAGGGCTCCCTAGATCTTTTATCTCAAATTCAGTTGCAAGAGCCTTTTTAATTTTGCAAATTTCATCGAATCATCCCCAAAGTGAGGATGATATCATCCACATACACAACTAGAAATAGCTTGTCTTTTCATTAGACCTCTTTGTAAATAGAGTATGATCAAGTGTGGCATTGGTGGAAGCCATGCTTCTTATGAAGTTAGAGAATCTTCCAAACCATGCTCTGTGGGATTGTTTGAGGCCATACAAGGACCTTTTAGTTTGCATACATCACCCTTATTGCCTGTGTGGATTCAAACCTGTGAGGAGATGCATGTAAACCTCCTCATTCAACTCCCCATAGAGAAAGGCATTTTTTATATCTCGTTGAGTCAGAGACCAGTCTAGATTTACAGCAACACTCATTAGGATCCTGATAGTATTAAGCTTAGCAACAGGGGCAAGGTTTCATGATAGTCAATACTATAAGACTGAGTGAAACCTTTTGCCACAAGTCTAGCTTTATATCTATTGAGTGATCCATCAGCATTGTGCTTAAGGGTGAAGATCCACCTACACCCCACAGGGTGTTTCCTTTAGGCAGAGAGGAAATATCCCAAGTGTTACTTTTGGTGAGAGCATCCATTTCATCTTTTAGAGTAGCCTTCGAACTTTTAAGGCATCATGGACATTTTTTGGAATGTGTATGGTGTCCAGACTGCTTGTAAAGGCCACATACTGAGGAGACAACTTATCATAGGACAGGAAGTTGTACAGGGGATGAGCTGTACAACTCCTTGTCCCTTTCCTTTTAGCAATAGGTAGTTCCCCCATAGGGGACTCATTTTCTTGATCACAAGAGGTGTCAGAGTCCTGATAATCAGTGCTACTTTGATCATCAGGACTTTTATCCTTTGAAGTGTGATCACTATCATTAGGCTTTCTTCCTCATAAATTTCATTCTCTCAGATTTTGAGAGAAAGCCTTTCTTTTTTGGTATAGACAATGATGTCGGGTTTTAGAGCTTTTGCTCCTCATCGTGAGTATTTTTGGTCCGATCGAGGTAGTCCGGTCATGTTCTACTTCTTTTCACCAAGAGTATCGTAATTTCTCAACCCCTCAGTGGGATGTATTCCAAGATTCATAGTGATTTTGAAAATTCTCCCCACGACCTTCATTGTCATAGAAGGACCGATCCTCTATAAATGTAACATCCATAGAGGTATAGTACTTTCTAAATCTTCGGGCAAGAGCATTTGTATCCTTGTTGGGAGGATGAATACCCAACAAAGATACATTTGATGGATCTGGGATCAAGTTTCCTCCTGCTTTGAGGGTGTATGTGTACATAACAAATACATCCAAAGACCTTAAAGTCAATGGTGCTTATAAAGTGAGTACCAGTGGTGTGCCTCTTGTAGCACTTGAATAGGAGTTTTGAACTTTAGAATCCTTGAAGGCATTCATTAATGAGGTAAGTAGTCATTAAAACAAATTTCTCCCCATGTGAATTTGGGAACTTTCATAGTGAACATGATTCCCTAAGCAACCTCCAATAGGTGCCTATTTTTCCTCTCACCCACCCCATTTTGTTGGGGTGTATCAACACAAGTACTAATATGGATAATCCCTTTTCAGAGAAGAAAGAGGCAAGGCTCTTTTCAAAATACTCCTTCCCATTATCGCTTTTGAGTACTTTAATTCTAGTACCAAAATGATTCTCAATCATGGTGTAGAAGATTTTGAAGATGGAGCTCGCTTCGATTTCTCCTTTAGAGAAACAACCAAGTAACCCCACTATGGTCATCAATAAGGTCGATGAACCACCTTTTCCAAAATGATGGTCCTCTGTTTTGAGGGACCCCATATGTCACTGTGAAATAAGGAGAAAGGGGTGGAAGGAGCATCCACACTAGCAGGGAAGTTAGTTCTAGTATGTTTAGAGAGTTGACAAATTTCACAACGTAGAGAATCAATATTTATTCCATTAAACATACTAGGATACAACTTTTTCAAGTACACAAAATTTGCATGCCCTAGTCTATAGTGCAGAAGCATAACATTAGTACAAGATGAAGTACTTCTACAACTAATAGACAATCCTTTAGGGATATTGTCAATGCAAAGTCTAGAGTAGGGAGTCTTGAAGATGAAAAGGCCAGATCTAACATTTGCACTGCCAATCTCCTCCATTGAACTCAAATCCTGAAATTTACAGCCATTAGTATGGAAAATCACAGAGCATTTAGTGTCATTTATGAACCTACTAACAGATAATAAATTACACTGTAAGTTAGGGACATAAAGAACATCTTTCAAAGTGACTTTTTCACTTAGGATTATGTCTCCAGTTCCAGAAACTTGGGAAATGGAGCCATCGAAGAATTTTAACATTACGAGGTCGAGCATTTAAAAAGTTTCACAAATAGCTCTGATTTCCAAGTCATATGGTTTGAGGCACCGTGAGTCCACAATCCATATGTTTTTAATAATTTGATCCCTGAATAGGCATTAAATCACACACTGATTAGCCATGGAGACATTGCCATGAGGAGTAGCGATCAGGCATTTTGAGCAGATGAGCCTTTAATGGCTTCAATTGCTCCATGCTAAAACTACCATCGACTTTTGTTCCTCAACATTAGCAAGTCTACCAGAGCTTTTAGATGTGTGATTAGGCTGAGGACTTCCAGGTTAATTTGGTTTCCCATGGATTTTCCAACTGGTATCCTTGGTGTGACCAGTCTTTTTACAATGATCACAGACTGGTCTAACACCTTTGGACTTCTGAGTTGGACTAGCAGTGCTTTTAGTAAAAAGAGCACTAGTTTCAGTGGATGGTACAGGGTTAGACACCCCATTTAACATAAGCTTTCTTCATGCTTTATGTCAAAGAAACACACTTTTTTGATTAAAGGAAGAGGTTTAGAGCTCAAGATTTCCTCTTACATCATCTGAGATGAATTTAGGCCCATCAAGAATTTGAATATCCTTTTCTTTTCTTTAATGGCCTTATAAGTCTTGGCATCATCACTAGATTGCCAAGTTATATTTTCAAAAGCATCAAGTCTTTGCCAAGATCTTGACAGAGGTTGAAATAGTCGATAATCGACATCTCCCCTGCCTTAGATCATGCAGCTTTTGATTCAATTTCATCTTTGCTTTCGGAGGTGTTATCTCTTTTGAATAGAGATCACAGTATTAGTCCGCATTTCCTCACAGCAGATTATCATAGAGGATGAAGTTCTCTCAGTAATGTTAGGAGTCATGGACCCTAGCAAGATGGACACCACATTGCTGTTTTCCACCCTCCATTTCTTGCAAGACGGATCCCCTTCTGCTGGAGCTTGGATCTCACCAGTAAGATATTCTTCTTTGCCCCTTCCAGTGATATAAAACCTCACTGCTCCGACCATTGGAGATAATTGTCACCATTGAGTTTGTGGATCTGAAAGTGGCATCAAAGAGGGTTCAGAGTTCCAGGGGCAGATAGAGACCCGCTTCATCCCTTGAGTTAACTTCAAGATTGCTCAAGGGCCATATAGAAAGAGAATAAAAGCAGACAAGAGTTTGAGATCTTAAATCTACGATACCATGTAGAAAATAGCACTTAGAGAGAGAAAGATAGGAGGAAACTCTTGTTTTATTACTTAGATACTTATCGGGTAGATAAGAGAAGAGTACAATATATAGGAGAAGCCTCCAACGGCTATAAAAGTAAACCCAACGGTTATCTCACTTACAAGAAAGCGGTTCATGTGGCTAGATAGAAACAACACTAAACTAAGGCCAAAAAAGGCACAGAACAAGCACAAAACAGGTGCTGAATAAAGCTAATAAGTCTAATAATTCAACAATGTCGCTTTCAACTGCTTCATTTCTTTGAAGGGTCATAGGCATTCCGAGAAAATCCCATGATCTTGTTGTATTTAGTTTTCTTTTTGTACTTGGAAACACCGATAAAACATTTTCATTCTCTGCAACATCATTCACAGAACACACGCATTAACATAAGTATATAAATTTAAATAAAAAGAAGAAGATTAATATTAAGATAAAGTTTGTGTTCCTTTACGTGAGAGTTTATCTGCTTCATGGGGCAATAGTTTTGCAGCAAAACCATTCAAGCTTCTTCCATACGTATATACCTTCGATTGTATTGCTATTTCTTTGCTGAAATTCCAACATTCATATAAAACTGTTAGAAAGCTATCCTGTTAATACATTTCAGTTTAATCTTCACGGAGGGTTGAAATTGCTAGTTAACAGCAAAACAATAAGAACATTAAAGATAAATTTAGGATGGATTGTAGATGGCGATTACTCTCCGATTGCATCCATGAGAAGTTTGTGGTGGTCTTCCATTAAGTTTGTGTTGGTTTCAGGCAGCTCTCCCATGTACACAATGTACACCTGCCATTAAGTTTGTGTTTTTTGATGGGCAAATATGTGAAACAAGGGATGTTGGGATTTCTATATATTATGGTACCTTTCTTTGATCATATCCCCGGATCCCTTGACAGTGGCTAGCAACAGAAAATTTGTGCATATGAAGAATAGTAAGCACTTGGAGTATGTCTGCATGATGTTGTTATGCATGCAACAACACTCTTTTATTTGATTTTATTGTTTAGTAATCCTCAAGTTGATTATAGGCTGGAAAATCTGAATATAAATAGGCGGTGGCATGTGATTCGTCTAGTGAGATCATAATTTGTGCTAACTCAATTTTGTGACGTCATTGGACGGAGTGGAAAGATACCGGTTGGGGTAATTTTGTGTGGCAGCTGGGTGTGTATGGGATTTCTGGATGTAGAAAGAAGAATAGCATTGATTTGTATACATCTTTGAAAAAGGAAAATCCCTTCATTTAAGCCCTTTTTCTGAATACAAGACGTTTCGTTCCACTGTAAGATAAAAGTGGAACTTAGCTCTGTTATTATCGTATGAATAAAAATGAAAATAAAACTCTACTCAATGGGGATTAGGTAGTGTGGCCTTTTTTTTTTGAACTACGACGACATAAATGTTTTTACTCAGAAACTGGAAATATGTTTTCCTCAAACCTAAAAACAAAGAGAAATATGCTTTCATTTTCCAATCTTTCTTTCCAATTCCTTTGTGTAAGATAAAACTTTCAATGCATCAACTTAAAAATATATTAGTATCAAGTATCAACGCATATTTTTATTAAAGGGCATGCCTTCAGAGTTAGAAGGATAGGCTTAGTGTAAAGAACATTTAATCTATAGCAATTGACAAAGCATTTTGAGACAACTCCACGACAAGTAAAATGAGACAGAGAACCAGAACAAGTAAAATGAGACAGGAGTATAATGAAAAAAATTGCTAAAAACATGGATAATGTAACTATATTATAAAACAATACTAACCAATAGCTGGTCAATAACAAAGAATAAACTGAAGATATATAAATGGAAAAAATGAGTCAACAAGAAGGTAAAAAACTAAGTGGATGCCTAAATCAAAATCCGAAAAACCATAGTGATGACCTAAACACAAAGCCAAAAATTAGAAAAATAAACCTAGACACATGATCTAAGTAAAACCCTATTAATCATTCTGTGGCCGGTAAACAAGTATGGGAGATTTCACAAAATGCTTGTAGTCACTCCACACTATTGCTCCAGACAGATACCATGTTGTTTCATTCAAGAATTTGCCTTGTAGTGTCACTGTAAATGACCCTTTCTGCCCTTTCTCTGTGAAATCAAGCGTTTCCGGTTCAACTTTAATCGCCAGACCCTCCGGCGACTTCACAATAACTTTGTACTGTGATCCACCTTCTCCTACATATGTCACTGTCCTTTGAAAAACTGCTGAAATGTCGGTGTCATTAGAGCTGTTTAGTTGGTAATGCATTGAGGGATAATTGAGACCATCGTGTCCTCTTTGGATTGGAAATTCCGAGCAGTGACGTGTATTATTTCCTGCTAGGAGACTAATCAACGTGTCGTTGTAGCCCTGTTGGCAGAGGAAGCTAAGGTAAGAATTCTCATCCATGTCATAAACCAGCCCTGGATCCAGTGCCTTTACCGGGTTGATGTTTCCAGCCCCGCTTGATAGTTCAGCTCCTTTTGGCTCAAACCTCATAGGTTTTGCTGATGAATAACATTCACAATCATATGATTATTATACAGTAATTGGATTCATGTATTCATGTTTTTAAGAAATAAAGGAGGACCAAAGGCACTATGATATTACCGGTAGTCATTAGAGCGGATCTGATAGCAGCCGGGGACCAATCAGGATGAAAGGATTTGATGTAGGCCGCTGCAGATGCAACATGTGGGCAAGCCATTGATGTTCCGGACATTAGTATATAATCCACTACCCGATTATCATCACCATCATAACTTTCTCCCTTCAGTGTAATCAATCTTGAAAATGCAGCTAATATAGAATTTCCTGGTGCAACAATGTCGGGCTGCAGTTGTATATTTCACATTTTATGTATCCCCAGTTAGAATTTGTGAGAGAGAAACCAATACACATTTACATGCATACATACATACATTTCTATACAATAGTGATAGAGCCACAGAAAATAGGCACTAAACTTATCTGAAGTGTGAGTATTCTGTGCAATTTTCTAATGTGTTTGACTAGAGAGTACATACCTTGAGAATCTTGCGGATATTATTTCAGGGCCTCTAGATGAAAAGCTAGCTATAGATGGTGAATTTCTGTTCCATATGTCCCTTGACTTGAATATCATAGCTGTAGGATTCCTGTATTAGTAACAGATATTAGTTTTTACCTTAATTAATTTACTAAACAGAACAACTCATAACTAGGGTTTCAAAATGAATTTTATATTAAAATTACATACTCAGTTGTGTTGATATATTTCTCGATCTGATCGCCATCATGATTACTGACAGTAGTTTCAACAGGAAATTTGAGCCAAGGTGAGTCCAAATTCTGATCATAGTCGGTCTCAATAGTTCCGGCTCCTCCTAATTCTTTGATATATATTTCTTGCTGATTAGATATCCTGCAAAACACTATTTTGCCTTCCACTTTATCCTTAAGAAGACTCCCATCATCACATAACCTTGCGCTTAATAGTTCTCCTGTTGCATTTGGGTCTTTAGCTTGAGTTCCGCTCACCAATGGATACATTTTTTTCGCTTGGGTGAAGTTAAACGAGCTCCCCTGCACCACGACATCAACCGGATATAATGGATTCAATAACAACGTACTACTGAGGTCAGCCAGATCATAATATGGGAGAGAGAGATGTTAGAGTGACAGATACGTACATGGAATACTTGTCCGTTACCCAACTTGACAGGCGTATCATAAGCCCTATCAATGGAACTAGCACCAACAGTGAAGATCCATGGAGCAGCATTTTCAAGAGATAAAAAGAAAGGCCCACTATTTCCTGCAGAACAAGCAACAAATATTCCCTTCTTGGCAGCATGGAAACTCCCAATGCTTATAGGATCATCAAAGTAACTAAAAGCAGGTCCCCCAATTGAAACTGAGAGAATGTCGACTCCGTCTGCTATGGCGGCATCGAACCCAGCTAAGAGATCTGCTTCTGCGCAACTACCAGTCCAGCATGTTTTGTACATAGCTATTCTTGCTGAAGGCACCCCTCCCCTTGCTATACCCTTGGCTAGACCATACAAGTTTGCACCCACAACTGGGACACCACCGGCTGTGGAGGACGTATGCGTCCCGTGGCCCACGTGGTCTGCCGGAGACTCACCTTCTGGGAAAACTTTACCTTCCAGATTGAAATACCTTGCACCAATGACCTTGCTGTCCCACAACATAAAACAATCCACATGTTATATAAGCCTTGATTAAGATAAGGTATGTATAGGGGATAATCCTATAAATAGAGGGGAACAAACTTGTTGCATCCAGGGAAGTCATTGGAGTGACCCTTTTGGCATTCCCTTTCCATTTAGATGGGGTGGCTAAAACCTGTGTCATCAAAACTTTTTGATTCCACATATATCCCTGCGATCGAGCACATTGAATAATTTATTCAGAAAGCAAGCACTTGAGTTAATTAAGTTCATTATTACCAGTAAAAAACAGCAAAATCTAATTGTATGGTTTGTGTGTGTGTGTGTGTGTGTGTGTGTGTGTGTGTGGGGGAAAGGAAAGGGTATATACCTGTATCAAGAAGACCAACAATGATGTTGCTTTCTGCTTGTACATTTCTTTCAACTTTCAAAGGCACTCTGAGAAAATCCCATGATCTTGTTGTATGCAGCTTCCTTTGCTTACTTGGAAACACTGAAATCACCTTCTCCTTCTCTGCAATATAAATATATAAAAGATATTCCATTACATAAACCGTCTTTGCAACAGATACCAGGATACAACATGTAAGGGTGAATTTGTAATTTTGAAAATTTGTATATGGGATTTGGATCCGCGTATTCATAACTTGGATATGTTTAAATTGATGCAAAACTTTAAAGAAAAATGATAGAACCCTAAAAGGTTTTTTTTTTATTTTAATAGTTTTATTACCTACTACTGTTTGATCATAATATTCTTAATATTTACGTATATGTCCTCCATATCCGTAACATGTAACTTTTTAAAAATCCAACACGCGTATCTATGTGCAACCTAGGTTCCATATCTCCACTTATTAGACTTGGTGGATAATTACATTACAAAAAAAAAAAGCGTAGATGTGTGTGTATACACACACACACACACATATGTACATACGTAGAAGGGTTTCAGCTTCGTGTGGCAAAAGTGTAGCTGCAAAGCCATTGAAACTTCTCCCATAGCTATACACCTTTGATTGCCTTGCTGTTTCTTCGCTGTAAATTCAAAGCATATTATTATACATAATAATCGGAATAAATAACCTCAGATTTAATTTATTTGCTTAATTTATTTCATTTTATCAATCGAAATCAATTAATGAACAATAAAATCAAAGAAAATTAAGATGATGGATTACTGTCCAATTGCATCGGAGAGAAGTTGGTAGTGATCATCTGCCAAAGTGGTCGTATCCGCTGGCAATTCACCCATGTATACTATGTATAGCTACAAGTACAAAAACCATTCAATTAAATAAATATCCCTACATATACTTTTAATTAATTACTAGTTATTATTAAATATCAACAATTTTTAATTATTAATAGTTAATCACCTGTCTTTCTTCATTGATAGATCCTCCGTTGCCAATGGCAATGGCAATGGCTAGCAGAAGAGAAAGAATGAAAATGAAGAAGAGCGTGGAATTGGAGTACAAATGCATGATTTGCATGTAACAATGATACTACACTTAATTAATTAATACTAGTATTATATATTACTATTATTGTTATGAGGGAGGGGTGTATATATATAGGATATATCAGGAGTTTTAGATGACTAAGGTAATTAAATTATCTTTTTTGTATCGATAAATATGCTATTTTTCGAAAATTAAATTTAGGTTAATATCCACATTATTAATCTTTTAATTTAACACTGGAGAGTGGAGTCCTCTTACTTTATTTTCTCATTCCAGTATAATATGCAATACCAATACTTATATCTGCATACCACGTTTATCGGCTATTATTATTTAAATTTTTGTAAAATATATAGCTAAGTGAAACCAAGAAATTTGCATCCAATAGAACACGTAAATGAATAGTTAAGGAGACTCAATTGATAATACATATCCTTCCCTTGTTTTATGATTGTTTTTAGATTAAATATGTGTTGATTTGAAACCATGATTACAAATTTTGATTGTATTTAAATTACATATGTGTTGATTTGAACCATGATACCATGATTACAATATATATATATATATTTTTTCATTGTCTCGTAATGAAAAATAAAATCTTATATTATATTTTAGAGTAAAAAACTGTCAATTTGACCCGTTTTGACCAATTGACCCGCATTTTTACCCGTCTCAAACGCAGAAACCCGCAATCGAACCTCTCCCCTTCCTTCCACGATCTCCTTCCACAACAGCCTCCCCATGATATTCTTTTCCCTAACCTCCAACTCCTTTCCTAACTCCTTTCCTGACACGATGATAAACCGTCAAACGGCATCTCACATTTATCTCACCTTCTCATATTTTCTATTTCTATGTCTGGAAGGTTTACACAAACTCGCACAATCCGTTTCACCCAAATTTTGAATTGTAGCCATGGCATTGATATATCAAACAATCACAATTTGCGAATGCAAATTTACCCTTATTGCACATGATCAGAGGAGCCCGGGCAGAGATTCACGTTCTCCGTCGTCGGAAGATCAACAACCGAACTGAAAATCATGGTATAAGAGATTCAATGTCAAAGTTGGGTCCTAGGTCAAATTGAGTGTTTTATAGAATCATGATGATGAAGCCACGATTATCGGTATTTTATTATTTGTGCATTTTTTTTGGGTATGTTTTTGTTTTTTTATTGTTTGTTTGTTGTTGCTGCTGCGTATTTCATAGTATCCCGATTTTGATCCTCTCAATTATGTAGATTGGGTTTTATTTAAGAACCATTGATGGAAGATTTCGCATAAGGAGTGTCATAGAATTTGAGCCATGCCCCTTTTATTCTCAGCATTCCTCGGCTGCAAGGTTTTGGTATAAGCATCTGCCCCTTTTATGTGCTTGGTATTTCATTTCTTGCTCTACAATGATTCTTGGTTTTTGGTTCTTAATTTATTTTCTCCTATTTTATTTTTCTGGACTCCTTATTAACATTCTGTGCTTGATCATTAAAGTGGCATATGATGTTTGTTGTTTCTTCCTCACTCAAGCTTCAAACGAGGAAATTGATCAATTTTATTAGTTGCTTTGTAACTTGCTCAATTTTGACCCATACTAATTAATGGTTAATTTGCAGATTCAATAGACAAGGGAAATCCTTTGCATTCTGAAGGGCATTAATGAAAAGTTTGTTAATTTGTTGAAGAGATGTCATGACTTATTTCTAATCCTGTCTTCTTCTTCTCCTTTTTTCGTTCTTACATCTTTCTGAATTATGTACTCCATTCTTATGTACCGCACATCACTCATGCTGAGATACTGTTGCAGTTTAACATTTTCAAATCTCAACATGTCTTTTTATGGAAGCCTTGATGCATATATATTCGGGGATGTGTTCAAAGTACTCCAATGAAACATGTTGTATTACTAAAAAATGTTGTATTAAGCTTTAGCCAAACGGTTGATGTGCTAAACCATATTGTTTATTTTGTTTCGTCTTATACAACAGTTTTTTATTTTCTTTTTGGATTTGGTATAGCGATTATGAACAGCTTTTGGTTTATTGAGAACTATACTTTTCTTTTCATTTCAGGGTTGCTAAAATTTCAAGAAGCAAGCAAAACAAGTAAATTCATTGCTTAAACTTATATTTTTTGTTGGAAGTTGCTGTTTTTTTCCACCACCTGCAATTATTATTATTTTTCATTTGATTGGTATATATACAGATAGATAAGATCAATGTAGCTGTATTATTAGCAACATCATTGTTGTGTGTTTGTAAGTCACAGTTTCGTAACTTGCGGTCTCTTGAAGTAAGTAGTCTTTTCAACAATTGGGTTCTTGGATTTAGATGGCACTTGAAATTCATTTGATGTATTTTTGTACTGTTGCAGTTTAACAGGATGGAGCGTGCTGTATGCGATGATAAGGTGGAAAACAAATCATAGGAGTTTTGCTGGAGATGACGAAGCCTACAAGTGTCAAGCTTGGAAAGGATCTGGCCTCTATAGCTGACGTGGCTTTAGCATTGGCTGATGAATGGGCAACTGTTACGTTTGGTAAGTGCATATTGAAAGTTTGTGTTGCGGTTTTGGTGGACAAACAGTGAATAATTGAAGTATTGAACATGCCGATCATGTACCAGTTGGAACATGCCGATCTTCCCAAGGGTCTGCATGCTATTGTTGTTGGGGGTGATGACAGGAGATGTCTTATCGATAGTTTGATGTTGGTGGTATGTTTGCTGTTGGTATGTTTGATGTTGGTGGTATTTTTGTTGTTGGTATCGCTGCTACGTTTCTGGGGTGATAGATTTGGTTTTGTCAAACGGTGGTTCTTTTTGCTGTTGGTGTCATTGCTGTGGCTGCTGCTGGATTAGCCAAGGCCAAGAAAAAGTGAATGGTAGTTTTAACCTGTTCAACTTTGTTTTAAGGTACTACACATGTTTTAAGATAGAACATGCCCTTTTATTTATTTTATGCATTTCATTCTACATGATCCGCATTTCATGTGGGGTTTCTTATTTTACGTACATCCTTTTTTTTTTTCATGTGTAGGTTATTTCAGGTTTATAGGTGTATCCGTGGTACAAAGCTTACAAACCTTCCATACACTATCAGTTTTAGCCATGTATTTATAGTGCATATTGTTTGCGGTGTGCTGTCAATTCTTTTGTTTATCTTGCTTCTATTTCAAACTCACAAATAACATTTTTTTCCTATCATATGTTGACATTTTTCTTTACTACTAATTTGTAGATTAACGTTACCCCGTGCATTGTATTTGGGGTATGAAGGCATTTAATGATTTCTAACAATGGTTGCTTATTGGAGGCTGAATAAAGGTATGCAAAGAAAATGGAAGCTCATGAAATCTTTTGCATATGATATAACAACTAAAATGTACCAAAATGTGTTGCTGTTTCCGTATACCTTGAAATATTAATTGTTTCCAAAATGCAAAGCACATACAGCAGAAATATCAATGCATCAGAAGCTTGACTTCTCTAGACCAGAAGCTTGCCTTAGCCAAGCGTTGCTCTCATGGTACTATAAGTTTTTATTTTTTTTTTTGGTGGGGGGTATGTTTTGCTCATATACATGAACCCCACTAATTCCTAATTTCGAACTTGCAAGTTGCAACACAAATGTGGATTCTAATCAATATTATCTGTTTTTTTTTTCTTTTTCAATTTTTGGGCAGAGGGTGTTATTGCAGGTTTTAAAGCAGCGCATTTGCTTCTATTGCTACTGCTATTCCTACTCTGAGTCTCTTCTCTTTGATCTTTTGCATATGAAAAGGATTTTGCTTTCAAAGTATTGTACTAAGTTCTTGGATTATGATCATTCTCCTGTCGTGTAAGCTCTATGCAAGCAGTGGGTTTGGTTTCAGACCTTTGTGATTGCGGTTGTTGCTAGCTTTTCACCTTCATTATTGCCAGGGCTATATTTTACAGGCTGTCATGAGTAATTTTGTTTCTGTCTCTGTTGCTTAATCAAGCAAATAGCTATATGACCTGTTTATCTCTGATGCAATTGATTGAACAATTGAGCTGAGCCTGTTTATCTCTGATGCAAGTGTTAAATTATCATTTGACTGTGATACCACTCAAACTTCATCCTCATTTAACTGAATTGGAGTAGCAGCATGATTAATTATAGTATACGGTCATGATGTGATACCACTCTTCATGATCTCTCCCTTTTTCCTAGGCTGTGAAGACATTGTCAAAGCAAATGACTCTTGACTTTAATTGGGCACTGGGGATTTGTTATTCGTATCTTTGCTTGGCATCTCTAGAATGATGGACCCTTTTGTGAGTTTCTTTCTTCCTTTGCAGTCATGGAGAATGTGGCTTCTTTTTTTCCTACCAACTTCAAAGCTCTGAGCCTATTTTCTCTATCATTAACACAAATACGATTCTGAATGATGAATGGGAATATGCATGTCACCTCTGTAATCTGTAATGTGTTGAATGATTTTTTTAGCATCTTTATTTTTACTATTCTTTTTGTGATTGTTTTTTTTTGAGGTGTTTTTGTAATTGTTGTATCTGTGGATTTATACTTTTGGAGGGATATAATGAAATCTTACTGATTGATATTCAAAATTTACACTCTTCCTCTCAAAAAAAATAAAATTTTACACTCTCCCGTGCAATGCACGGGTTTCCTACTAGTATAAATATATTTCACTGGTAAGGACAAATATCTGATAAGGGATATACCTTATGTTTTCGAAAATTTGCTCGGATTTGAGAAATGTCAGCTTTTGGTTGTAAAATACGAATATGTTTTGTAAATAATGTATTGTTTCAATTTATCTATACCTCACTTGATTTTGTTTATATTATTATTGTGTATATACTATAAAAAAAAACTTTTTGTAAAATTAGATAAAATGATATGAAATTTATAATTTGATACATCAAATCTACAATAAGAAGATATGAGAAAATGTATGAAAGTGATTTTTTTTACGTCTCTCCAGACATTTGATGAACCACATTAGCTATACGGAATTATAATTTTTTTGGCCCCCCTTTCATTTTTAATATAAAAAAAAAAGGTAGACTTATTCAAAAGGACAAAAACATTTCCAAAATTATTAAAAAGGACAATATCATATTTAGACAATAATACCTCTTACATTACATCATAATTATTCTTTTAAAAAAAATGCTGCACGGAAGTTACCACCCACGTCCATTGAAAAAAAAACAGCAAGTCCCACATCCAGTTCCAGTTATATATATATATAAAATCACACTATTTGACACTACCGTTTGACATTATAATATTATGTGACACTACCATTTGATATTGTTATACCTATGTAACACTACTATTTGACACTACCATTTGACATCGTGATACTATGTGACACTACCATTTGGCATGTTATAATATGTAGCCATTACTGATTTTACATTATTATACTTATGTGACACTTCTATATTGATAATGTAATATAATATATATATATATATATATATATATATATATATATATATATATATATATATATATATATATATTAATGCAAACGTGAGTTGATGGCAAGTAATGTGTGGTTTTTTTGTTTTTTCTTTTTTTATGAGCATTAATGAATAGAGGGGTAAAATTGTCTAAATACATAATATTTTATCATTTTTAATAAAATGCAAATTTTTCTGTCCTTTTTGATAATTTCACAATGTTTTGTTTTTGTCTTTTTCATAATTTTCCCAAAAAAAAAAAAAAAAGATTGGAGCAATGAGGGTCAGATGGTGTGTAACGGGCTAGTAGAAAGCCCATAAGGCCCAACGTGATTCAGCCCATAAGTCCGGCTTTGTTTTACATTCTTTTCTTTTCTTTGAGAATAGAATGATCTATTTTGCGGTGTCTAAATATATTTGTACTTCAGAGATCACTTAAAATGAATCGTGGTTCGCGGTGAACATAGCCCACAACTTTTTCTATTTAAAATCCAATTTTTTATAGTACTTTTAATTTTATACACCAAAATCAAACAGATTTACAGCCAAACCATTTATTTTGTTCGGTTTAGGTATAATGATAAAATCATTGATTTGAAATCATATCTATTCAAGAATTATAAATGATAATAAATGTGATACTTTGATAATATATATATATATATATATATATATATATATATATATATATATATATATAGGGTTGGAGTTCTACATACATATACTATCCACGCTATCAGTATACATACTACTAAAATAAATAAGTGCATCGATCACTATTTTAGTAAGACCTTGCTATTATTGTTTGAACTATTCTGAATTGAGGAGCGAGGTTTCTAGTATTACCTAATAGCGATTTCCCCCATTAACTGTGCCAGACTCAAACAATAATGCACAGTCTTGACTCAAATAGTGATCGATCTTACTATTTTAGTAGTATGTACTGATAGCGTGGATCAATAGGTATGTATATGAACTCATTTATATATATATATATATATATATATATATATATATATATATATATATATATATATATTTGTTTGTTTGTTTGTTTGAAGGAAGATACTTTGAGAATATTATGTGAGCAAAACCACAAAAATTATTTCACAAACGATTTCTATTGAAATTACCCTTACTGATGCCTAAAAAGATGCTCAAACAACAACCCTCAAACACCGTTCAAAAAAAAAAAAAAAAAAAACACCAGCCAAAACCGCAATTTCAATGCGTACCAACAAACCTCCTAGTTAGGAATGAGAAATTATGCGATACAAATTCTTAATGTTGAACTAACACCTCTCTCTATATATATATATATATATATATATATATATATATATATATATATATATATATATCACAAAATGTTCAAGTCAAATTAGTACTTGAGTGAGAGAGAAAACGAGAGCTCGTAAGAGACAGGTGGAAGTTAGTTGGTTTTCACCGATTACAGGAAAAATAAGAAGAATAAAATGATATTTCACCTTGTCCCAAAAATATAAGATATTTTAGTGTTTTTGATTGTCTAATAATGTAAGACCATTAAGAATATCAATATAGCATTTCTTACATTTTTTCATCTCTTACCCTTAATTTATTCTCAATTCAACGATCATTCCTTTACCTTATAACATTAATGGCAGTTAAATTATATTTAAGACTTTTATCCTTAAGATTATATGACAACTAGTAGGAAACCCCGTGCGATGCGTGATAATGTAAAATATAGAAAATGAGTAATAAAATTTCATGCTAAAGGGTATACCAAGATAAAGTCACTAAAGAAATCATTTTTACCAACACATTCCAAATACACATTTAACATCAAAAGAACATAAAGTATCACAAACTTTAAACAAAAGCATGTTGATGAACACACAGAAGAGTTGATAAGATATCAACATTGATTATTAGAACATTTGATTAAAAAAAAGAAATTATCCAAATGGAATAAAGATATATCAAAGCATAAGATTTACTAGTATATATCAGCACACTAATAACATGAAACATCCCATTTTATGTCTTTCTATAAAAGGCCCCTTATGCTACCCAAAAAAAAAAAAAAAAAAAAAAAAAAAAAAAAAAAAAAGCTCAGCAACCTTAGCCTCATAGCACACTAAGATTAAGCAACAAATTCATAAAACATGTATTTAAAAATCAATTATGTCACCGTGTTCTTTGCTGTTGTTCATGGTGTTCAACGGGAACAAGTGAACCCACCACCACCACCACCAACAATGGTATCAACAAACCACCATTGTAACGCCTCCTGCACTTCGGCCCAGGTAGCGTTAAATAGTCGTAAATGTCCGGTCAATCTGCTTGAGCCGCCGTCCTCGCTTGGTCTAAAAAATTAACCCGAGTTAACAAGACTTTATGTCATCATTCTACTATTTTTCCTATGTGGGACATTACATTCTCCCTTATATAAGGGACTAGCGTCCTCGCCAGACGGCGGCGATCGCTTTCGGATCGTCCCTACCAGAGGTAACTAGAGGCCATCCTTACACCGTCTTCTTGTACGCGGTGCGGTATAGTTCCGTCGATAGTCGGCTCTGAATACCATTCTCAGCACGCCCCCAGGACTCGGCCTGGTAGCGTTAAATGAGTCATAAATGTCCGTCAATCGCTTGGAGCCGTTGTCTCGCTGGTCTAAAAGGGCTAACCCGAGTTGACAAGACCTTTATGTCTCTCACACTTATATGGAGGTGATCATTCTACTATTTTTCCTATGTGGGACATTACAACCATACTCCAACCTCCACCAATTTACTAACAACCAAATCATTCTCATTAATAATCTCATCCCAAACAAGGCCTTTATCTTTTATCCTCTCCTGCAAACTGTATTGCTCTCCATCAAAATCTGCAGCTTCCAATCCAAACTGCTTAGCCAACACCTTCCAAAACTGCTTCCATGTGAACAAATCCCCATTGCTCACGTTAAATGCCTCGTTCTTCGTGAACGGATCAACCGCAACCCATATCTGATGTCCGGCGATCAAATCAGCATCCGAGCAATCGGAGTATCTTTCCCAAGTTTCTTTAGTACCAGGAAACTTCAATGGCACACCTTCATGTTTACATATTGCAGGATATACATAAAAGGTGCCCACAGTATTCATCAAAATATACATGGAAAACCCAAATATGTTCCCGGACCGAAGAACGGACCATGTTAATCCCTTCTTTTCTGCAGTCTCCTCGAATAAAATACCCTCCAAAATGTAGTAAAAATTCGGCACATCAAGATGGGGTAAATCCTCGTGCAATGGAGGATCATGTGGGACCGCCTTCCCAAGATTCAACGGAACCAATATAATGCTCACGCCTGCTTGTAAACAAATATGCACGCAAATTGGGGAATTAGGGATAATCACATTGAGAACATTTGTGAACATTTTACCATTGATTTCACAGATTCTCTGCTTCGATTGATGTAATCGGCCTATTTGACATAAAAGATGTGAGTGACATCACCGATTCAAAAGCTTCAATTGGGTATCTTCCGGGTCGGATATATCGTGACCGGATATACTCAACCGAATGATCCGCGTTCAGGGAAGGTCTAGGTCGGCGGGCAACACCGTAAACCTTCCATAGACCGCCTGGAGTGTCAGAGAGAGGTAGGATCTCAGCCAGACTATTTCCGACGATGCCGGTGACACCTACTATTAAGCCCACGAAATACCGGAGCGTCGTCTTCATCCAACTTTTTTTGCACAATAATAAATTCAGAAAAAAGAGATCGAAATTCGAATAGAATTGAAGAAAATTTCACCATGTGATCAAAATGAAAATATTGAACTAACTAACTTGCCTTGGCAGCTTCAATAGCTTCGGTCACCAGCTCTTATTCTTCAAATCTTGAAATTTAAAAAGAAAAAAAAATACAAAAACACTTTTATTTGTTAGACTAATCAATAATAGATGTATAATGAAACTTTCCTCATGACACCATTCCATATCATTTCATCATACAGGTCTTGAGCTATATATTTCCAGTTTGGCAACCTTTAGAAAGCAAGCAATGAGTATGCCGTAGAGAAAATGTTAGGCATGACAATCATGAAAACCATTTTCTTCATCAAATTATCAAGGATTCCTCTTTTAGCATAATCATCAAACAAAATGTAATCACATTTGGAGGGCTGTCCCTCTCCTGCATTTGTTCCATCAACGACTATACACCCTTTATAGAACAACTATATTGCATGTCATGACAAAAAAAATCAAATAACATACCAACTATACAAACACAATCCATGACATATAAAAGTTGGAAAAAAAGAATAGTAATTGTAACATTAGAGGCAGGACTAGATCTTCTACGATCGTCATTGCAGCATTTTCGACCTCTTTGGCATGCCTTATCAGCTTGAATTGCATCTGAAACACTGTTTGAATACTAAAATTCAACAAAGCACCTTAAAACTTGAGTACCCAATCAGGAAAGAAGCATATTCACTATGTATTTAAGATTATTCAAGTGCATGTATTTTTTTAAAATTAAACAACATCATCTACGTTGTCATAAAACAAATATTCCATCATCTACGTAGGTTGGCAGAAGTAAGCCATTCAACATATCACAGATTCTGCAGAGTACTATAAACAAAATACAACTTATGAAATGTTCGGTCAGTCGAGTTTTAAGCTCAAATTTTTAAGAAAATACAAATCTTTGCCTCTTCATTATCACATCTATTAAAAACACCACCGCGTTGGTGCGATTGCTACAAACCAATAAGCAAAACCCATAAAAGGACTTCAACATTGTAGGTCGCTCTGCCATGATGCGTACTTCATCGTAGCCTTGTGAATAAAAGGCTATGAAAAATCTTACAATCCAGCAAATAAAATGGTCTAAAATGCTTATAGACACACAGGGATTTGCAGTTCATGTTAAGGTAATCTTTACCCCATTCTATTTTGAGTACTCTTTAACCTTAAATCACATTTAAATAGAAATATAAACATATACATTCAATGCTTAGTTTGAACAAAACCAAAAAGTGCAAGTATGCAACACAAATGAAGCATCAGTGAAATGTGAAAAGAAGCAAAGAAACTCTCCTGAATGTAGGTAGGAGTACGAACCGAAAGCCTGCAGCAATAAAATTTGCATTTAGCGGACAACAATTTAATCTGAGGAAGTGATATTTTGCAGCTCCGTTTTTCTATGGAACGTATGCCGTTAGACCACCAAAAAGTAGAACAAATATTCATTTAATCTGTAGAAACAATGTGAGAAAAATGTTTATTAAAATTTCTTTTTGAAAGATATAAAAACCTTAATGTAGGTAGGAGTTCCAACTGAAAGCCTGCAGCAATAAAATTTGAAATTAGCATACTACAATTTAATCTAACGAAGTGATATTTTGCTGCCCCATTTTTCTTTGGAACGTATGGCCATAAGACCACAAAAAAACAAAACAAATGCTCACTTAATCTTTAAAAGCAATGTGAGAAACGTTTTGAAAGATATAACCTATCAGCACTTCCACAAAAACTAAGAATCTACCCGAATTCTTAAAGTTCTGCTACATGGATACATGGATGTGTTAACAACAACATATCATTGCTTACCTGGAATAGTTGAGAAACAAAACCATAAAAAACCAAACTTAAAAAATGTGAAATTAGAAAATGAAACAACACTATAATACTTGGAAGTAATTAATGTAAATTTCAAGATTAGATGTGCACAAAAATAGAAAATTTGAGAGTCATAATAACAATGATTACGTCAAATAAAACAGAACACAATTCCAGCCAAGAAGAGATTCCAAACATGTTGTTCTACGGTCTAGAACAAAAAGAGCCAAGGAGATAATAGCACAAAGTAAGGCATAAGCAATGAACACTTACGAGGTAGAACAACTCTCCACACACCAAAGAAGTGTTAGGAAATTATGTTAATTATTAGTTAATTAAGTTGTTTATTACCTAAGGCTATGTCAGCCATGTTATTTCAAATTTTCAGCATGATTTCCACCACTAGAGTAGTTTTTCGCATGTTTCCCATTAGTAGGGTATTTTACACAGATTAAGAAAGTTGGTTAAATTGGTTATGTGTCATTAATTTTGATGGAAAAGTCTAAAATAACCTTTGACTATTATTAATGTAGAGTAGTAAAAAGTTGGTGAATAGATAATAAATGAGGGGTAAAAATAGAAAAATGTACTAAATGCTTCCTTGGTTATTTAAATGGACTTACATTATGGGATAAAACAAAAAAGCTAAAAGGACTTACATTTTGGGACGAATGTAGTAGTTATTTGCAAAGTTTAAGCCATGATCCCATGATTCCTATTTTATAGGAAGTGGACTAGTGGATAGTTTATTACTACTTGTATATATATATGTTTGATCCATCAATGAAATTTCTTAAGTTTTCCCAAAATACTCTCTCTTCCACAAAAGTTATCAAGAAGCAATAGCAGCACCGAAGCACTCTTCTTGAATTGTGTAAACAGTACTATTTCAGACAATACCAGTTGCTCGGCGCTTCCTGAAAGCAAGGAACCATAATGTTTAAATAATCAATGTGAAAGAAATAAAAAAAGAAGAAGGAAAAGCATAAACATTTTCGGAACATCTCGCCAAAAGTAGTCGTCGAATTGTGGATGCATAACTTCAATATGATGTGTTATCTCTGCTATTGCACATCATCGTCAAACAATATCAATTCCTGAAAGCAGGAAACCCTAAGTATTAAGTAATCAATCTGTCCAAAAAAAAGTATTAAGTAATCAATCTGAAATAAACGAACAGGGAGGAAAAGCTTAAACATTTTTTGATCATGAGACCCAAATGAATCATTACCCAAGCTTTTCAGTAAGCATATAACTAAATTTCAAACCCAAGCTTTTCAGTTTGCAAAAGAAATTACATCCAGATGCTTTCTCTATAACACAAAAAATGCAAATAACTAAAATCCATATGATGCAGAAGTGACAGGTTTTTTTTTTTTTTTTTTTTCAAATTTCAAGAAATTGGACTTCAACAGATAGGTAGTAGTAATTCAGGATCGCATGAAACTCTGATTGGAATACATTGCTGCAAAATGCTGAAATGAAGAAGAGTAAGTGGTTTTTGCAAAGGAAATAAAAAAATAAGGGATAATTAGTAAATACGGCTCTTTTGGAAAAAAAATTAGGAAAAAAGGTTGTTTTGTCCTTTAGTGAAGTTTGACCCGTGATTTTCTCCCGCTTTCTTTCAAATGTCGCGATCTTAAGGCGCCAAATCCCTGGCGTCACCCTTCCCAAATAGGGTTTTAGTTTGGTTAAAAACACCTAAAACGGGAGAAAAAAATTCAAATTTTGTGCTAAAACCGTTTTTCCCAACTTTTTGGTCAACAGACCCGTTTTAACTCAATGCCCCAAAAAATAAACAAAAAAAACAAAAAAAAACCCACCATTTCTCGTTTTTGTGATCATTTTTCAGGAACAATACAACTTCTGTTTCCAACCAAATATTTAATTTTTTTTAATTAAGGTCGAACTGTTTATTGTTCATAACAATCGATTCTCGGCTTTTGTAAGCAGGCTGGCGTCCGCCAAAAAATCCGCCAACCCGTCGCCCTAGCCGTCGCATGAATGAGCTTCGTATTCATTTCCAGAATTGCGCATCACTCTGCTCATCCTTGAATCTTGTTGGTTTGTAATACAGATTCGTAAATGTGCAGTTTAGCAAATGAAGAAGGGCTGCTGTTGTTGGTAATTTGGGAGTTGGTGATTTTCTGAACGGGTTATTTATCGTGAAAGGTATGTTAATAGAGAATGATGGAGAACGTGGGATTTATAACCCTTTTTTTTCCTACCGTGGAATGGTTTTTTTTTTTTCCCTTTTTTGTCTTTTAAAACCGGGTCGTGAAGCGGGTCAATAGAGCAAATTGGGTTAATTGACAGTTTTTTTCTCTTAAATATTAATATAGATTTCCCCATTTCTTAAACAATGGGTGAAAAAATGATGACACCTGTCCCATTTGCGGTATCCAAGCAGAAACTACAATGCACGCCATGAGAGAGTGTACGGTGGTAAGTAAAAATTGGAGAGAAGTGATACTTCGAGAATATTGGTATGAATTCATTTCATTTGTGGGTATATCGAATTGGCTTGATTTCTGCCTTGGTGCATGTGCATATGCTTAAACACGACACCTTCGAATTTTGGAGAATTCTTTTCCGCAAGCCGACTTCTAGTATTTGATATTGGCGTAACGAAGACTTTCATTAAAATGGTGCCAAAGACCCCCAACAGTTGTGTTCATTTCAACCGCGATACGCAAAGCCCGAGAACTTGGACTAGCTTGGTCCTAATTTTGTGATGTTACTGTAATTATAAAATTTTCTCTTTTATGTAGAGTCCTGTACAGTTTTTTTTATTTAATAAAATATCCGGTTACAAGAAAAAAAAAAAAAAACAATGGGAAAAAATCAAAAGATCTTATATTAATATGGGACGGGTGGAGTATAACTTTTGTCTCACGTACTCTAATTAGAATAGATTCATGATTTATGTTTATAAAACCCAAGCCCTAATTTCGATTACCTGAACAATGTTGTTTCCTACAACAACCTAATTATATACAAATAAAAGGCAAAATACACATAAAACTAATTCCACTTATATATATATATATATATGTGAAATGTCAAACCTCTTATGGATTCAACATGAAAGTTTATACCACGTTACAAGAAGAATTAGCACCACGTATCTTAAATATTGGCGCTAACATATAGGTTATGAACCGTCAATTGTATTGTGTGTATGTTTTGTTAGATTCTTCCAATAAAGCACGGACACGGACGACGGAGCAGCGGCAGCGCCAATTAATTTTATTACTCGCGACACTGGTTACTTTCGAATTTGAGGGCACGACACGCCGTCGACACGTTTTAATATATATATATGTATATTAATATATATATTAAAAAAAAATATAGACGTGGGTTGGTGCCAATTCGCAGGACGAATTGCATTCCTTGCGTGTCCCCAACGTGTCCCGCCGTGTCCCTTGCGTGTGTTAGGTGTGATGCCCGAAAGACAATTTTGTAATTGTTTTATTTAATAAATGAAATGATATTATTATTCATATTTATTATTCTCATAATCACCGATGTGACAATAGTATTTACACTACAGAAAACCCTAAGTATATCGTTTATATAATCACTTAACTCAGTGTATGGGATATACATAGGAGGATTGAGTTAGTGAAGATGTACTTAAAATACAATTAGCCCATAGTGAAGTTAATCGAGAGTATCGGGTCTCTCCTTTAACGTCTTATTAATGCGCCTGAAACACAATAGGTGTGATTGTCTTATCCGGACTTTCGGTTAAGAGAACTAGTGGGGCATTTATATATGATAGATATATCATATAGAATTTGGACCGATTTGATTAGAGTTCACGTTATAATTCCGTAATCGAAGTCTTATCGAATCAATGGATGATCATATTTATGGATATATCTTAATCCTCGAGGTGATCACGATCAACCGCTTGAATCGATTATGAAGTTTGACTTGACGGTTAAGGATTACACCGAGTCTGTGGTGCGAATTACCCCATCTTGGCATTGTCTTTGGATTGAGTGAGTAGTATGTGTTATCACGATATGGAATCCATTCCTTCCATTTCTACGGAAGTAGATAGACGTTCCTCTTATTTGTTAATCCTAAAACCGATCGATCCATGGAGTTCATATTACACCGATTAGCTACCAGTGAGTTGTATGAATTAATTGATCACTTAGGGGTTAATGGTAAATAAGGATAAGAGGTTCTAGAAAGGGTTAACGGTAACTTCCCGATTTAGAATGAATGATCATGGAGGATTAATCCATATGTAATGATTATATCAATGGAAGCTTATTATTATTCTCGTGAGAGATAAATATAATCTCATAATCGGAGGAGTGCATTCACGGGATTATGGTGGCATATTCTGTGATTGATTTATCGAATATAATTATTCTGTTCGTAAGATAATTATTTATTTGATTTATCGGAGTCACCGATTATTAGTCCATAATCCCCCGACGCGCCTCCTAATATAAGCATAAATGCATCTCGGGACGTCGAATCCTAATAATATTAATTTAGTTCTTGTTGGACTTTATTAAAGCGATATGTGAATTAATTGTTTAGTGGATTATTAAATTAGTTGGGCTAAATAATTAAATATGTGGAAAAAAGACGTTTTTCATAATCTTGGCCCAATTATTGTGTTATGGCAAAATTAATATTATTAGGTCAATATTAGAAATTTCGCCCATGCTCTTTTTTTATGGAACAAGAAATTGTTTTCTTGTGTATTAATAAGACATGTAATATAAAATATTTATTGGATAAATATTTATGGAAAGAAATAAAGATAAATATTATTCTAGATTTGTTCTAGAATATTATGGGATTATTTTTATTTAATGGATTTATTTTAATTACAAAATAAAATCCTTGGAGAATTTAAGTTTTACTTTCTCCTATATAAAGAGAGTTCTCCTGCCTTAGACACACAATAAAATTCGAAATTCACCTCTTGGAGAGGAGAAAAGGATTTTCGGCCAAGGGGAGATTTAAGGGAAAATCTTGGAGATTTTTCCGGGTAGCATATCGGAAGGGTTCGAGTCGAGAATTTCCTTCCACCGGGAGTTGCATGGATCACACGTACGGAAGATCGTGATGCTCTTCAACCTTCGTTCGTTCTTTCTATTGCGGTTCTTCAACTTGGATTTTGAGATCCAAGAGGTATGTTCTACAACCCCCTTGTAGATATAGATCTAGTTATTTTATTACGTGTATTTTATAGATCTAGATCCTTAAATCGCTTCCGTTGCGGATGATATTACTAACAGTGGTATCAGAGAAAGGTGATCTATATTTATACGTATAAAATATTAGATCTAGGAGTGGTAAAACATGTAGATTTTTGTCCCAATTTTTTTTTAAAAGGGGCCGACGCATGCATGATTATTTTTTATGTTATGAATGTCTTGGTTGAAGAGATGGATTGGGGTTGGTACTATTTACTCGTTAGATCTATTATAGCTCCTTTGTTTAGTAACAATTGAGTATAAGAATTGTATTTATTTATGTCAATTTTTGAAATTTATATGTAAAAGTAGCATCTTTTATTGTAATTTTGAATATCCGGGCTGGAAAAGATGAAGATCTTGCTGAAAAATTGAAGATCAGTGGCCAAGGTATGAACGAGGAGAAGCGGATAAAATTTTATTAAAAATCTAACTTACAGGACTTTCTGCGACGCTATAAGTCCTGTTTAATAAAAAAAATTGCGGCCAGGGTTGTTTAATGCATGCGGCTGCATGAAATCTTTGGTAAACCTATTTTTTTTTTCATCTAAATTACTGCCGTTTGGCAAAAAAAAAAAAAAAAAAAAAAAAAAAAAAAAAAAAAATAAATAAATAAATAAATTTGGAAAATAATTAATGCAGCCACCTCATTGTATCAAAAAAAAATTTTTGGAAAATATTTTTTTGGTAAACAGCCGCATAGCAGAAAAAGAAAAAAAAAAAAAAAAAATTTTGGAAAATAATTATTAGCAGCCATATATATATATATATATATATATATATATATATATATAAATGATTAATTATAATAAATTGGATTTATTTAATTAAAAGGTCTTTCTCCTCTCGGGTGTTAGTGTGGTTCGTGATCCATGGTTCGAGTTCAAGATTCAAGATCAAGACTCAAGACATAGATTATGTAATTTATCGCTTTCCTAGGATAGATTAGATACGAAGTACCAACAATCCATCTCGGTGTTTAAATTTTCCATAATTTATTTTTATGTGTTTGATCATAAAATAGATATAAAATCGAATTGCCATGACATCATCATATCATAAATCCACTCCATGCATACATGTAGAATTTTAATTTTGGTAATTAAAATAGGTATGTATACAAACTCGCGTAATTAGTTGAAATTTAATTAATACGTGGTAATTAATTAATTTAGTAACTAATTAAAGATCCGAGGACGGGTTATGAAATCGTTAAGCCTTTCGGTGTGTGTTCTCGGTGAACCGCCTTAAAGCCCAAACGAGATCACGTTTTCGATTCGTAGTGTCTACGAGATTGAATGATGGTAAAAGAACAATAAATCTTGGATAAAAATGGTTCGCTTATAGGTTGGGTGGTCAACTGAGCTAGGCTCGACCGACTTAACCCTCCTGGTGTGATGTATGCACAGGGGTCCGGCAAGACTAAGTCCACAACGGTGAGCGGAGGGGTGATTCCTTCTTATCTCAATGGAGCTATCTTGACCCGATTTCGTCCGACTGCCACATATGTTCCAACGAATAGGACGGGTAGGCTTGCTTACGTTACCGACACCATTCGGAATCCTTGATTTGATGTGCTTTTATGTTAACATCAAAAAGACGTGGTTAGTTAACCCACCACCACTTCCAACATATTGAGTGGGAGCGAGGGAGGCGACAGCCAACCCCACGGCCTCTACTATAGATACAAGTAAGTGAGAGAAGGGTGACGCCTCGAGGCGCTTTGATTTCGTCCCCCTAAGGATGGTGTTCACTCCTATCAACATTCATGGCTTGGTCTCCGAAAGGATAGGATTTCCGGGTACTCGTCGGGTCACTGACCTATCCTAAGACGGCATACTCGGGGCGTACCTAAGAGATCCGATATAGTAGGTCACACTCATAAAGGATATTTTTGATAATAAAGGGATGTTCGATTCTCGTGGGATGTTCGATTATCACAAGTTATTCATTGATGAGATTGTCTCGATTTAACCGTCATCTCTTTGACCTACCACTAAGGCGGCATTTGAGATGCGAGGTTAAAACCTTGGAATGGTAGAGTAGACTTACTTATAGTTTACAATTCCTAAAATAAAATAATATAGTAGTGTTAAACTTGAATTAATATATGTCATTTTATTTACAGCGTTATATCCCTTACTAAATTGCTTAAAATTTATAATTGACTAGTATTAACTTCTTTAAAAGTGGAAAGTAACTAGGACGTTGAACTAGTTAATCGATAATGCAATTATTTTTCGGAAGAGATATTTTCTCTTAAGCCTTTTAAAAACCAGAGTGACATACATGTATGTCACTAGTGTCATTTGTGTCAAACGGAAGACAAACTTAGTTTGATCAAAGGTGATTTCGGACTTTGAAATTCTTCTAGTGAATTTTGAATGTGTAGTAATTACACGAGAAATTTTCTAATTGAAAAATCGGAAAATCATGAAGTATTACTAGTAGGACGATATTTGGAATCGATGAACTAGTGGGGAGCTTTATGATTTGTTGTTTTTCTAGAACATTAGAAAAGTGTAACTGACTGCACACGTAGCCGTTCTAATTGAAAAACCGGAAAGTCATGAAATGTCGCTAGTTGGACAATATTTGGAATCGATGAACTAGTGGGAGTTCTATGATTTGTTGTTTTTCTGGAAACATTGGAACTATGTACGAAAGATTTTTTAATCGAAAAAATCGGAAAATCATAAAAAATAAAGCATTGCTCGTTAGACGGTATTTGGAACCGATAAACTAGTGGGAGCTTTAACGTTATGATTTGTTGCTTTTACGTATATTAGAAAATCCGAGAAGTCCCGACGAGTAACACTCGAAATAGACATCCCACGGTTCAAGAGTAGTGTCTACTCAAACGAACCCCTGGTTCAAGACTGTTTCCATTCACGGAAAGTCAAGAATGGGAGAATATGTCTAAAAGTGTTAGTCATCTAAACTGAGTAAACTTTAAGGCTAAACCGAAAAATTAATTAACTGAAAATCATAGGATAAGGATAGTGATTTTGGATCACCAACCTATGAATCCTTGGCAATTTTCTCGAGCTAAGTTATTTGGAAGAACAAGGTAGCAGTGCATTTAACGATTAAAGGAGTAAACAACGGGCAGTTAATTTTAGCTAGAATAGTGGGAGCGATATAAGGAAATGAATCTCGGATTCAATCCTTGGATATCGCGAAAAATTTATTTTTGGTTTAAGATTCATTGGAACGAATGGATTTACCTTCTATTCGATAATTTGTTTGTTGTATAGAAAGTGAATATACCATTTGTAGTACGAATCCAAGACTCGGACTTTTGTTTGATAAAGTCAAAAACCACTTAGAAATGCTGAAATATGTATATAAAACACATCTTAAGAATTATTAAAAGCAATTGGTTTCTATATTTAGATAAACGCTTCTTCATATTCCATAGTTAGTGCATAGTCCCTAAAAGACAAGACACAAGACGGCTCGGGGTGATTCCTTTCTCGATCTGGTTATATTGTCTCAAAGGTTCAATGACTAAGTTTCCTTTCAATCGGGAAAGGATAATGGTTATAAAGAAGTAACATAGCTTGTTCATGACGCGACCTTGAGTCCGATGAAGATACGAGCTAGTAGGAGCTTCTGAGTGGTGACTTCTTGTCTGATAACTATTCAAACACTCCGGTAAGTTTATCCAAAATATTTTTGAGGTTTCTCTGTTTTCAACAGAGATAGAGTATTCTATACTCCGAATAGGCCATTCATAGTCCTCGAGAATGATGCTCAGCCTGCCTCATTGTGACATGTTCTCACTAAGTGAGAAACCGTTAAATTGCCTTATATAGTTATTAGATGTGCTACAATACACTGCTTAACTCAATAAAGATATTGGAAGCGAAATAACGGTTTACATTGAAATGTAAGACCGAGAAGTCTACATAGAATATGCTTTGGAATTTACGGATAAGGTGTGGATTCGGTTCACCCCACTTCCATAAATATAAGCATTTAGCACACCTGCTGTGCTTGAAGGTAGGTGCAGGATTTTAGCGAACACGTTCGGTCGATGACCAATCGTTATATATCTTGTAGCATTGAGAAAAGGTTTGTTATAAGATTCTTGAAATCGGGAAGGGACGGTTATCTTGTTGCATCCTTCCTGATAGAATCCATAAACAACAAAACCTTGAACCTTGAAGTACGTTTACTCAAGGTAGTTACTAACTGATTAAAATCAGACCACATCCAACATCGGTTGTTGGTGATAACACTAAATACTACTAAACTAAATCAGAATTTTGATCCACCCAGAATGTAGTGGGAATATGGTTTATCCATTACCCATTACGGGTTCTGCGGACTTTGTAGTCTGAGGATCGATTGATGACCTATGGCTCTTTTGTGAGCAGTATAGGATTCTGATAATAGAGGTTGGTTTAATAGCCATAACCACTGTGGATGGAGTTCGGTACTCAGGTTATGTTCATACTTCTTGTAGAACCACCTGAGCGTCTCAGGCCCAGTGGGAGTAATTGGATCTACACGGAAAAGAGTAGAATGAATTGGAAAGTTTATCTTTCAGAGCAAAGCTGGAGTGGTCTATGGGTAATTCCCTAAGAAGTAGAGAGTTAATCAGACCTTGAACTCTCTTACCACTTAGTATTGATTGATTTCGTTCAAAAACAGAAAAAAGGGGTGATTCCCTGAGACTTTCTTGCCAAACAAACGGAGTCTGGATTCCTTCGAAACAGAAGGGTATTACCTTATGAACTAATGACAGAATGACTATCAAGGCTTATGTCCTTTGTGGATAAAAATCAAACCTCTCGGTCATTGGAAGTCATATATTTCTACAATATGTGGATTTGACCAGAATATTGATAAGTCTTTTGTAGACTGGATATCAATTTTAGTACAGTAGTGAATATATACATATATTAGTGTTTGTGAAGGATAACACTGCACCAGTTGGAATCAACATGGGTGTGTTATCTGAAGTCAGAATCTGACAATGCCACAATTCTCTCTAGAATGAGATTTGGACAACATCCTAAAGAGTTTGACTCGGTCGAATTCTTTAGAATCAGTCACTGGTTTCCCATCCATCTTATTGGCTAAGATGATGCACCTGTGTATGCAACATTCAACGAGGAAGTTCTACCCTATGCCTCAGGAATGACTCTCTAAATCTTTGGATCAAGAGAAATGGGATAGATTCTCTTTCTAGTAAGAGATGGTCAGGTTATTGAACGTCAACTTTGATCGAATCTTAGATTCGGCGGTTAACAAAGCAAGTTTAGTATGTCCTTTAGTATCTTGAAGAGAACGAGGAATAATATGCGGACATATTCATGTGTGAACTTGGATATGTGTGATACACTGATTTTGACTTTAAGTCATATTGATGATGATCGTTAAGTCGATCTCGGGCTCAGTGTTTACTCAGTACCACATGATTAGATGGACCGGTAACGTTTCGATTCTACGCATCGTCTCGAGCCGACAACCTGAATAATCATTAAGACCCATGACATTTAGATGTAGGTGCTCCCTGAGTCACTGACCTATCCTACGACGGCATACTCGGAGTGTACTTTGGAATCTATAATGGTTATGATATGCTTAATGGGTACTAGAATACGGGATGGGTCTCCATTGCTTTAGAGCAAGTGGGAGATGTAGTTTGCTGTATTTTAAATAATAGGGTGTGCTCTAAAACAATTAATCACATGCTTTCGTGCAAGTGGGAGATTGTTAGGTGTGATGCCCGAAAGACAATTTTGTAATTGTTTTATTTAATAAAAGAAATGATATTATTATTCATATTTATTATTCTCATAATCACCGATGTGACAATAGTATTTACACTACAGAAAACCCTAAGTATATCGTTTATGTAATCACTTAACTTTCGGTGTATGGGATATACACAGGAGGATTGAGTTAGTGAAGATGTACTTAAAATACAATTAGCCCATAGTGAAGTTAATCGAGAGTATCGGGTCTCTCCTTTAACGTGCTATTAATGCGCCTGAACATAATAGGTGTGATTGTCTTATCCGGACTTTCGGTTAAGAGAACCTAGTGGAACATTTATATATGATAGATATATCATATAGAAATTTGACCGATTTGATTAGAGTTCACGATATAATTCATGTCGAAGTCTTATCGAATCAATGGATGATCATATTTATGGATATATCTTAATCTCCGAGGTGATCACGATCAATCGCTTGAATCGGTATGAAGTTTGACTTGACGGTTAAGGATTACACCGAGTCCGTGGTCCGAATTACCCCATCTTGGCATTGTATCTTTGGATTGAGTGAGTAGTACGTGTTATCACGGATCACGAATCCATTCCTTCCATTTCGGAAGTAGATAGACGATTCCACTTATTTGTTAATCCTAGAAACCGATCGATCCATGGAGTTCATATTACAATCGAATAGCTACCAGGTGAGTTGTATGAATTAATTGATCACTAGGGGTTAATGGTAAATAAGGATAAGAGGTTCTAGAAAGGGTTAACGGTAACTTCCGATTTAGAATGAAATAGTCTATGGAGGATTAATCCATATGTAATGATTATATCAATGGACGCTTATTATTATTCTCGTGAGGAGATAAATATAATCTCATAATCGGAGGAGTGCAGTCACGGGATTATGGTGGCATATTCCTGTGATTGATTTATCGAATATAATTATTACGTCGTAAGATAATTATTTATTTGATTTACTGAGCCGATTATTAGTCCATGGTTCCCGACGTGCCTCCTAATATAGCATAGCCATTCTCGGACGTCGAATCCTAATAATATTAATTTAGTTCTTGTTGGACTTTATTAAAACGATATGTGAATTAATTGTTTAGTGGACTATTAAATTAGTTGGGCTAAATAATTAAATATGTGGAAAAGACATTTTTCATAATCTTGGCCCAATTATTGTGTTATGGCAAAATTAATATTGACTAGGTCAATATTAGAAATTTCACCCCATGCTCTTTTTATGGAACAAGAAATTTTTTTTGTGTATTAATAAGAACGTGTGTATAAAATATTTATTGGATAAATATTTATGGAAAGAAATAAAGATAAATATTATTCTAGATTTGTTCTAGAATATTATGGGATTATTTTTATTTAATGGATTTATTTTAATTACAAAATAAAATCCTTGGAGGCTAAGTTTTACTCTCCTATATAAAGTGAGTTCTCCCAAGCCTTAGACACACAATAAAATTCGAAATTCAACTCTTGGAGAGGAGAAAAGGATTTTCGGCCAAGGGGAGATTTAAGGGAAAATCTTGGAGATTTTTCCGGGTAGCATATCGGAAGGGTTCGAGTCGAGAATTTCCTTCCTGATGGAGGTCAAGTTAAATTATTAACTCGATGCCTACTAACACACTAGCAAGAGAACTAGGTTCAACTGTAGTATAGTCAGATAGAGTCGAGGTCGATCCCACAGAGACTCGGCACAAATAAAACACAACTTTATCCTATTAGAACTAAATTGAAAGGGCGGTCTACGACCAACTAAATGCAGAAAATAAAATAGTGACAACCACAAGACACAAAAGACCACAAAGACAGACTAAGGACTACTAAAACACGGATAATACGGTTGATATTATCTAAACGAATAGTATTGATTACGCTAGTAGATTATAACTCCCCCATGTGAATTAGGATGATTACGAGATAAAACAAACGTTAAAGATCGATTATTATGACTACGGGAGTCATCCCCTAAGGTAGATTTAGCCCCGGTTAGGTCATCTAAATCATCGTGCCTCCATTACGTGACTTCGCTTTTTAATGCCTCCATCTCATATAACCCGACGGCTACGGTGGCGAGACTAGGGATGCCGGTATAAACCGTAACCTCATCTAAGCAACATTCCTAGGGTAAGACGTACTTCTTAGATGCCGATTCAATCTATATCCTAAGTAACAATCACTTTTTGGGTTTCATGTTAAATTATGATGACAAATAATTAAGTTGATCAGGTTTAATTACTCGTTTTAATTCCAATCTAGAGAATCGACGCGTGGTCGAAGCCGATCATAATATTGCCCTACACATCACCACGCTCGGTCGACCGAACAACAGCACTCGGGCGACCGAATGACATGCCTCGGTCGACCGAACACAGTTCTGTGTCGGAACAAATCATGATTACTTCTTAACGTTTCTAACCTAAACACATGGGTTCGTAAATTAATCTACATCACGCAATCAATACAAATAAAAACTACTCCATAATAAAATACATCAGATCTACAAATAAAGATTGCATAATTGAATAGTCATACCCTCGAAGACGAGAGTGACTCCCACTCTTTAATGCGCTCCCTAATCGGAGAATCCGATGAATCCACAATGAACGAACATAAAAATAAAACTAAAAACTTAAAAGCTAAAATTGTATGAATTGTTTTGTGTTGTAGTGGTGTGTCTTTCTCAAAGATCATGGTCTCTTTGTTTATATAGGAGTTGTAGCCGACATAGGAGAATCGGAAGATTGACATGCATTTATCACATTAGGCTCGGGTGACCGAACCTACACGCTCGGTCGACCGAATGGCATGGCTCGGTCGACCGAGCCTCCCTCTTTACGCGTTTTCAAATTCGGTTCGTCTGACTTGTTCCCCACTCCATGCTTTTGAATTGATCTGATTAATCTTTTCTTCAATGCTCCGATTTTCTTCTCTTTTATCTTGAGATCTCCCGATTGCGTGATAATTATCTTCCCGATTTATCATGATCTGCAAAATCAGCATTTATCACACAATTAATTGCTCTTTTATAATAAAAATAGCTAAATACCAATTATCATATTAATAATCACTTATCATTAAATAATAAATATAAACACGTGATTAAATATGAAATATATATGATTAACTCCGATTTAAGGTTATAATTGATGACATAAATGGGTATATTTTAACTGTCATCAAAATGCCCCCCACTTAAACTTTTCTTCGTCCCGAACAAAGCATCAACATGTTATTCCCCAAGACAACATTTTCTGTGGTCAACTCATACTTACACAAGAAACCCGAGTCAACTCATACCAGTCATGCTCATAAGATAAGCATTATTCACTACTCGCTATGAATCGAAGTGATTGTGTGCATGTGCATTGGTTTTATATAAATGTAGCAAGATTAGAGTTTATCAGGACTTCATATCTAAATTCACCAACATCGATTCATACTTCTTATGCCTCATGATGGTTAAAGCACTAGAACAATAAGCAAGAGCGTATCTATCGGGTTTTTGACTTTGAGACCGAGTACTACTCAAGCCTCTAAAAATTCGAATTTTTTTCAATTTTGCATATTTTTCGAATACTACTAACCTCAAGGAAGAAAACTCTTCATAGAGTATCCCCCTATCTTAGATTAAGCATAGCATCGAATATTACCACAAGCGGGGCTACTTTGGTAATGTTACTACAAGCCCAGTGTTTTAATACATTGTCAAAACACAGTGCGTCCCAAGCTTATTACTCCGCTTTTGTTGGCTAGAAGATCGAGAATACATCGATCGACAAATGTCGACACTCAGTCCTCATAACCAATTATCTACGCAATGTACACATACTTCTTTCAATTATTATAACTCATACGGTACTAAGCGATTCACATGTTGAGTAATTGAACAATACCTAACTACTTGCAATTGTTGGCATGAATATCCTTAAGTCTACTAACAATTTATCGCAAAAGTATGATATGACCACGTACTCACGCAACTTGGTTCATTTCCTATCAATTCTAAGTATAAGAACTTCACAAGTTTAAAGGTGCGAGTTAAACAACTTGGCATTTATCCATAAATTTTAAATTTGGCTCAATATTGTCTCGATATTCCGTTCCTTGACTTTTCAACATATAGCACAACATATAGCTAAGTCCCCGCCCCACTTAAACATGGCATTGTCCACAATGACAAAAGTAAATGAGAGTTCAAGATGAAAGACTTAGCTCTGGAAACGGCTCCCAAGTAAAGGAACATTATCGGAGTAATCATCGGCACAGCGTGGAGAGACAGACACATCCTGTATAAACAAACAAGCTCCACGATATCGTCAAATACCATGTTTATGGAAGTTATAAAATAACGTGGCAGTAATTAGATATAGATATCTAAAAACAGTTTAAGCCACTTTACTTTATACTGCCATGGACAAGACCAAAAGGGATTTAAACCTAAATAAAAATTCACATGACGGCTATCAAGGAAAAAACCTCGTTTATTCCGAACTTAGACTCGGAACATGGCGAGATGAAAAAAACCGTGATAGGCGCATGCTACTTTATTAAAAAGAAAAACGAAAAAGATAGTTATAGGTAGTAGTTCTACGTTTATAGTCGCTAGCTCGACTCAGCTCAAGAAGGTTTATTCATAGACAGGGTCATCTAGGTACAAAACCTCCTCCTCAGCAGCAGGCGGAAGCCCGTGATAATGCTTAATACGATGTCCATTGACCACAAATCTGGACTCGTCTTTAAAATTCAATAGCTCCACCGCTCCAGAAGGAAAGACTTGTTGTACTTGAAATGGGCGAATTGTACAAGAGAACCAGATCACCCTCTTGAAAGGTACTCTCCAGAATCTTTTTGTCATGAAACTTCTTCGTGCGCTCCTTGAAAATCTTGGCATTCTCGTATGCCTCTAAACGAAACTCCTCCAGGCGAGTTAATTCTAACATCCTTTTCTCACCGGCCAACGTCTCATCAAAATTTAGCATCCTTGTTGCCCACATGGCCCGGTGCTCCAGTTCCACAGGTAGATGACATGCCTTTCCAAAAACAATCCTATATGGTGACATTCCAATCGAGGTTTTATATGCAGTCCTATAAGCCCATAAAGCGTCGTCTAAACGTAACGACCAATCCTTCCTAGTCGTATTATGCTTTTTCCAGGATACGTTTATCTCTCGATTGGTGACTTCTACCGCCCACTAGTCCTGGGGTGATATGCGATTGCTAGCTTATGCTCGAACCCCATACTTAATCATCACCGTTCAAAAGGTTTATTACAAAAATGACTACCATTGTCGCTTATAATCGCCTACTGGCGTCCCAAACCTTGTAAAAATGTTCTTCTTCAAGAATCTAACCACAACCCTAGCATCGTTTGTTGGGGAAGCAATGGCCTCAACCCATTTGGATACATAATCAACAGCAACTAAGATATATCGGTTAGATAATGATGAAGTGAAAGGTCCAACAAAATCTATCCCCAAATGTCAAAAGCTCCACTTCTAAGATGCTCTTGAGTGGCATCTCATTCCTCCTTGAAATATTACTCTGTCATTTGACAAGCATGACATGCCTTTGCATATTGGTGTGCATCCTTAAACAATGTCGGCCAATAAAAACCGCATTGGAGGACCTTAGCCAGCGGTTTTTCTCCCCCCCGTAGTGCCCTCCAACTTCATAGAATGACAATGCCTCAAGATATCATTACACTCTTCTTCGGGCACATACCTTGAAAAATATTATCGGATCTAGTTTAAACAAATAAGGCTCATCCCAATAATAGTGTCTAAGATCTTTAAAGAATTTTTTCCTCTCTTGGACAGTGAGATTTGGTGGTAGGTACTTTGCGGATAGATAATTAACAAACAAACTAAACCATGGTTGCTTCTTCTCCTTCACAACCTCTATTCAAGAAGAAAGCTGCAAAGACAATCATCATGTCCCCGATGGTGGTGATGGAGAAAAGTTGTTCATCGAGAAAAGATTCTCCTATCTCGCTTAATTCCTCACCATCCTCTAATTGTAAGCGCGATAGATGATCGGCCACCACGTTCTCACTTCCTTTCTTATCTCGGATTTCTACGTCAAATTCTTGCAACAAGAGAATCCATCTCAACATCTTGGCTTTGAATCTTGCTTTGCTAGGAGATACTTAAGAGCCGCATGGTCATCCACACGGTGACTTTAGATCCCACTAAGTAAGATCTAAATTTGTCAAAGGCAAAGATAACGGCCAGAAGTTCCTTCTCCGTTGTGGCGTAATTTCTTTGGGCAGCATTCAAAGTCCGGCTTGCATAATAGATAGGTCTGAAGATTTTATCTTTTCTTTGACCCAAATCGGCGCCTCAAAGCATATCACTTGCATCACACATCGGTTCAAGCGAAGATCCCATTCGGTGCGACGAGCGGGTGCGATGTCGATCTACTTTTTATTTCGTTGAAAGTTTTTATGCACTCATTAGAAAACACGAATGGTACATCCTTGGCCAATAATTCGGTAAGAGGTCTAGAGACCAGGTAAAAGTCCTTGATAAACCTACGATAAAATCCGGCGTGGCCTAAAAAACCTCGCAAAGTTTTAAGATTAGTAGGTGGAGGTAGTTTCTCGATCACCTCAACTTTGGCTCTATCTACCTCTATACCATTCTTTGATATACGGTGGCTGTTGAAATAGTGTCCTAAACCCAATCGGGTTGGACCGGATCCGACCGGGTCGGATCATTTCTACTATTTCTTTATGTTTATACATATATTAAATGGCTTTTATGTTGTCATATATCTGTTCTTTTAAAGAACCAATTATGAATTGTTATTGTTGAGAGGATTTTTGCATCATTTAAACAAAAGAAAATTTATAAACCCATACTTAGATGCAAAACTAACTCCTAACCGGCCAAACACCGGGTAGTTGATAGTATAGCGAGATAAGTAAGGGTCGATCCACAGGGAATTGGGACGTTGAATCTAATTTCATTAACTCTCTCAATTGTTACTACTAATTATTACTAAAACTAAAACAGACAAGTAAAAATGACAGAGGGACTATTAATCCAAAGCCGAAACAATAATTGCGAACCAACATAAATAAAACTACAACTACGAAAAAACAAGAAACTAACGAACCCATGATAACAACTAAAGCAATATAACATAGAACAAACATGATCCACCATCCCGCAACCCTTAATTCTTCCTAGATTATCTTATGATGATTTAATTCAAGTTGTGGTTCACCTCTCTTAAGTAATCTTCTATCTCTCGATTTTAAAGATTAACACATCATAAAACGAGGTGCAAGATCTCTCAATCTAACAACCTGTAGATTCAACCTATCAACTTTCGTTATGTCAAGGTTAAAAATCTCATCTTTCCTATGGTGATCTAAGGTTTACACCGACTTTCGTCATACGGTAAACATCAATAGCAATACAACTTTCGTTATCGATTGCATAACACATAATCAAAGGAAAGAAAACAACTTTAAAATTAAACTCACAAGATCATCCATGGACAAGAAATAGAAAGGCTGTGAAAAGTATTACATGATCGCTCCAAGTTCAAAGCTTCGAGAGATCATCATGGTGATCGAACAAGATAAGGAAAACAAAAGAAGTAAAACTCTATCTAACCGGATCACCCAAGCACAAGGCTTGGGTGATCGGCCTAAAACTGGCAGGAGCGGTCGCTCTGTGTTTTTTGGTATGTGGAAGAAAATCGATCAATCATCATGTCTCCGTGAATGAATTGGGAGTCTGCCAGATTTATAGGCAGCGGTGCGCATAGATTCAACGCCGGTTTCATCTCGTGGGGCGCCATTTGGCCTTTGAAACGCTGGGCTCCATCCTGGAACTCCGGTTCCATGCTTTTTCGAGCTCTCGATTGATTTCCAAGCCTTGAACGCCGGTTTGATATTCGGGGCGCCCGTTCAACCTTACGAACGCCCGTTTGGAGTCTTCAAACGCCGCTTTAAAGCCGAATCCGATTCTGCGCTTTTTTATTTGATCTTATCTCTAACAACCCATCCTTATCCTCTCAGAATAAACCTTATCTCTTGGATATTCTAGATGATTCATGACTTGTCCTCCTTGATCTTATCCTTTTTGCCACTTGTCACTTCCAAGCTTGAACACTTGTGAGCTCCTAATTAATCAATGAATAACACCAAAATGTAATACAATTCCAAATTAATAATAAATCATCAATTAAGCACAAAATTCATTACATTTTGAAATTAACTCATTAAAAATATCATTTGCTCAATATTTAAATATAAATCTCGATTTCTATGAAAAACATAAGAATATGGGGAAAATTGATATAAAATATATCGTTAAAAATCGTATAATTTGACCGAGAACAACTCCCCACACTTAGCTTTTGCTCGTCCCGAGCAAAACAAAACAAAAATCAAGACTCGAGACGTATAAACATTTATTGAAATATAAAACATATTCAAGTCGTTTAGAGGTTCACCAGTGTGTGTGTGCATAGCCATAATAAATTTCCACTAAAACCACACTTGAAATTGATTCAAGCAAAGCTAGCTAACATCCCATTTAAATTAGAAATATAAAACGATTATAACATGCACCTCACAAAACATACAAATTCGAAAAACAATAATAGGGAGTATTTAAAATATTTCCGACATACTTGAGAGGATAATCCCTACAACATATCTTTCAGTTTATACTTGGGGATAAGATATCACGATAACTATGTCTTATATTCAATTCATATCACTTCTCATCTAAGTTGATTTAATTATTTCTCATTTAAACACACATCGAAATGAGCTATTGCCCTCATAGTAGAATAGGACATTTCGAGATAATCCCTACCTACTCAAATCATAAGGCGACTTTTCACCGATTGTCGTGAGCTTTTGGTCATCATAGTGGTATAGACATTTCGAGATAATGCCCTATCTCACTCCAATCATCAACCAAACTTTCGACATACTAAACTAATTCATTCATTAACTCAACTTTTCAAAAAAACAATAGTTACGTGTCACTTATCACATTCAAACTTCAAGATATTCACAGTATGACATACTTTTAATTCTAAATACAAACTATTAAAATTTTCAAAATTCATATGAAAGCAAAGAATCATGCGATAATCATCAAAAATCTCCAATCAAATGGGCATAGCTTTAAATTATAGCTCATCATTTACTATGGCACGTGAAAAATAGTGTTGGGTGAAACAACTAAAGTTACTAAATATGCAAAATAATGCACCAATGATATACAAACTCAAATAAAGATATGCATTTGTTCACTCGGGACAAAAACAAAAATTTTGAAAAAATTAGCATTTTTCATAGAAATATGACTAATATGGCAAAAGAGTGTAGATACTAATCCCTTCCCCCACACTTAGATTGCAACTTGTCCTCAAGTTGTACAGAAATAAAAAGTTTAGGAACTTAGCTGATTGTATTTCCAAGTCGGCAGTGCGAAAGAACCCTCGAAGAACCAAAATTGCTTGACTATCCTTGGAGATGTGGAGCATCACAGATCCAAGTAAGCTTGAATAGATCAGTAGACTTGTGGAGCATCACAGGAATACTGACATCGACGTGAAAGCGCACAACAGCTATCAAAAGTGTCCTGCATACTTGATCAGTGCAAAAAGAGTCTACGGGGAAAAAGAATTATACATTGAAAACACAAGGAGAATAAATCATAGAGATGTTTCAGATTAAGCTCAGATAAGGATGGAACATATACATGGACATTGCAAAATAGTAGGCTAGGTGCAACTACATTACAATGCAAACTACATGATATGTAATCCTGATAAAAGAAAACGCAAACAGGCTCAGGCTGAGCAGGTTGTGAAGACAACCCTACAGTGACTACGGCCCTTAAAGAAAAGAAAACAATGCAACTAGATGACATGCAACTAAATGAGATGCAGAAATAAAAGAAAATAAAAGGAAGAAAACTAGCCCCTTAATTTGCAACATGACATGTATAAAATAAACGTCTACCAAATAATGACAGGTTACGATAAACGACAGTGCTGTCCATTACAATGCAGTGTAGACGCGCCTTAAGACTCATCAAAAGTGATAGCATTATGGAAAACCAACAGTTAGCTATACTAAACAGATATAACTCATAAGACGCGATGGTAGCATACGGAAAACCGACAGTAGCTACCCATATGAGTTACCAAATAACAAGAAAGCACATAAGTCTCAAAGCTTAAAAGATTCATCACGGTGTGTAGCATACAGAAACCGACATTAGCTACTAAATAACAATAAGACCAGTTATAGCTTACGAGAACCGACAGTCACTATAACTTGCATAGATGAATCAAGTATATTGAAGTGAATCAATTATTTAACATGGATCCGTAGATGGAAAGGTGTAAACATACAAGTTCAGAACATCTACGTAAAAATAAATAGCCACATAAGCTCATATTAAAAACATCCAAGTCAAATAAAGCGTTATAAATCAAGACAGAAAGAAATTGGAACTGGACTCAGGGGTTGGGCGCCCGTCCAACTATTTGAACGTCGCTCCATCTTCAAGACGGGCGTTCAAATTGAAAATTTCACAATCGAACGGGCGTTTCAAAGACTCAACCGGGCGTTCCACCTGCATATTATAAACTTGGACGGGCGTTCGGATGCCTTGAACGCTCGTCCATTTCCAAAAATGCACAGATAGACAGGAAAAATAACAGCAACCCAAAACTAATCATAAACTCAACACACATATAGCACAGATAACGACCACGATACATTTTTAGCACGAAATCGATTAGAAATCACCTAAACACATAATTCACGTTGAACAAATTGAGTAAAAAAACTTTTTGCACATTCTTAACCAAACGGTCATCGAAACACGGCAAAAATAAAAACTCTCAATCTATTCAACGCTACTTTTATTGAAAGAAAGAAAACGTAACAAAATCGAGAAATTAACTCAAGTAGATTCAACAAAACACCAATTCCCCGGCAACGGCGCCACTTTTGTTGAGAGGATTTTTGCATCATTTAAACAAAAGAAAATTTATAAACCCATACTTAGATGCAAAACTAACTCCTAACCGGCCAAACACCGGGTAGTTGATAGTATAGCGAGATAAGTAAGGGGTCGATCCACAGGGAATTGGGACGTTGAATCTAATTTCATTAACTCTCTCAATTGTTACTACTAATTATTACTAAAACTAAAACAGACAAGTAAACTGGACAGAGGACTATTAATCCAAAGCCAGAAACAATAATTGCGAACCAACATAAATAAAACTACAACTACGAAAAACAAGAAAACTAACGAACCCATGATAACAACTAAAGCAATATAACATAGAACAAACATGATCCACCATCCCGCAACCCTTTAATTCTTCCCTAGATTATCTTATGATGATTTAATTCAAGTTGTGGTTCACCTCTCTTAAGTAATCTTCTATCTCTCGATTTTAAAGATTAACACATCATAAAACGAGGTGCAAGATCTCTCAATCTAACAACCTAGATTCAACCTATCAACTTTCGTTATGTCAAGGTTAAAAATCTCATCTTTCCTATGGTGATCTAAGGTTTACACCGACTTTCGTCATACGGTAAACATCAATAGCAATACAACTTTCGTTATCGATTGCATAACACATAATCAAAGGAAAGAAAACAACTTTAAAATTAAACTCACAAGATCATCCATGGACAAGAAATAGAAGTCAGAAAAGTATTACATGATCGCTTCCAAGTTCAAAGCTTGAGAGATCATCATGGTGATCGAACAAGATAAGGAAAACAAAAGAAGTAAAACCTAATCTAACCGGATCACCCAAGCACAAGGCTTGGGTGATCGGCCTTTAAACCAGAAGAGCGGTGCTCGCTCTGTGTTTTTGGTATGTGGAAGAAAATCGATCAATCATCATGTCTCCGTGAATGAATTGGGGCTCGCCAGATGTTATAGGCAGCGGTGCGAGGCGATTCGACGCCGGTTTCATCTGTGGGACGCCAGTTTGGCCTTTGAAACGCCAGTTCCATCCTGGAACTCCACTTCCATGCTTTTTCTGAGCTCTCAGTATTGATTTCCAAGCCTTGAACGCCGGTTTGATATTCAGGACGCCCGTTCAACCTTCTGAACGCCCGTTTGGAGTCTTCAAACGCCGATTTAAGTCGAATCCGATTCTGCTTCTTTTATTTGATCTTATCTCTAACAACCCATCCTTATCCTCTGTAACAAACCTTATCTCTTGGATATTCTAGATGATTCATGACTTGTCCTCCTTGATCTTATCCTTTTTGCCACTTGTCACTTCCAAGCTTGAACACTTGTGAGCTCCTAATTAATCAATGAATAACACCAAAATGTAATACAATTCCAAATTAATAATAAATCATCAATTAAGCACAAAATTCATTACATTTTGAAATTAACTCATTAAAAAATATCATTTGCTCAATATTTAAATATAAATCTCGATTTCTATGAAAAACATAAGAATATGGGGGAAATTGATATAAAATATATCGTTAAAAATCGTATAATTTGACCGAGAACAGTTATATGATAACGTCCTTAGTATTAAACTGTGATAGAGAAACCATGATAGGCGATTATGGTGGATGAGATCTCTAATCACTTTAATAAGTTTGGTACTTAAATGTCTCTAGGCTGATGTACTATTAAACAGGGCATTGATAGTATAAACAGACTAGCACGTATTAGATGTCTTCTGTCTTTAAGGCGGTGGATAGATCTCGCTCTATCGAAGTGTAGAGACACTTGGGTATGCGTGGACGTGTATTAGAGAATGCGTGACGTTAGGCGACCACTTACACGGATAAGTGTCACACTATGTGGCGGTTGTGTAATTATCCTTTTGACCGAGTCTTCATGGCATCACGGTGTGGATTGTCATGCTTTGACACTATTGAGGTTTCCCAGCCACGTGGCGATCATGCGGTAGTGATTGGGTATGATCTTCAAGCATGCGGAGTATACATGATTGGTCGTCCGGGAATCGCGTATCCTATGATTGGGATCGAATATCCGAAATGGTCTTCTTATATAAGAATGTCTTACTCTCGTGAATCTTTGCAAAGTGGGAGTAAATGAGTTACTTCGAGAGCTTGATATCCAGTTATAAGATACGGTCGTTGATGTTTTGACACTCGACTAACGACCGTATGGATATTATTACAAATGATAGGATTGTAAGTTACACGGTAATCGCTTTTTTCACATGAAAGGTAGTAGTCATTGCATTTGACTCTTCCGATGATTGGGGTCACGGTGTGTTGCTGACGCTATCCCGTGATCGTTAGGCATGAAGGAAATTTCGTAATTTGCACTTTGTGTCTACGGCCAACATATTCGGAAGCCTATCGGGTCACACACATATGAACATCCAACGGATTAAAATGTGGTTATAGATGATAACCAAATAAGGAAAGTTTATCTCGAGACTATAAGAGTTATAGTGGTAAATTAATATGGTGGTATTTATTTATTATGAATAAATATAATACAAGATATTAATTATGATGATTAATTAAATATGTATATTGATACATATGATTTTCGAAAATATGTATATATGATATACACGTATTTTTGCAAATTAATTAATCATAACATTATATTAATTAAAGAATTTTCCATAATCCAATTTATGGAAACTTTGGTATATACATTCATTGTGTGTATGACACACTTGGATTGTGCAATTTAATTAATGAGATTACCATAATATTAATATGTGATATTAATTGATTTTGAGAAAAATAGATTTATGGTAATAATATAATTTACATTCAATATAAGATATTGGAGAATTATAAATTATGGATTCATTTAATATAAGATATTAAATTAAAAGAGATAAATCAATCACATTAATTATGTTTCCTTATTTTATTGGAAAGAGGTTTTCTTCTCCTCCTCTCCAAGCAAGCCATGGGCGCCCCTTACACTATATATATGAGGGGTTGCCAAGCTCTTTAACACACCATTCTTCCAAGAGCAATTGTTCTTGTGAAAAATTGCAAGAACTCATAGTTCTTGTGTAAGAAAGAGGGGCTTCCTATAGTGAGTTTGTGAGGAGGAAAAGTCCGGTCTAGCAATCTGTTTTCCGATAGCAATCCATGGTGGGATTCCGCGGGCTGTTCGTGTGGACTAGCGGTAGAGGCCGAACACTTAGCGCGCTCCATGCTGAACTACTCTCCTTAGACGGTCAAAGCGTCGATCTTTTAGATCAACCAAGGTAACCGCCGTCTTTAGTTTATTCGTTTATTGCTTAAACGAAGTCGATCTTGGGTAAAAGGAAATCAAAATTTTAAATTCCGCTGCGTTCCCGCGTAGATTTCCTAACAGTGGTATCGGAGCGAGCTTCGAGCTTAAGCAATAAGCGTGTTTTTTGCGTAGTTAATTTTATCGTTTAAATCACGTAATTAAAAGATGATATATTTTGATTCGTAAAACGATACACGAAAAGAAATTATTTTGTTATGTGTATTTTATGTTTCAATGTAGTTCATAGTTGTGATTAGTCGATAGATGCAAGATTCAAATCACGATACGTTAAGTCGAGGTTGAGTGATGGATTCTCGGTGAACCCACTCTTCGTTAATTCGATGTGCTCGACTTTTTCGTCCCGTGATATTTTTGTGCATAGATATCTCGTTGTTTAGTCGTGTCATGGTTTAGAAACCAACGACATCCTTTTGATTACGAATCAAAAGGAAAGAAACAAAAGAGAGATTTAATTTTAATTTAATTTTAGAATAGTTCTAATTAATTAAAATTAAATCGCTTTAAAATTAATCGTTAATTTTATTTCGATTAAAATCATTTAATTAATTAAATGTTAATCGCTTAATTGATTGGATAAAATTATTTAATAGATTAAATGTTAATTGATTAATTAAGACGCAAGTAGTTAATTTTTAATTTTATCTTTTTCATAAGATTTTATTGTATGGAATAGATATAGTAGATATAATATGATTATATGGACCCCGATTGATCATGGACTCGACCGATAGGATAGATGTGAATGATTTAATTTTTCTGTTGGTTTAAAAATTGTCCTAGGCCGTTATGAAGAACGTGACCTAGTTTATTTTCTGCATTTATCCCATTCCGTTGGCTTCCCAAAGTGCGGCGGGTGTATTTATTTTATTAGATAGAATTAAATGTAACAAGAATGGAGCGAAGATGGAGACCAAAGAAAGAAAGAAAAATGAAGATCCCATTGGAGAATGGAGCATTAAAGATCCTATTGGCGGTTGCATTACCCTTAGATTGTGACCAGCGGTTTTCGTCGATTTGTATTCAAACCGCACTCTAGGAAAAGTCCATGGTCATACCGGTTACTTTACGCATTTATTTATTTTGTGCTTGTATTTATTTTATATGATACGATAGATGCATGACTAGGCACGATCTAGATAAATGTGTAGGATGTATGTCTATAGAGATAGATATATTTGATGAGACCGTAATTAAAATTAATTAAGTGAATTAATTTACATAAATACTTCCACAACAAAAATCAAGTCAAAATATTGTCTCCCAATATTATAACGATGGTGAAGAGCCTGTGTTCGGATCCAACTGATCGACCACCGCCGGGAGTTGACCTACCTCGGGTATATCGTCGTTATTGAGATATGATCGTATGAGATCTCGTGAATATTGGGTTATGACTTGACTAGAGTCTTTCGGTGATTGGCCACCGTCGTAACGTCGACTTTAGAGACAAGGGTTGACTAACACATAGTGATGTGTATCGCCAAAGAGTTGACTAGTCAACCACTGAGAATCACATAGAGATGTGAATGGTAAAGAGTTACCTACCTTTCGAAATTATCTTGGTTGATCGACCACCGCCGGGAATCAAGGTAACTAGATTGGATCTCAGCCACTAAAGAAATTTTGAAATATTCTTGAAAGTCAATTGGGAGTAGTTGACTAGTGGGAGCAAAATCATAATCCCAAAGACCATATTTGATTTTGCGTGTATAGACAACAACACTCTTTTATCTTCATTTTTTTGTTTTTTAGCAAACTTTTATATTTATGTTTTTCTCGATTAGTAAAACCAAATTATGACTGTTACCTTTTAAGAAACGTTCTCAAATATGGTTAAGTAATTTTAATCCTTTTAAAATAAGTAATGATATGAGCAATCCCGTTATAGTAGTTAGAGACAAGGAGATTACATAATTGATGCAGTGCTCCGAGACTTTAATTATTAATGAAAGCGGAAGCTCATGATATGATTAAAACATTTGAAATAAGTTTCAATGAACTAATCATATATTGGATACGATCCAAGATGATCATTCAGTCATACGATGACAATTAATTCAAACGTTGAATAAGAATGACCACATCGAATTTTTGAAAAGGTTGTTTTCGAAATTATAAGATTTAAGTATCGACTTAATTCTATCATTGCTTAAGGTTAATTAAATAGTCAATGTTTTGAATACGATTTAAAAGGTTAAATAAACTATTTAATAAACTTTAGATTTCCTTTATGAAAGGAAGTTGAAAACATAGCTCTTGTGATCTATCTTAAGTCTTATGAAGACTACAATAAGAAACATTTTTCAAAGGCTTAAAGGATTAAAAGGAAAGTTAGGGCATGTGCTTAAATAAAGAACTTATTGAAGTTTCTAATCTAGGCAAGTGAGTTGAGATAAATCTATCTAAGTTCAAGTCAACTCTTAGATATATGATATCTTACGAGTGTGATTAAATTAGAAAGATTAAATACATATATGGAAGGTTAAACAAATGTTGTAACACTTACCATATTCTGGATCTAGTAAACTGATAAGGGAACTAAATAAATGTTATTATGTTCCGGTTCTTATGAAGAACATACTTTCAGTTATTTGTTAGGATTTAGTAGACATATTCAATTGTAAAGAATAAATGTTATTCGATAAAGTTGGAAGGTCACTGAATCTAACATACTAGATTGATGTCACTGTATAGTTGATATATGTGATGAGATCTCGACTAAATATTTGTATGGCTATTATCTTTGATATTTGTAGTTGTTCTAGATGTCGACTCTCTGGAAGAGAAACGTATAATCAAATGTCATTTAGATGATGTTTGAACCATGTGATTATGAATTATGTGGGTAATACGATCTTATCCAAAGATGATCAAATACCCTTTTATGAAAAGGTTGTAAAATCTAGAAAAATTGTCTAAAGCCTAAACATACCGATGTTTGTTGGCTTATGACAATTAATGCTACAAATAATTGTTTGTTAATCTCTATAACTATTGTTAGAAATAGTCAAGTGTACTTATTGAAGTACGACAATTCGGAAAGCCCGAAAAGTTCGAGCTAGTAATGCGAATATGAGATTGATGAGCTACTTAGAATTAATCTTCAATTGGATCAAGTATTAATACGAAGGGTGTTTGAAGTTATCTCGAAAGGAATAAGATTCTCCCTTGAAGGATACCATCTTTGGGATACGCAATTAGATTGTGCTCTGAAATGGAAACAACACTTTATATGATAAAAGTGTGACGCAAGCCATCGCGAAGTATCCTTACCCGCTTCGGGATAAGGCCCTTATGCTTAACCTAGTTCCAAAATAAAGGTTGAATATATTCCATATTAGATATGGAAGATGATAATGTCGATTCTATCTTAACCGATGATTTGAAGTTGTCATAAGCAAAGTCAGAAAGGCTTGGAGCCTAGTACGACATATGCCACTTTGTGGAATATCTTAGCAAGTACGCTGGATATTGTTTACTTGTCCGTGGAGCAAAATGTTTGTCTCCAAACATGTCAGTCTTCTAGAGGAAGTGTTTCTTCCAAAAGAAACAAGGGGAGTGAATAAGATCTCAAAAGAGTTTGAGAACCACAAAGATATATTCAACCAATGGAACGTGAGCAGACGCCGCATAGCGATGAGGTGTAGATCACTGCTCAGTGCACATAAAAGTTCGTAAGTCTGTGGATAACCTCAAGCCCAAAAGGGGCTGCTGGTATGTTCATCTTGATGAATGTATATCTCACGACTTATGAAAGAATGTTTAAAAGGCGAGGATTGAGAGATATGGCTAGAGCCATAAAATCTGAATTAGATTCCATCGGTGACAACCAGTTGCGAACCTAGTCTGTCTTACCTAAGGGTAGTCCCTGAAAGGTGACATGGATAGTAATACGATTACCATAAGGCTATAGTGAAATTTGAAGGGTATGGGGTGTAAACCTTGTAATTACCTTTATCTTTGCCAAATGAGCCCGAGCCTCTAATCGATGATGCTTGTTATAACTTCGTATCATGGCTATATGATAGTGTTGAAGACGTTGGGTAGAAAGCTCGATTTTCATAGACGATAACATGATATGTGAGCCCACGAGATCCATTTACGGACTCAAACAAGTTTCTCTAGACGATTTCTTTGTTTGATAATCAAAGGAGTTTGATTTAGTCAAAAGAAGGATATGCCCATGTGCAAGATGGATAGTGGGAGTGTGTTGTGATTTTTGAGCAAGATATTAGATATCTCTCTCGAGAATTAATACCCCATGTCACAGTCAATTAATGTTTGGTAGTTCAAGGTCTTTACGAAAGCACTTGGATTGGCGCTTCTTATTTTTAGAAATAAGAATCTATAGTGATAGATTTAATCATTTGTTAAATTATAGTTTACCTATATAGATGTGATGCTAAAAGAAGTTTAGCATAGATCGCGAGATCTATCTATGTTAGGACATTGGTCCTAAAGATAAGGTGAAAGATGATGATACTTATGGAAGGTTTCCTTCATTCTGCGATAGGAACCATCTTATAGGAGATGCCGGATGTTCATAGTCCATGAATAGTCATGAGAAAGTATGAAAGTAAATGTAAATGTCGAGAATATCCTTAAACAAGTTAAGGAAAGTTTCCTAGTTTATTGAAACTTGGAATTAAATAAACGTAGATATACTGAGGCGTATATCCCGAGTCTTATGAAGGCAAATGGGAGCTACAATGCAGGTTTGCAATCACTTTGATTAAGTGATACAAAGGAGTGGAAATGTTCTTGGCTATGGGTCACTCAGTAAATTCTACAACTAGGCCAAAACACAAGAAGTGCCTTAGAAGCGCGGCGGGAGCGATACATGGATCTGAAGGTTCATTCCTGAACCTTGTATGGTTCTTCCACCTTTTCTATATAGTTGATATAGTAAGTGGATTCATTGCTTGAAGCAAGGACCGTGGTCTCGCCGAGAGATTCGTGTGTGTGTTGGCGCGCTCCTTTGACTTGGTCATTTGGAACGTGATATGAAGATAGTCCGAGTCCCCACGGATAGCGATCCGTTTATGGCTAAAATTTGGTTGCTGAGTATTGCATGAGATTCTTGTGTTTCAACTTGGTCTTGTGTGTGCGAGTGATTGGTTTTAGGCCAAGTGGGAGATTGTTGAAATAGTGTCCTAAACCCAATCGGGTTGGACCGGATCCGACCGGGTCGGATCATTTCTACTATTTCTTTATGTTTATACATATATTAAATGGCTTTTATGTTGTCATATATCTCGTTTCTTTTAAAGAACCAATTATGAATTGTTATATGATAACGTCCTTAGTATTAAAGCGTGATAGAGAAACCATGATAGGCGATTATGGTGGATGAGATCTCTAATCACTTTAATAAGTTTGATACTTAAATGTCTCTAGGTCGATGTACTATTAAACAGGCATTGATAGTACAAACAGACTAGCACGTATTAGATGTCTTCTGCCTTTAAAGGCGGATAGATCTCGCTCTATCGAAGTGTAGAGACACTTGGGTATGCGTGGGCGTGTATTAGAGAATGCGTGACGTTAGGCGACCCACTTACACGGATAAGTGTCACACTATGTGGCGGTTGTGTAATTATCCTTTTGACCGGAGTCTTCATGGCATCACGGTGTGGATTGTCATGCTTTGACACTATTGAGGTTTCCCCTAGCCACGGGGCGATCATGCGGTAGTGATTGGGTATGATATTGAAGCATGCGGAGTATACATGATTGGTCGTCCGGGAATCGCGTATCCTATGATTGGGATCGAATATCCGAAATGGCCTTCTTATAAGGAATGTCTTACTCGTGAATCTTTGCAAAGTGGGAGTAAATGAGTTACTTCGAGAGAGCTTGATATCCAGATTATAAGATACGGTCGTTGATGTTTTGACACTCGACTAACGACCGTATGGATATTATTACAGCGATAGGATTGTAAGTTACACGGTAACTGTTTCACATGAAAGGTAGTAGTCATTGCATTTGACTCTTCCGATGATTGGGGGTCACGGTGTGTTGCTAGACGCTATCCCGTGATCGTTAGGCATGAAGGGAAATTTCGTAATTTGCACTTTGTGTCTACGGCCAACATATTCGGAAGCCTATCGGGTCACACACATATGAACATCCAGCCGGATTAAAATGTGGTTATAGATGATAACCAAATAATGAAAGTTTATCTCGAGACTATAAGAGTTATAGTGGTAAATTAATATGGTGGTATTTATTTATTATGAATAAATATAATACAAGATATTAATTATGATGATTAATTAAATATGTATATTGATACATATGATTTTCGAAAATATGTATATATGATATACATGTATTTTTGCAAATTAATTAATCATAACATTATATTAATTAAAGAATTTTCCATAATCCAATTTATGGAAACTTTGGGCGCCACATTCATTGTGTGTATGACACACTTGGATTGTGCAATTTAATTAATGAGATTACCATAATATTAATATGTGATATTAATTGATTTTGAGAAAAATAGATTTATGGTAATAATATAATTTACATTCAATATAAGATATTGGAGAATTATAAATTATGGATTCATTTAATATAAGATATTAAATTAAAAGAGATAAATCAATCACATTAATTATGTTTCCTTATTTTATTGGAAAGAGGTTTTCTTCTCCTCCTCTCCAAGCAAGCCATGGGCGCCCCTTACACTATATATATGAGGGGTTGCCAAGCTCTTTAACACACCATTCTTCCAAGAGCAATTGTTCTTGTGAAAAATTGCAAGAACTCATAGTTCTTGTGTAAGAAAGAGGGGGCTTCCTATAGTGAGTTTGTGAGGGAGGAAAAAGTCCGGTCTAGCAACTGGGGTTTTCCGATAGCAATCCATGTTGGGATTCCGGGGGTCTGTTCGTGTGGACTAGCGGTAGAGGCCGAACACTTGGGCGCTCCATGTTTGAACTACTCTCCTTAGACGGTCAAAGCGTCGATCTTTTAGATCAACCAAGGTAACCGCCGTCTTTAGTTTATTCGTTTATTGCTTAAACGAAGTCGATCTTAGGTAAAAGGAAATCAAAATTTTAAATTCATTGCTGCCTTCCAGTAGATTTCTAACGATGACCCGATCTTATACCTTCCGTAACCATTAAATGACATTTCTCCCAGTTAAGCACAAGATTCGTCTCTTCACATCTCTTCAACACTCGTGCTAGATGTGTGAGACATGAATCGAAATCGTCGCCAAACACGGAGAAATCATCCATAAAGATTTCCAAGAAGTCTTCCACCATATCCGCAAATAATGACATCATACATCGTTGAAATGTCGCGGGGGCGTTGCACAATCCAAATGGCATTCGATTATACGCAAATGTCCCATATAGGCATGTAAACGTTGTTTTCTCACGATCTTCGGGCGAGATGTGGATTTGATAGTATCCCGAATATCCGTCAAGAAAACAATAGAAAGCATGCCCGCTCAGTCTCTCGAGCATTTGATCGATGAAGGGAAGAGGAAAATGGTCCTTACGAGTCGCATCATTTAGTTTCCTAAAGTCTATGCATACTCGATGACCGGTGATTAGCCTCACAGGAATTAACTCATTCAACTCATTGGCTTGCACCGTCAATCCTCCTTTTTTGGGAACTACGTGGATAGGGCTTACCCATTCGCTATCGACAATTGGAAATATAATTCCCATTTCTAGCATTTTTATAACCTCATCCCTAACCACGTCCTTTAATTGTGGGGTTAAACGCCTTTGAGGTTGTGCAACCGCTTTCTTCTCGTGGTCTACGGAGATCTTGTGCATACATACGCTAGGACTAATACCCTTAATGTCGCCTATGGTCCATCCAAATGCTCCAGCGGTACTCTCTCGAGAATTCTCATTAGTTTCTCCTCTTGTAAATCCGTCAAGGATGAAGATATAATTAGTGGCAAGGTCTCATCTTGAAGAAATACATACTTCAAATTCGCAGGAAGAGGTTTTAAAGTCAAATTTGTGGGAGGTTCTTCCAAAGAGGTCTTCAACTTTTGACCAGTGAGTTTAAGTTCAAGTACTTATGCCACGTTGGTCTATGATAGAATCTTTCAATCTCCATGCACACTTACTTCCTCTACAGTCTCTGGGGTCCTCTACTACATCCTGGGCATATCATCTTCTCCTCCTCACTACTCACGTGCTTGACTTCATCTTCTTCTTCTAAGGCAAAGATCCAAAAATCCTTGATGCTTTCATGTTGTTGAAATTCTTGAACGATCCTATCAATGGAATCCAACATGAAACATGCATCCTCTCCATCATCAAAGTTGCTTCATAGTGTCAAAGACATTGAATGCAACTCTCTCTTCGCTCACTCTTAACACCAACTCGCCTTTGTAAACATCAATCGCGTTCTACTAGTGGCCATGAAAGGTCTCCTAATATCAATGGTACTTCGTAGTTAGCTTCCATATCTAATACCACAAAGTCGACGGGGAATACAAACTTTTCAACTCTTACTAGCACATCCTCAACCACTCCACATGGTTCCTTGACGAGCGGTCAGCTAATTGCAATGTGATTGAGGTCTTCTTAAGATCTTTCATGCCTAGCTTCCGAAAAATAGATAGTGGCATCAGTTCACGCTTGCTCCTAGATCACACAAAGCTTTGTTCGGACATACGTTACCTATGGTGCGGGAATGAAAGCTTCCCGGATCTTTGCATTTTGGGGTAACTTATGTTGAAGAATGGCTGAGCACTCCTCATTAAGGCATATGGTCTCTAAATCTAGAAGTTTCCTTTTAGTTGAGGCAGCGTCTTTTAAAAACTTGGTGTACTCGGGCATTTCAAATAGTGCTTCAACTAGGGGTATATTGATTTGTAACTTACTAAACATATCCACGAACTTCTTATACCTCTTATTATCAAACTTAGGCTTCGGCTTTGGTGGAGGATAAGGTAGAGTTGAAGGATCGACATCGGTGAAAATTGGATACTTGTTGTTGTAAAGTTCAACTCTAGGGCCAAGCGAGTTCTTTATCGTTCTTTGCTCGAGCAAAGTCTCGGAAGTATTAGTCTCATTTCTTGGCTCACCATCCTTATTCTTTGTGACTCTTTATTTCTCTTGCAAGGATGGTGGAGTTACCTCTTTTCCACTTCTTGTCATGATCGCATTCAAATCCTTAGGGTTCTTCTCGGTGTTGCTTGGCAACCTCCGGGAGGTCTAGTTGAGACTTGCTCACCTAGTTGTCCTACACAGTGCGTGAGATTTTGGACTGTGAGCTTCTTGATTGGTCACCTTAGCATCGGTCTTCGACAATATTGGCTAAAGTTAGTGGCTAATTCAAATGCCATAGATTTTGAAAGTTGTCCCATATTGTCGGTGTGACATTACTAAGTTTTTCTATCGCAGCTTCCCAACCAAAAGTTTTAGTCTGCTGTGGTACATAAGGGTAGGCGGTTTAGGCCTCTCTCTCTGCATTAATGTCACTATATCGAATCCAGGATGGTTATGATTAGGCCTGTACCCTCCCCCGACATAATTGGCTTCTTCAGTACCAGCGTTCTCACTTTGAGGTGCTACCTCGATTCCAGCCCCCTTCTCTACTCTTGTCATCCTCTCTTGCATCCCATCTACCTTATTGTTGATAACAGAAAGTTGTTCTAAGATTTTGGTAGATGCACTATCATCAAATATGTCAATGACCATCTTCACAATGAGCTATGTGTCATTGCCTCCCATTGGCTATTCATCGCTATTTGCTCCATCTTCACTTGTGCCTCCTCGGAGATAAAAGAACAAACGCCCATTTCTTTGGGCGTCTACTCTAATTTTCTCGCCTCTCAATCCATGGTAAAAGTTTGCATTAAAAGCCAAAGAGAGATGTCATGATGAGGACACTTCCTCATAGCTTCCTTGAAAGCGCTCCCAAGCTTGATCAAAACTCTCCCCAGGGTTGTTGCTTAAATCCCAGGATGTCTTGGCGTAACTTAAAAGTTTTTCTTAAGGGAAAATACTTATTCATGAATTTTTGCAACAATTGTTCCCAAGTAGTGATAGATCCACTTCTCTAAAGAGAGAGCCATTGCTTAGCTTTATCTTTCAAGGTGAAAGGAAAAGCTTAAGACGAATGTTACCCTCCGGGATTAATTTGGTTTCACTTGTCTTTGTGATTTCAAGAAATTCGTCATGTGAACACCAGGATCCTCGTTTTGGACTCCATGAAAAGTAGAATAATTGGTCACCATTTGAATTACATTAGGCCTAGGGTGATAGACTTCCGCAGCATCTTGCGGTCTACGATAGCGGGAATGAATTGTTCAATAGTGGGCGTTGCATTGCAAAGTGCGCCTCGCTCCTTGAACTAGGGCTTGGTTCTCATTATTAGCATTTGCATTCACATTATTGGCATTATTGATAACAGGATTAATAACAGGATTAGGTACCTGGTTTGGATTGACTGGATTGCCTTCCATTTCCGTTTGATTCAGAATGCTCAGAATGATCGGTTGTATGTCCTTCTTCCACTCCTTGCTCGCTTTCCTCAAGATTTGGATCCTCTTCTCCTTGCTTAGCCGCCTCCCTAGCTAACTTCCTATTCCTTCTCGCAAATTTCTCTATTTCAGGATTATAAGGCTCAAGCGGTTCCTTCGATTTCCGAGTTGCGTACTATAAAATAATAAACAACAATAAAACAATTAATCACTAGTAAAGGCTAGGCCTTTAACTAACTAACTAAATAGAACTAAAACAGGACTCGTAATAAGTTTGAGAAAAGAAAACGTAAATAAAAGCGAAGCGAAATGTTTTAAAACTAATCTGAGAACAAAAATAGAAAAGAAAACTAATTCTCGGTCGACCGAGAGCGTGTGGTTCGGTCGACCAAGCTTTTTTTTTTTTTTTTTTTTTTACTGGCTGCTTTTAATATACGACTCTTATTCACGAGAATATTCACGAATCCAGTTCTAACAAAATAAGCTATATCTTAATTTAATGACTCGAGTCCCCGGCAACGGCGCCAAAAACTTGATGGAGGTCAAGTTAAATTATTAACTCGATGCCTACTAACACACTAGCAAGAGAACTAGGTTCAACTGTAGTATAGTCAGATAGAGTCGAGGTCGATCCCACAGAGACTCGGCATAAATAAAACACAACTTTATCCTATTAGAACTAAATTGAAAGGGCGGTCTACGACCAACTAAATGCAGAAAATAAAATAGTGACAACCACAAGACACAAAAGACCACAAAGACAGACTAAGGACTACTAAAACACGGATAATACGGTTGATATTATCTAAACGAATAGTATTGATTACGCTAGTAGATTATAACTCCCCCATGTGAATTAGGATGATTACGAGATAAAACAAACGTTAAAGATCGATTATTATGACTACGGGAGTCATCCCCTAAGGTAGATTTAGCCCCGGTTAGGTCATCTAAATCATCGTGCCTCCATTACGTGACTTCGCTTTTTAATGCCTCTATCTCATATAACCGACACGTGGATTTGAGACTAGGGATGCGGTATAAACCGTAACCTCATCTAAGCAACATTCCTGAGGGTAAGGCGTACTTCTTAGATGCCGATTCAATCTATATCCTAAGTAACAATCACTTTTTGGGTTTCATGTTAAATTATGATGACAAATAATTAAGTTGATCAGGTTTAATTACTCGTTTTAATTCCAATCCAGAGAATCTGACGTAGTCGAAGCCGATCATAATATTGCCCTACACATCACCACGCTCGGTCGACCGAACAACGGCTTTTCGGGCGACCGAATGACATGCTCTCGATCGACCGAACACGATTACGTAGTCGGAACAAATCATGATTACTTCTTAACGCTTCTAACCTAAACACATGGGTTCGTAAATTAATCTACATCACGCAATCAATACAAATAAAAACTACTCCATAATAAAATACATCGATCTACAAATAAAGATTGCATAATTGAATAGTCATACCTCGAAGACGCGAGTGACTCCCACTCTTTAATGCGCTCCCTAATCGGAGAATCCGATGAATCCACAATGAACGAACATAAAAATAAAACTAAAAACTTAAAAGCTAAAATTGTATGAATTGTTTTGTGTTGTAGTGGTGTGTCTTTCTCAAAGATCGTGGGTCATTTGTTTATATAGGAGTTGTAGCCGACATAGTGAGAATCGGAAGATTGACATGCATTTATCACATTAGGCTCGGGTGACCGAACCTACACGCTTCGATCGACCGAATGGCATGGCTCGGTCGACCGAGCCTCCTCTTTACGCGTTTTCAAATTCGGTTCGTCTGACTTGTTCCCACTCCATGCTTTTGAATTGATCTCGATTAATCTTTTCTTCAATGCTCCGATTTTCTTCTCTTTTATCTTGAGATCTCGATTGCGTGATAATTATCTTCCCGATTTATCATGATCTCGCAAAATCGCATTTATCACACAATTAATTGCTCTTTTATAATAAAAATAGCTAAATACCAATTATCATATTAATAATCACTTATCATTAAATAATAAATATAAACACGTGATTAAATATGAAATATATATGATTAACTCCGATTTAAGGTTATAATTGATGACATAAATGGGTATATTTTAAGCGTCATCACTTCCACCGAGTTGCTTGATCACACGTCACGGAAGATCGTGGTGCTTCTTCACACCTTCGTTCGTTCTTTCTATTGCGGTTCTTCAACTTGGATTTTGAGATCCAAGAGGTATATTCTACAACCCCTCGTAGATATAGATCTAGTTATTTTATTACGTGTATTTTATAGATCTGATCCTTAAATCGCTTAGATTGCGGATGATATTACTAACAGCGTGTCCCCTCTGTGTCCCGCCGTGTCCCTTGCGTGTCCCTAACATGTCCCGCCGTGTCCCCAGCGTGTCGGAATTCAAAATTTGAATTTAACATTATTTTAATCGAAATGACACGTTTCCGACACGTGTTGGGGCGTGTCGGGCTGAAAATGTGTCGGACAAATGCATGCGGCGACCTAATTGAAGTGTCGGTGCTTGATAGGATTCTTCTAAGAAATTGAAGCATATTAAAGATAAGTGTGTGGAATGATCATGAAAATACCGAATACATTATTAATATTGTATCAATATACTACAAAAAGAAATATAACTAGAGTGAACCTGCCTTTTATACGTCTTTTCTTGTAATATTGACCACACATTCTATAACATCCGGTGGCGGAGCTACACACAAACAAGAAGGGGCAACTGACTTGAACCGTAAAAATTACATTAATATATATACAAATCATATCGTTTGCCTTTTCTTAAATTTTTTTTATTTATTTTCCTTTAAAAAATGTATTGTTAACCTTATCCGAATCATGCGTCCGCATGCATATAACATCAATCATACATTTTCATACCATGTGAGTGGCCTAACTAACTCCATATGTGTGTGATGACTAAAAATTAAAGATGGCACAAATTAACGAAATGGAAGTCCAGCTCGCACTAGCAGCATGATAAGAACGTGGGATTTTGTCTTCTTGGGAAACAACGGTTCTGCCGCCATCTTATATTATTCAATTCACACATGCTTAATTGATTGATTACCATTACCTTACAAGAGCTAGCTAACCAATTTTTCTTTTAATCAGACGTCACATAACTGAAGTGTTTGTTGGAAACAATGAAACGTCATTTAAATATATGACGATTTCGCTTGAAAAAACACGAATTCATTAATTATCCGTCATGTCAATGATGCGAAAATATATGCGTGTGTTATCTTGTTTAGGTAATAGCATCATCCTCGTAAACCGCTTCTTTTCCGAACAAATACTGGTAGACCTCCTGTAAAGGTTGCCGTCAGCCCGGGAGAAAACCGGGGAGTTTGTTGAGGTTGAGCCAGATCGAAGTGAAACCGTCGCAAAATCCATACCGCGACGCTTTTTATCTCCAAAAGAGCCATTTCTTTTCCCAAACAAATCCTTATCCCGGCTTGAAACACCGGGTATTTAAAAGGGTTTTCCGGACAAAAAACACCATCTTTCAACCATCTTTCCGGTTTAAAATCCACGCAATCGGAGCCCCATATGTTCTCCATCCGACCCATCGCGTATGGATGGTATGTAACCCTCGTACCCTTTTTCACCGTTGTTCCATCGGCCAATATATCGTCTTGTAAACAAAACTTGGAATCGAATTGTACCGGAGGGTACAATCTCATGCTCTCAAACACTGCAGCATGCAGGTAGTGCAGTTCTCTATAGTTATTAGGGAAGACCATATTTTCTTGGTTTTCCCTAATAACTTGATCTGCTTCTTGCAGTATAGCCAATTCCACCTCAGGATGGTTGGCTATAAGCAAGAAGAAGCTGGTCAATGTGGACGCAACCGTATCACGACCAGCTAAAAGGAAGCTCACGACAATATCTCTGAGGTATGATTCGTCGTCAGAAACACACATAAATCGAGACAACAGATCACTGTTGTTCGAAAAACCTAGTTTACGCCTTTGCCTAATGACTTCCCTGGCTAAAGCGTTGATATTCTTGATTGCCTGCTTTAGTTTCTTCTCACTTCCAATGTTTAGCAGCCTTTTAATCTTCCAAGTAATCGGTGAAGCCGTCATAGCTCTTTCTGCAGACAATTTGGATGCTAAATCGAAAGAGATTTCGAATTCGGACAAATCAGATTCTTGTATCTGTAAACATGTGGGGTCCAAACCAAATGAAAACTTGCAAATACAATTGAAAGAAAATCTTCGAAACATGTCCTGCAAATCAACTGCGTGTCCCGTATCAGATACAGAAGATAAAATCGGGATAAGCCGATTTCTGATCTCACGCTGCACGACTTCAACAACGTATGATTTGATAGAAACTCTTCCAAGTTCAAGACTAACAATCTTCCTCTGAAATCTCCACAATTCTCCATCAACGTTAAAGATTCCTCGGCCAAGAAAATCACCCAATATCGTCGAAAACGGCTTCCCTTTTGGGTAATTTTCGAAGTTGTTCTTTAATATGTACTCAACATTCTCTGGATTAGCTGTAACAATATTCCCAAGAACATGTATATGAATAGTATTTGAAGAGGAGTTTTTGAGAAGATGAGTGTACCAATCAGATATATTAGTGAAATCTGCAGCCCAACTACGTGTGATATAAGCATGACAAATATCACAATTACACCAAAAAAATCTTGACTTCCTTAAAAAGTAGTTGAAAACAGGAGGAAAAAAAAGATGGTGAATTTGATAAGAATGTAAAAGGAAAAAAATGAAGGAAAGATAAAGAAGAAGCAGAAAGTGGAAGTTAAAGATTCCATGGAAATTAAATTTGCATACAGAGTGAAGTGGAAGAATTGAAGGAGATCGAGTGTGGATTGATAGAGGCATACTGTATTTTATATAGGAAAAATACATATGTTGCATGATTGCATCTTCTATATATGTTATCCATAGAAACACATATGTCCTACATATATCTTACAACATTTTATAAATTAATAATACCACTTTTCTGTGGTATAAATTTATACACATTTTGTGATTGGTTTTAGTGTATTATTATTATAATATGAATCAGTTGTGATGCATCCTCTATTGAAATGATAATCAAGCGCACTGTCTGTACACGCCTTATATAATTTAAGTTTCACAAAACACCCTTTTTGATTCCCCATCCTCGTTGAAATTAAGTGTCTTCCTTAATTAAGGAGGCTGCTAATATGAATAGTGTTCTTTTAACCACACGATTCATTTTTCTCTCTCTACTTATTTATCCTAATCTTCTTTAACTATACCAAACTCAATTTTAACCACTTTGGTAATAATCTCCTCAATAAAAACGATACGACATTTATTAGAGGACATTTAATAATCCCCTATTTGGTTGTTTAAACGCATCTGACATTTTTTGTGATGATCTGACATTAAAATCTCGTTTTATGAGTATAAAATATTTTATTTTGATTTTTGTATAAAAAAATATGAATTAATTGGTTAAGATGTGAAAAAATAGTATTGGGAATTGTATAGAAGTCTTTTATTGGAAATCGATTGTTTTATAGGGTGTTGAAAAAGAAATGCTTAACAAAAATAAGATAAATGGAGAGTGTGATACGGAGAACCATTGGGACAGCCTAAGAATGATGCATTCCCTAAATGGAAAGAAAAAAAAAAAAAAAAAAAAAAAAAAAATGTACCCACAATGATCGAACACGTGCCGTTATTCTTCCACTTTTAAGCTTTGCATGTGTTTACCCTTTTTTAATTAAAAAAATCATGTGTTTTACGACTGTAAATACGGGTAATTCTGCATAGTCACTCCATTTATACCGTAGACACGCGTGTATGAATTTGGACTACATACTTTGAATTTGATTTGAAATCGTGTTGTCAGGATTCATCCACACGTGTTTTCTTACCGAATGACTCAACATAGAAAAACTTCCTACAAATACTACTAAATTACCATGTTTAAAAACAAAACAAAACAAAACTATATAGTCCCCAGATGTGTTTTTGCACCGTACGTCATAAATGTTACATTTGACCCGTTATTATCAAAATTCAGAAAATAGTTAGTGTTTTACAAATTTTGTTAAAGATCAGCGTATCTCTGGTTGTCTTAAAAACCAAATTGGTTGTGGTAGAGGTCTTCTTTATTTCTTATATCTTTAACACTCCTCCAGTGTGGAAACATATCACAATAGGCAAGCCAATTAGTAGCGTGGAGCCAACTGAGCTCCAATATGAAAGAAAGCCAACACGTGCATCACGCTTGCACAATATAAATGAGAAATAATAATGTTTATAGCCAGGTTGAACTCGAGACCTATGGCTCAAATCTGAAGTTAAAGATCAATGTTCACTACAGCCTCTCCTAAAAGTTATAAATTAAGGAAGAATATTTATTATATTTCTTATATCAACACTTTTTCCAGTGTGGGCACTTATAACAATCTTTAGCTGATTAGCAGGATTTCTAAAAAACTAGCCTCCAAATAACAAAGAGGCCCAAATTTCTTATATACTAACAAATTTCAAAGATTTTTTTTAATGTAATGTCCATCAAAATTATAAGGGGAAAATCATCTTCTTTTTTTTTTGAACAGAGAAAATCATCTTTGGAAAATTAGTTTATCTACTTAAAAAAAAGTTTATCTATTTTATAAATTTAGTCTAAAACTTTTCTTACTAAATTTAATCTTAAGATAAAGTCAATTCAAATCTATTTTAATTCCTTATTATTTATCTAAGATCCTCTTAACACATTTTCTATATTTTCTAGTTCTTTTCAAAATCAAACGCATCAGATTCTCTATCACATAATCTGGATACGGCATATGTAAATTAATTTTTTATAGAATCTATATTTTACATTACAAAAATAGACTATGTTTTTTTTGAAAAAATAATTAGATTATATGATGCACTGATATTTACTAAATTTGGATGTTGCATTCTTTAAAATAAAGTGTTTTCTGAATATTGAATTCTTTAAAATAAAGTGCTTAAAGGATTTACTAGCTCCCGTAAGTCTTCCGAGAAAACATTTGTAGTATGATTTTTCTAGGGATGCTAATTGTATAAAAGTTACTATTTTATATTTTCTTAAAGCATAAAACACACTTTTTCATATTTACTTCAACATTGTTTTCGTTAAAGAATATAATAAAACAATTTCCTATTTGTAATAACAAAAACACGAGAACCATATTTCACCTCGCATAGTTAGAGCCATTCTATGGACCTTGAACCTAAAATTGATAGCTCCAATAAATCAAAGAAAATAATTAATCCTTTAATTATTTTCATTCAATTAATCCTTTAATTATTTGAGTATTAGTTGATATAATAATTGCATCATACTACTACAAAATATGGCGTAGTGTGCCACTTAAGATATGATGATATGAATAACAGTTTTAACAAAACCGAGACAAAGAAAATATATATATCACACTTACAACTTTCTATCACACTTATTGAAAAACCGAGATAAGTTATATCAATCAATCTCATTTTTAAAGTGTGACTTAATTAATATGATATTTCAGTCACAGTTATTGAAAACCGAGATAAATTATGTCAATCAATCTCATTTTTAAACTGTGACTGAATTGATATGACATTTCTGTCACAGTTATTAAGAAAATGGGAAAAATTATATCAATCAATCTCACATCTAAACAGTGACTGAATTGATATGATATTTTCGTCACAATTATTGAAAAAACGAGATAAATTATACCAATTATTAATCACACTTTTAAACTGTGACTGATTGATATGATATTTTTATCACGGTTATTGAAAGCAAGACATCAATTAATCTCATTTTTAAACTGTGACTGAACTCATATGATATTTTTATCACAGTTATAGAAAAAGTAGGACAAATTATATCCACTAATACAAAAAGAGACATAGATCACACTTATAAAATGATAAGGCTCACACTTTTAAAGAACAAAGACAAGGAAAATGTATATATCACACTTAAATTTTTTATCACAATTATTGAATAACCGAGATGTATTATATCAATAAAGCTAAGTTTTTAACTGTGATTAAAATTGTTAGATATTTTATATTTAGGTTTCGGTTATTAGGTGTGATTGGTTTTATTTCCCTATTACAAAAAGGGTAAATATCACATTTTAAAATGAAAAAGATCTCGGTTTTAAAAGCGAGACAAAGAAAGTAAAATTAACACATTAACTTTTGATTACAATGGTTTTTAGGAAAATTTGAGACAAAAACACCAATCAATCACGATTTTAACAATGATTAAAATAATATGATATTTTATAATGTTATCTCAATTTAGTGTGGTTGAAAACAAGAAGAAGAAAGCGTTGACCCAGCCGATAATTAGTGTGGTTCTTTATTTTGTTCTGGTGGGACTTGAACCGGATACTCGGATTAACGAGCCACACTAATTACCACTGGGACGAAGCCTTCTTTTTCTTGTTTTCTACCACAATAAACTAAGATCTCATTGTAAAATATCATATTATTTTAATCACGCTAAAAATGTGATGATTGATGTTTTATGTCACGATTTTCCTAAAAACGTGATAATAAAAGCTAATCTATTTTAGTTGTTATCGCGATTACAAACGAGATCTATTATAATTTCAACATATTTAAAAGCGTGATTTATTTTAGTTGTTATCACACTTAAAAACCGTGATCTATTATAATTGTTATCACACTTAAAAGAGATCTATTATAATTCAACACATTTAAAAGCGTGATATATTTTAGTTGTTATCACTTGTAAAACCGAGATCTATTATAATTTCGATCGCACCAAAAAGTGTGATCATCATTCTTTTTCGAAAACAAAATATCTTTACATTTCTTGTTTATTGTGGTGAAAACAAGAAGAAAGAAGGCTTGATCCAATGGTAATTAGTGTGGCTCGTTAATCCGGAGTATCCGGATTCGAGTCCCACCAGGGAAAAAAAAAAAAATGTGTTTGCGTATATTTTGTTTTGAAAAAAAGAATGAACACACTTTTATAGATGTGATTGAAATTATAATAGATCGCGAGTTTTAAATGTGTTCGAATTATAATAGATCTTAAGTTTGATAACAATTATAATAGATCGCGATTTTTATGTGTCATAACAATTAAAATAGATCACATTTTTAAATGTGTTGAAATTATAACAAATATCGTTAAGTGTGATAACAACTATAATAGATCACCGTTTTAAGTGTGATATATTTATAATAGATCATGATTTTTAAATGCGATTGAATTAAAATACTATATGTCACATTAATATACCACTTTGGAAATTGTGACTAATGTGAATATATCATACATAAAAGCGTGATCATTATACTTTTTTAGTAGTGCATATATATATATTCATAGACAATCAATGAATGAAGTATGATAAGTCTCTATAAATATTCTTCATTACATCTTATCATTATTTACTAATTATAAATATTCTTTATTATATCTTATCATTATTTACTATTAATACGATTAATTTATAATCAATATTATAAATTCGGCCGAACTATCGATTTCTTGGAATAATAAATAAGAGATTGTCAATCCACTCTTGAATGGAGTAATGAATTCATGTCTGTGAAATATATTCTCAGCTATGAAAAAACAAGAGTTTGTAATTATCTCATGATTCAGACTGATGCATATATAATTATTTAAGTGACTTTTAAGATTTATCATTCATGAAATTATAAGAAAAATCATATTAAACCGGTCATAGTCTAATATGATTAAATCATATATAAATGTCTCCATTAAGATGACCAACATTTACGATCTAAATAAGTTACAGTCTATGTATTGCAGGCAAATTATTGGTGTTTCAATATACTTAGACACGGAGTATTATTAGTTATGTATGATACAACTTTTGAATTCACATTGATGTATATTTAATTTATACTTTATGTATTTAATTATTTAAAAAGTTAAATATCGATTTATTTAATTGAAAACAATGCGATATTTTTTTTTGGTTACTATCCCAATACATGAACCACTAAGTCATACTTCTCCATAATTATTCTTAAATTTTTGGGCCATCACAGACAACAAATGTCATTGAGCCAAAGTAGAATTAGCTTAGTACTACTATAATTATAATTAAACTTAATAACCCTCTTAAAAACCTTCCTTTTTTTATTTATTTCTTAAAACAACTTCCGTTTGTTTGTTTGTTTTTTTTTTTTTTTTGGAAGAAGCGATCATGATATTATTTCCCAAACGTCAAGAATTATTGCCCCTTTAAAATAAAAAAAAAATTAATGCCAAGCATTTACGGAGTAGAAAAAAGAAAAGAAAAAAAACAACAAAACTTTTTATCACTTATTATTCTTTCACACAAGTTAATCTAATATTTCTAGCCATTTCTACCGTGCAGTGTGATGAAAACATGTGTGTGTGGGGGAGACGCAGATTCACCTCCACCAAAGATCCGATTATTTACTGCGAGTACCAAATTCCATGGGTTATTTCTCTCCTGATAACATTCCATTTTGTAGTCCCCATAGAAGCTTGAGACGAAGTGGAAACCCATCCTTTAGAAGAGTCGGCTCCCGTTTGCATGAAGGCTCCAAAATCTATTCTAGATGGCCTTAGGCCATTGCACAAATCCGAAAAGAGTGTGTGGGACGATTTTTCTTCAACACCACAAAACTGCAAATATTTGATTCCACTAGCTACTTGGCAATGATATAAACGCTTATTTACCGATAGTGCATCATGATATAGATTCCGAGATAAAATGATTATCTCTACTAGGGTCTTTTAAATGCCAAATCTCTTGCCAGTGCATCATGGCCCACCAATCTCACCTTTTTCTTCTTTGACGATCTCATTCTTTTGGGAAACAAGTGAAGTTCAAACCTTGTGATGGATGCGGTTCACGGGAATGTAAATGGAAGAAATAGAGCTTATTTGAAATAATCACAATCAGCGTTTCTCCACTTTGAGACCTCGAATGGAAAAATAGAGCTCAAATAAATGAACTCAGAACAGTCCAATTAGCTAGGAACCGACCAAACTTTACAAAGAAAACGGACAAAATTGACCAATATTTTAATTCGGTTCAATTTTGGTTTAGCCACCGGTTTAATTCTGGTCAAAGAATTTAAAATTGACTTGGGCTGGTCAAAGGGCTGACCGGGTCAAGCACCTTCTTCTTTACCCGTCTCCTGCAAATTTGCCCAGAGCAATTTAAACGCGAGCAAAAATGGAAACTTCCAAAATTGATATCTTGCAATTCGAGGTCCGTTTTTCACTCCGTTTGAAGCAGCAGACTCCTGGAAACGAGGGCTACCAACTGAAATCAACAGAAAACGATTTCGAGCTACTTTACGTTCCAGGTTTCTTTAACAAACCTTGGCTCCTGATACCAATTAATTTCAGAGGTTGCAGAGGAGAAAATCACTAGCGGTTCAATGAGGAGAAATATGTTGTCCAATACAAAGTTCGAGGTGGAGAAATTTGACGGCACCAACAACTTTGGTATGTGGCAATGTGAAGTTTCAGATCTTTTATTTCGGAAGGAACCGATGTGGCCTTAGGTTCTAAACCTACAGGACATGTCGAATGAAGATTGGGATTTCATCAACCGGCAAGCTTGTGGCACAATCCGATTGTGCTTGGCAAAGGAGCAAAAGTATTTTGTCATGAAGGAGACTATGGCAACTATTCTTTGGAAGAAAACTGGAGGACAAGTATATGACGAAAAGCGTAGAATCGTCTCTACTTGAAAAAACTTTTCGTTTCATTAGTACAAAGAGATATGCCCATGATTGAGCATCTGGATAATTTCAACAAGATTCTTGCGGATTTGCGAACCTAGATGTGGAGATTACGGATGAAGACATGGCACTTTTGTTGTTGAATTCTCTACGAGAAGCGTTATGAAAATTTAACCACAACTCTGTTATACGGTAAAAGAGAGGTTAAATTCATTGATGTTTCAAATGCTTTGGTGAATAATGAGTATCGGAAGAAGGATCAACATGATCATGCAGATATACATCGAAGCTCGACGGCATCGAGAAGGTCGGTCAAACAACAAATCAACAAATCTTTTGGGCGTGCTTCGCTCAAAGTCGAGAGAGACTCTCGAGAGCGACCTGAAAAGGATGAATGCGCATATTGTCGCCAAAGGAGGCCTTTGGAAGAAGGATTGTCCAAATAAGGAAGTTCTCTTGCAAATGTTGCGAAAAAGAAGATAGATGAAGAGCACGGCATTCATCTGCATCTTCAAAGAAATTCATCCTGAAAGATGGATTCTAGATTCGGATGTTCTCACCATATGTGTCGGATCGAAAATTGTTCTCAAAGCTTGAGGAGATAGACGGAGGAGTTGTTCTTATGGGAAATGACAATGCTTGTCAAACAAAGGCATTGGATCGATCTGATTGAAAGATGCACGACGGTACAATCGTAAGACTTACATGTAAGGTATGTGCCTGATTTGAAGAAAAATCTTATATCTTTGGGACTCTGAATCCAAGGGTTACAAAATAACCATGAAAGGTGGAGTTATGAAGGTAGTAAGAGGTGCATTGTTAGCCACGAAAGGTAATCGAGAAAGAAATCAGTGTATTACCTTGATGCCCATCTGATTCTTGGAAGAGTACCCATCTCACACTGACACGAAGAGAGTTCATCCTGATCGTCGAGGCTCGGCACGCGCTTAGGGCATGTTGGTGAAAAATCTTTGCAAAACCTTGTGAGTAAAGTTTCTTGAAGGGTGCGAAGGTGGAAAAAATTGACTTTTGTGAACACTGTGTCTTTGGAAAACAAACAAGAGTCAAGTTTGGCACATAATCCATCAAACCAAAGGAGCATTGGACTATATGTGCTGCTGATGTTTGGGGACCGTCTCAGGAATGCTTCTACAGGAGGTAAACATTGGTTTGTTACATTCATTGATGATTTTTCAAGATATGTTTGGGTGTATACCATGAAGCACAAGCATGAAGTTCTGGACATTTTTCTTACTTGGAAGAAAATGATCGAGACTCAGGCAGGAAGAAAAATCAAGAGGCTCCGTTCGATAATGGTGGAGAATACAAGTCGGATCCATTTAAGAAAGTATGCCGAAAAGAAGAGTATAGTCGAGACATTTCATTGCACCAAGAACACCACAAGAAAAATGGTGTTCTTTGAGCGGATGAATCGAACTCTTGTTGATAAAGTTCGATGCATGCTATCTCAATCTGGATTAAGCAAGGCATATTGGGAGAGGCATTATCTTATGCCTCTTATATCATAAGCAGACTTTACCAACTGCACCTTTGGAAGGAAAAATTCCAAAAGGAGGTATGGTGCAGGAAAGCACAATTTGACTTCACGATTCTTTGCGCATATTTGGTTGTCTGCGTACTATCAATACGTAATGTAGTCAAAACTAGATCCAAGAGCCAAGAAAGCTTTTTCATGGGATTTAGTGAAGGAGTTAAGGCGTTCTACCTCTGGGATCCCGAGTCAAAGAAGATTGTCTTAAGTCGAGATGTCACTTTTGACGAAGTCCTCGTGATGTTGAAACAGACAAATGACCTGAGACAAAGAGAATGATAATCCGAATTCTTATAAGCGGTGGAGTTTGAGATTCATACGAATCATAGAATGTAGCCAACTCACCTGGCGCGAGTGGAAGATCGGGAATGAAAGCTCTGTTGAGGTGGAGGTTCGGAACTTACACCGAGGTTGACAACCGGAATCTATTGCCACCAGAGTAGACGGAAAAGAAATATTCGAAACACCTTTCGCTACTCGACATGGTAGCATATGCTCTTCCAATTACCGGAGATAATATTCCATACAACTTC